>JABJVR010000035.1:1251421-1272205 GCA_025773905.1 Chitala chitala
CCCCTCCTCCCCCCTGGGGTGGTGGGGGGGGGGGGGCAATGCTGATGGAGCTGAACCAGTTGCCGGGAGAGCGAAGGAGTTTGTTTATCAGTCGTACTAATCTGGATAAACCTTGAAGCCATCTGGTCTATGGACAGGCTCGGTCACAATAGGAATTAGCCTTTGTAAACTGCACTGTTCTGATATCCACACTCCAGATGGGTTTCCATTTCACATAGAGGAGAATATCATTTTATATATGAAGAGAAAACAACATCATACACACACACACACACACTATATGGTACACTCTCTGTGAATATCAGGTAACAAATGTGCACAAATTTGTAAATATTTTTCAGTTGTTAAAAATGATCAGATGATTTTACAGCCCCAGAAGCTGCAGTGAGAGATGTAAGAAAACAACCTACGAGATGTACGAGATCCACTCTCGCTTTCAATTCCAATATATCTGAGTCCTAAAGGGCTCGTAAAAATCCACATTTTCATATTCCTGAACAATTGTTTCATTGACATTTCTTTGTTTTTTATATTGTCTGCTTTCCATAAAAGTATAAACATTTTTGTGAGAGCACACGTTGCCATCCCAGCAGACAGCCATGCTTTGATTTTAATTTGATTTCTTCAAACCAAATGGTGTTTCTCCATTATTAATAGCATTACTATTAAAACGCCCTGTTTGTACTTATGTAGTGGGCTGATTCTCTCTCCATAATGCACTCTGGATCCGAGTCCTTGTACCACTAAGACGCCCCCCTATTTATGTCTATAATGAGCAGTAGGAAGATGACTGAATTAAAGAATTAGACATTTGTATTTTTATCAAACTATATTACATTTAGCAAAGTCACATTACTGACTTGGACTTGTGGGATATCACTTTTGGGGGACGCGCATTACTTGAAGTGGTGTTGACAAGACTCGTACCAAATTAACATTAGCAGTTTTACTTCCAGTAAACAAAGATCATCAAGTATAATTATGCAGTTCTTTGCACATTACAGTACAGTGTATTATTGTGTAGACTGTGTTCATACAGTTATAGTAGACTGTGTTCATACAGTTATAGTAGACTGTGTTCATTCAGTTATATTCACCTTACATTGTAACTATGTTGTAGCTTAAGTGTATGAAACATTTTAATTTTGTTACAAAAAAAAATCAACAGTTGGCTTTGAAGTTGATTTTAGGAAATCGTTATTGCAGTTTTTTTGTAATTAGTATTAGCTGCCTAAACAATATATCATAGCTTACTACTAAATAAACTTTGACCACTTTTGCAATTTCTTTACAAAATTGGGTACAGTGCCAGGATCGATGATCAGAGCTCCAACACCAAAAAAGAGCTTCAGATTTTTGCTCACAACGTCACTAGTAAAATGACAGCTTGTGACATGCAGAAACTTTAACATGAAGTGTAGCAGCTGATTCTTTGTGTTAAGAGGACTCTGTCCTGCTGGCCATGATGTAGTAATTGCTAAAGTGACTAATTAGATAATGAGTTAACTGACAAAAGGTAAGGTGTGGCAAGCAACTGAGTGCCTTAAAATTTCTCTGCGCCTTTTCACATGGGACAAACCTGCCATCGATGTGTCTTCAAGTCTGCTCACAGTATGCAAATGTCAAACGCTTTAATTCTGAATGCAGAAGCTGAATAACAGTTTTTAACTCTTCATTTGTGTTAATGTTTCACCTGTAATTTTTTTAATCTCTCACCTAAATACAATGCAATTTGCAGACAAGAATTTGTCTTTAAAATATAGATTTTTTTCACAGTATTGTCAATATTCCTAAATAGCCCAATAAGCATGTGTTATGAAGTGGAAAACAGCATCATTGTTTTGCTGGCCATTGGGATCTTGTTTAGCTGAAGCATCACTCCTAATGCAAATATAGGTATACACACACACACACACACACACACACACACACACACACACACACACACACACACACACATACAAATGCTGCCGTTAGCTCCTGAGTTCCAGTGAAAGAAGCACGAGGACTGAGCACACATTGGGAAGGACGGAAGATCCCTGGGCGGCCTTTTGTTCAGCACCTGCCAGCGAAGGTCACTGACCTGAACATGACACGTGTTAACATGGGAGTAGCTATGCCTGTGATTAACAACCAGGGGTGAATCTCTGAGTCAAGGAGCCAGTGTACACCCTAATGGTCAGTTCAGTGTGGGGCTGTCGGCTCGAGTGTGTGTGTGTGTGTGTGTGTGTGTGTGTGTGTGTGCGTGTGTGTGTGGGGATTGGCACTTTGTCAGCATCAAAATAGCTGTGCTAGCACAAAGTTCATCTGCATGCCTGTGAATATGACAGTCATAAGATGTATAATGTTTTGATACTTAACTATGTTTTGACATTTCAGCTACTTGTTCAAAAAGAATTGCAGATAACAGAGACACATGAGTACCGATACTCTAGGTGGACTGTTTCAGAATCTCCATTCCCTCCTTTATACTTCTTTTTACTTCTTTAACAAGGGGCACTTCCTGGAACTTGTCCACAATGTTCTTACGAGCGCTGCGACTAAACAAACTGCAGAGCTTCAGAAACCTGCTCAATACCTGGCAGCTTTTCCACAGACCGCGGTCTGTGGGCCCAACACTAATGTTCTGCTCCATGCCTGGTTAAGCACAGTTTATTCACACCGTTGACAAGAGACTTGTGTAAAAATGTTTTGCATTGCATTATGTTAATAATTTGTTTAAAGATATCCCCATTATAAAAGCAATCTTGTGTAAACCTTGCAAACAGTCAGTGTCCTTGAGGGGCCACGCAGTCCAGGCCAAGCAGTTACAACATTTTTTTAACTGTTACTTGAATTATAATTCAGACTCAGTAAAACTCATTGGACATACATGATCTGTGATGATTTCATGCTCTGCAGTCTAGGAACGAGACTGATTACTCTCCTTTTGCTTTCATAACAAGATGTGTAGGTGAGCCCAGTTACATTGGTGTCAGGGCCCAGATGCTACAGGCTAACGCCTACAAGTCAGCTGAGGTTAGTGTGAGTTATTAAAGAAGCACGCTGCACATGCATGGGCGTGTTGCATCACCGACACGGTTTCCTGCAGTCTTCTCACACGTGTTTACCATACGTTTTTATTGTTTACAAAACAATCGTGTTATTTTTCTCACCCTGTTCTTGGTGCTTTGGTGGGTAGGCCTGCTGCCTCACCTGTCCGGGGTTGTGGGCTCAGTTCTGACCTCCCCTCTGTGTTTGAAGCATGCATAAAGACTGGGTGGGTTTCTTCTAGTCCAAAGATGTTGTGAGCGAGTGTACTGCTGTTGTAGACTGGCATCTCATTAATGGTGTGTCCAGCTTTGCACCCTGAGATTACTGGGCTACTCTCCAAGTGCCCCCAGAAAGGACAGCTGGTTCTGGATATTGAAGAAAGTAATTGTAAAAGCCAGGTTTGTCTTGGGATGGCTATGGGAGCTTGTGAGAATGGAGCCTAAATACCAGGTTACTGTCCAGAGAGAATGTAATTTTCTAAAGACCCCAACTTCATATTTTGACTCAGCTGATGTATTCTTATTGGACTAGTCAAATGTTTAATTGAATAAAGTTCTCTTAACTAGGAACAGCAACATGACGTCAATAAAAACAATTCCGTAAAAAAAAGAAATAATTCTTATGTACACCATTAAACACTGCTGGCTCTTAAATATTACTAAAAATTAACAATGTACAAAAATAAACCTTTTTTCACAGATAAAAAATAATATTAAAAATAGCTGGCTTATGTGAAGCCTGTCCAGTTAGCGACTCTGTGCTGTTTCCATTAGCACAGTGCGGCTCAGAGTGCAGGATGAGAACCTCCCAGCACAAAGATTACAGGCCAGATAGCAGCAGCACGCCGCCTTCTCTTCTCTCTGTAAGAGATGGCGCTTACAGACAAGATACACTGGCTGGAATTTCTGTGGCAGCTGGCCATCATATAGGCAGATCTAAAGTGCCTTGTTGGATCATATCCTTATTTTTATCAGGGCTAACAGCCCAAACTGAGTGGATTTACATCGCTTTATGTCTGTGGTATCTTTAAAACACAATGATATTGAGTCTCATATATGATGCAAAGCAAATGTTAACTTTGAGATTGGTTAAGAATGTGAAGTATGGCGTGTGAATAAAGAATGTTCACAGAATTATTATAAACTATGTTTTGTTTATATTTCTCTGTCTGGAACTTTCCTATATGTATTTTTCATGTGGTTTCCATGAATATATAAACCTTAAACCTCCACAAGGAAAGCAGCTGCAGGAATTAGCATCTTGCCTCCTGTGGGCTTCCATAGGTGTCAGAGAGTGACTTGGAGGATGGCGCTGTCCACTGGCGTGAGCCCACGGCTGCGTGGGCGTCTGGATGGTGACAGTAGCCATGGCTGCAGAGAAGCGAGAGGGGAGAAACACCCGACAGAAGAGCCCACCCGCGGAACTAGAAATTTATTTGCTCTGAGTAATGTGATACAGCTGGGATCGAATCTGGAGGAAGTACGTAGGTCTGGGTGGCACTGGAGGAAGTGCTTCACTTAGACCTGGGTGGCACTGGAGGAAGTGCTTCACTTAGACCTGGGTGGCACTGGAGGAAGTGCTTCACTTTTAACTTTTGTTTAATCCGCTCTTTTATCACGTCTTGCACTTACAGGTTTTTAGGTCGCCCTATTTTTTGTTTTCCCTTGTCACATTACATATCATCACACTTAAAAAAAAATGTAAGTGGCTTCACGCTCTACAGATCCGGGTTGATACCTCTTAGCAATGCCACTTTGCTAAGTCTTCATTGTGCAGGGTCCACTTACCCAGCACGGTGCCGTGAAGCGACCCAGCATTATGGGACGGCTCCGTCTCTGAGTGCACACTCTCACACGCTCACCCTCCTATGAACTAGAGGAGCAGCTTCTAGATGACAGTACACCTGAACCTTGTATTGTGAGCTGAAACCAAAGCACAAGGAGGGCTCTAGGCCAGTCAAAGGGAGAATGTTCCAACAGGACACCCAGACAAAGGTGAGAACGCAAGACGCAGAGCCCTGAGGCTCACAACCTCTTCATTCACATCCTGTGTTCATATTACTCCATGGCAAAAACGTGATGAAGTTCGTATTTCAGGACACACCATGTTTGCAGACGCTGCATGGAGAAGATGCTGGATGAAGGCATTTATACATGACCTTTGTGTTGAAGTTTGCTGAAGTTTACTCCATTTCAGCTGGACTGTGTTTCTTAATCCCCTGATCAAGACTTTATAAACTGAGAAGAGGCTGAGGTGTTAACAGCCTGTGTCATGTATGTAATGGAGTCGCAACCAACAAGGACTGAATCGACAGTTTGGACTGACATTGTCCTAACCTGCAAAACTTACCGGGCAAGTGGAATAGTTTGATAAATCAAACATGCCAGTCCTTAGTTAGTGAAGCTGTCAGTTTCACATCCTCGCTATATATCTGCACAATGTTTCATTGAAATGGCGGCACGGGAGGCATGGTGGTCAGCACTGTCGCCTTGCACCTGCAGGCCTACGGTTTGTGTGTGTTTTTATTTTAGCAAAGTTCTTCACATGCAAGAGTCATTTTCACCAATGACACTGATTGCATGCAGATGCTGGTTTTGAAATTCTCGTTCCATGGGAAAGTACATTAATTAATATGTATAAGAATGCAAATATTGGCTGATGCAGTGCTCGTTTAAGTTACAAACAAATCCCAGAAACTCCCCAGAAGTGCAGTGATCACTGGAGATGCTCTGTAAAGGATACAGAGCTGTGGGGAGCTCGAGGAAAAATGTGCACTAATAAAATTTGAGGTCATTTACATCCAGGATGGGAATGAGTGGCAGCCGTTGCCACGGCAACATTCCCACGGGCCCCCCAGCTGACAGCAGCTGAGTGGGAGGGGGGGGGGAGGCAGAGAGCAAGAGATACTCAGTGAAGGTGACACAAGGAGGGAGAGGGAGGAGAGAAAGAGAGAGCGAGAAAGGGAAAGAGAGAGAGAGAGAGAGAGAGAGAGGGACACAAAGCACAGGAAAGTGTTCAATTATTAATCAGAGCGCAACACAGACGCGCGAACCGTTTTGAACAAGACAAAATGACAGCAATGTTAATAAAGGCGAGATGCTGTGTTCTCTGCCTCCTGTACTGTTGTCACAAACATCATCAGGACGTCGCTGCATTAAAAATTCTGCCGATAGGCTGCTGACCAGGAACAACATGGAAGCCAGCTCTGCTGTCCTTCTCTCTTGGCTGTGTGTAACTTTTAGATCCAGTTTAACTTGACTGGTCTCAAACACGCCATTGTGGTTGTCCTCCTGCCATAAGTACCGACGTTGGGAGCTGTGCTCTGAGTGAAGTGCAGCTTCCTCCTACGCCTTTAGTCACACAGGATCTGGTGTTCAGCACCTTAGCAGTTAAGCGCTCATTTTTAAACTCTCATTCTAGTATTCATGTAAAATTCTAATTTTGGGAAAAAAACTTTATTATGGTCTTGATCGACAATTTTGCTGCATGGCTTTGTGCACGCATTTTTAGAGCAATATTTCATTGCACTAAAGTTAAAAAAGCATCCTCGGTAACGCTTGGCAGTCTGCTACGACCAGATATCACGTCAGCATCCTGGTAAACAGTCACACACCAATCAGAGAGAACATGCGAGGCACCTATATGCCATGCTGAAGGACATACTAACGCTAATGTGCCAAAGTACACGCACACCGGCCACAGCAACAACACCCCGCTGTGGTCACTGGAACTTCTTTTTGTCCCCGTTTAAGTTATTGCGCACTTCAATGCAAAACTAGTAATATGACGTCTCGTTTTTACATCTCTGCTCGATTAGTGAAGCGCTTCCAGTTAGTTACGTTGCTCAAAGATACAAACGCAGCACTTGTCTTTGCATTTACAGTAAACCTGCTACCATTTAGCATTTTTTTCCATAATAAAATCTGTCAAAAAAAAAAAACATAATACATTCATTCATGTATTCATGTTACCATATTGCCTGAGAATGTGTACGTTAAATTATTGTGAATAAGATGTTGAACTGCATGTGTATTAAAGTATATTGTGTATTTCATTATATCATAATATGGAAAGTGATCTTTCTGGACTTAAAAAAATTTTTTCTGCTTCATACAAAATTATTTTGCAACACTTAAGCACCACTGTGGCCCCTAATCATAATTGTTTGCATTATTTAAAGTCTTTGCACCGATCTGCGCTGTAGAGCAGTCGAGCTGATCATAGAAGACTTTATTGTTTACTACATGGTTAGTTTCAGAAGAACTGGTTTAATTAACATCATCCGATTTTGCCATCTTGCCTCCAAAGTCCACACGCATGTCCACATGGCTCTTCCACGGAGGCAAGGCATCAGCTGAATAGGATAAAATTGACTTTTCAAGCGGGCAGCTTCACGCGATGAGCGATGGAAGGTGCCGGCCAAAGTCATCCGAGGTCATCTGAGCGGAACGCTAATATACCGCGTTTCCGTGGCGCGCTCCGGTTAGTGTCGGTAAAAAACATTCCGTAATTAAGTGCTGAGTAGCAAATCTAACTACTCACACAAAGTCCACACATTACACCCATTTGTAAATTATAATGCCTTCCTTATTAGCTTGCTAATTGGTTAGATATTTTTGTTTGCTCAAAGACATGCCAGAAACAACTCTGAAATACTTAAACCACTGCTGCCATGACTTCCATCGTTTATTAACTGAAAGAAAAATCCAAGTATCCAATAATCAAAATAAGGAGACTATGGCTCCAGACACACTACACTAAATTACCCAACAGGTTACATTCAGGCCTGTGTAAGTAGGTGTTTTATTTTAAATGCTTGATTACACAGTTTTAAACTACAACAACAACTACTAATAATAATAATAATAATCACCACCATCATCATAGGCATCTGTGCATGTGGTTGTGTGCTTGAATTCTCATTTGCTTCATGGAGATCTGTGACTTCATCTCCCCAGCCAGGGGTAAAGGGCTAAACAGCCTTACTGTCTTGTGACTGCCTTTGGAAGGCTGAGACCAGGGGAGTAAACTACACACACACACACACACACACACACAGAGTCTGACTGAAGGACTATTCAACACCTTTATGGCAGCTCCAGTGAGACTGAGAAGGTGAGAATAATGCCTTGGACGTTCATGTTTTCCATGTGTTTTTGCCCAACCTTGTGCTGTTTGGAGCAGATTTTTAACTGCATTTTTTTATTTGCTCCATCGTCTTAAGTACTGAATTAATTCAGCTGTCAAGTATTACGTCAAAGTACTCCCCGGTAACGAGCTGTTAGCACCACACCGTCTGCGTAGGAGGCTCGAGTGACGCTTCTCCTCTGGGTTGGCCCCTGCTGAGGCAGTGCTGGATTTACAGTAATGGAGGCAGTAGCTCCACATAAAGGCACTTTGGATTCTGTATTCTGACGATCGTATTGAGATGGCAGGGAGGAGGCGAGTGCACTTTGTGTGCACGTTTCTGAACTGTGCAGGAGCTTCGATGTTGTTATGTTTGTTTATACCACCGCCCCCCCATACCCCCCAAAGGCACTTTGTGAGTGGGGTTTTTAGCAACGTGAGCAGGAGTACAACAAATACAATGAAATGATTATGGCTGGAGATTTTTTAAATGGCTTTCCATTGCAAAATAATTACTAACTTAACATTAATTAATTAAATTTCTCAAACCACATAGTCAGTTCAGGGTAATGGAGAGCCCAGAGCCTCTCCGAGGCCGTTAGGCAGGGAACAGCCTCGGTGGAACATTATCCTAACACAGGACACTGACACACCCATGAGAGGCAGCTCAGCAGTCCAGCTAAACTGTAGGTCTTTAGGCAGTGGGAGAAAATTCATGCAGGTACAGGGAGAGCATGACACCTTCACAAACACACATTCAGGAGCCAGAAGTGAACCAACAACCCTGGAGGCACAAGGTTGCAGTATAACTGTAATACACAGAGCGACCATGCTGCCCCCTATGTGTTTACCAACTTTAGGTAGTTCCAGTAAAGCAGAAAGCAGGGGTCTTAGGCCCAGAGAGGCTCAACAGAGGTCAGCCAAGTATAGAAAAAACAGGAGGGGGCTAGACCTCTAGCAGCATGGATCGTGTTGTCCTGCTTCGCTTTTAAAATTTACACTTGATTATTGTGCGCAAGAAGGAGACTATTAATATTTTTCTGTTACAGAAATGTACCCGGATGCTTAACAACCTGTAGTTGAAGCCACAGCGCGTGATGTTGACTGGGCTGTGCGTCGTGTACATGTTCACAGAATAAAGGACGTTTAGAACCACAGTTGACCAGAATGACACAAGACTGAGTGGAGAGATGAAAGAACAAGCAGAGGGAACCCACACAAACTTTGGAGGAACATGTCTGCTCCACACAGAACAGTCTGGAGATGAGACATGTCTATAACTGAAATCCTAAGACTGAGGATAAGAGTTTCCTGGTCCGCTATGAAGTTGTGTTGTCGTGTAGTTTTGTACTGTTGTTTCCATTATGGACACTCAGATTTTCTTTGTCACTGTTTAAAGTTATTAGCCCCAAATGTAGAGAACGCCTGTTTTCTCTGCTACCAGATTAGGTTCTAATAAGCATCTTAAATGATAAGATTTGAAAGGCTTTTACAAAATAAAGACCTAGATGCTGCATACACTACAGTTACAAACCAATTTTGCAATAAAAAGATTGTTGTGTTTGTGTAAATTAAAATATCTTGGACTTGTCTTAATTTGTCTCATTGTCATAATTTCAGAGGGCTCTCTTATTATATGAAGACAGGAGAAAAAAAAGTTTTATTATCATTAAAGACACCCTCCAAAAATTTGAAAATGAATTCAGAAGTGGGAAGATAATTCAAAAGATGGTTAGAAATTAATAATCAGCTAAACTCAGTAATAGATATGGGGGTGTTTTGGAAGCCATGCTGAAAACCACACATGTAGGTAGATGCCTGGCACTGTTATAACTTTTTAAAGAGTAAAATTGTAGTTTTTCAATTTCAACATTTTCAAACATTGTGTTCAGTTGCAAGAGAATGCTTGTGGTTTCTCTGACCCTTTGTTTTGGTTGAGAACCCCGGGGAAGAGGGACTGGTCGCAAATTTGATGCTGATGACAACACCCCCCCCACCCCACATGGCAAGAAAAGGTATCGTGGGAAGATGTAGGTATAGGATGTTTAGCTAGCAAAAGGTGAACTAAATGTGACATCTGATCAATTTGAATTGGGGTGGTGTTTGACATTGCTGTAAATCATGACCAGTCAGTGGGTAAATTTTTACAATTTAATGTGTTTTTCCAGATTTTTCCACAACAGACTGCCAGTACAGCATGAATGTGTGTCTTGGCAGTTTTCATGTGGTTCTGGAGTGGCAGTTAAGGTGAGCAGAAGCAACCACGGGCTGTTCTGAATTTCACCCAGATGGTCACCGCTGTTGTACCGCGATGGGCTGGTAGGTAACAATGGAAAAAGTGATCCTTTTACACCATCTGTCAGCGAACGGGAGGCAAGGCACAAAAGAGCTAAAGCAAACAACCAGGCACGCTCAGGCAGGGTGATGGGGAGGGGTGGGGGGTAAAGGAGGTGCCAGGGAGGGGAGCAGCAGAGGCCAAGTAGCAGTGCAGTACAGATGCTGCTCTAAGGCCGCACCGAGACGCTTATCGTGTCTCCAGTGAAGTCATGCTGGGATGCCAGGTGTGATTCTGAAATAGAGTTAGGCATTTTGTATTATTATTATTATTATTATTATTAACAAAACACTGTGCACAGAAAACCTGAAGTAGTGTATCGACTCTTAGACTCTTAAGCACCATTGACTTGGTTGGACATCCTGAGAAGCGGCAGTTGCAGAAATGGTGCTTCTGTGTAAATCTACAAAGCAGTTTAACATTTGATTTTCTTTTTACAAACGTGTAGCCACTAACAGCCTGTTGAAATATTGTAAATAATAGTTGGAGTTTTGCTTTTGGAATAGCCATCTTCATGCATACAATTAGTCCTTCATTTTGAACCTGTGGACCTCCGAGCACTTTGATCCCTCAGTGAAGCTGGAGTCTCACTTAGCACAGAGGCTTCTGTGAAGAGAAAACGTTGGGTGAAGTTGGATATATTGTGGCCCATGTGAGAAGGTTGTTTGTGGACAATGAACAAAGCTTAGGAGTGAACAGAAGTGGGTGTCAGATCTTTGTTTTTTAATTTTTACTTGTGAATGTTTTTTATAACAATATGAGGAAAAATGAGGGAAATAAAAAAAACGACATAAAGAGTTTCATTCTCATGGTCTGCATTTATCCTGAATACCAATTGTGAAAATGACTTCAGCAGATCACGTCGACGGTGTCCTCTGAATCGTTGTCTGGGAAGGACTTTAGCGTGAAGCACTTGACACTTGTTGCCAGCAGTGGATTTACACCAGTCGAATAAAGCTTTGAAAGCCAAAGCCTTTTCACAGCCAGAGACATGGGGAATTTGGCTGCAGGTTTCACTTATAAGCATTAAATTAACTGTGGAGATTCCACTAAGTGCCATAATGTAGGACTTCTGTATAACTGTTTGTGGGAAACTAAGCGGTTAAAGGTCCAGTAGCTTGTTTTCATTCATAAACTATAGGCTTTATGAGAAATGAGCTGGTTGTTCAAATTTCTTTGATGTGTGTAGGCCAACGTCTTGAATCAGGAGCACTGGCAGTAGACAGCGCCTTCTGATGAACTGCTATGTTGATAGCAGAATGTGTTGCTGTAACTTTCTTATGGTAGAAAGAGTGACTGAGACCGACTGAGATCGACTGAGACCGATTGAGACCGACTGAATCCACTTGCTCGCAAAAGTCTTAGAGAAATGACAATAGTAATGATATTAATGACAATGGAAATGAATGGGGCTACACTCTCCGGGGGTTCTTCACTGCTTTAGAAGGAAACAAAATGTGCCCACAGTCCCCGGGGTGTCCCTGTCATCCATCTATCCCCCTCCCAGCTCCTCCCACCTCCATGCCGCTACCTCCATCTCCCTGTCTCCCCCTGCCTGTGGACCCTGCAGGTTCTTTGACGCCTCCTCTCTGGCCACAGGGCTGCTGGGAGAGACAGGCTGGAGCCCCTTAACGAGGACCCCACGGGGAGGCCAGGCGCGGCTGTGCTGTGCCCTAACAAATGCCGCATCACCGGCCGCCGCACCCCTCTGCCTTATTATTCACATGCATACATCAGAATATGTTTAAGGAAATTATGCAGATTTTTTTAGAGGTCTGTGGAGGGGAGGGGGCTTTAGGGGGATGGAAAGGGAGGGGGGAGAAGGATCTTTATAACAATTCTGCGTGGTATTATTTCTTATACTGAAATAAGAAATCTGGCTTGTGGAAAGCAGTCTGTTTTTATAAAAGCTTATTTAAAATTTATAGAGAGTGACTGCCGACCAATAGGTTTTTTTCTCTTTTTTTCTCAGGCAAGGTGCAGGGCTGGTTGTGTATTGAAATCTGTCAAATTAAAGAATCTTTCAGATGTGCGGGGAAAATTTGCATAGCGTCTGTGCTGGGGAAATGGAATAAGGAGGGGGTGTTGTTGTGAATTTTCCAGCAGTCGGCTTTCTCATCTCATTTTTACGGGTATCCAGCGATCGGACACCCCTATTCTGCACATGCACACATACATTGTGCCTGTCAGAAAGCATCCCTGGACCACTAGAACCAGGGGGATGACAAACTGAACATTCCAGTGCCTTTGTTCTGGCTTTGGCATAGGGGTGGGGGGGTGGAACCAGGTGACTTTGTAACATTGTAAAACAAAAGGTGTCTATACGTGTAAACAGGAAGGATGTCTGTGTATTTGTGTGCGTGTGTGTGTGCGTGTGTGTGTGTGATGTGCATTGTTGGGACACAAGTGATCTCAGGCTTTGGAGACCCTCTGTCTTCCTCCCACTTCTCTGGGGGGAGTTCAATGTTGCAGGTCCCTACCCATGTACCCACCACCCGGTTTCATCCATATCGGATTTCAGCCAGCGACAGACATGTTCCCCTTCTGAGCCCTGTTCCCCTGGTTAGCTGTCAGCCGGCTTATTACCACCATCATCAGCACAACCCTCTTTGCTTGCTTGTGAGATTTTTGTCCCCCACTGTGTTAAGTGTTAAGGCCATTTCCACTTGAACATGTAACAGTCTTCATGCCATCCCACCTGTTGTTAGACCTCCAGCTGGAAATATCCTGTGCTGTATTCCCAGAAGTGTGATTGTAATGAGGCCTCCTTCTCTATGTTGCGTCTGCTAACTGGCTATCTTTAGCCTGCTCTGCAGGTGACGTTAAATCTCTCATTGGCTCTGCAATGAAAATATCTTGTTCTATTTTCTTGCTTTTAAAGTACAATATGTCTAACAAATATATTCGCAGGAAAGCACTAAAAGTTGGAAATGGGCTTTTGGTAGCAGCTCTTTGTATTTTATGCATCTAAGATTTGTTTTTTGTTTGAAGTCTTACATTGAGTTCAGAGAAGAGCTTCCCGAACAAAGCCAGTTGGTGATTCAGCACCATGTTACACGGACCAGTCTGATGGATAAGACCCAAATGCACAATGATTTGTAACTGGTAGACTAATGACATACAAATAATTAATAAAAAAAAAAATCTGACAAACTCAAAACACTACCAAGCTTTAAAAATCTAAAATAGAAACCAAAGAACTGGAAAACAGCTCACATATGAGGACCTCTTGACTGAGTAAAGAACTCTATAAAACAGAATATCAACAAAAACACACACACACACACGCACACACACACACACACAACAAAGTGTAAAACAATGCCTGGAAGAGCATCAGGAGACACATAATGTGCAGAAGCCTCACAGCACACGCACAGCAGTGGTCTCATCCAAAACACACTGGTCGCCTGTGTAACTCTGCTTGGAATTATGGGAAACGTAAGCTCATCCTGAACCATTCACATCCTTTCCAGCCAAAAAATGCTATGCCCCATTCCATGGTGCCATTTGTCTTCAAACATAGTTTCACAGCATTTCACAGGTAAGCGCAGCTGCAACTTGCAGTCAGGAGACTGCAGAGAATTACTGTAACCAGAGGCTCAGAAGGCAGCCGAGAGGGCCGCCGTGCTTCTCCAGCGCATGCCTCCACCTTTGACGAGGCAGGTGACAGTCAGATTTGCTCGTGGAAATCTGCATGTGGCAATTGCTCATAAATAAATAATCTTTATTCTGGCTCCTGTGTTAATTTTAATGAAGGCTGCAGGCCATGCTGTTCAACGTGGTGCCTGCAGTAAAGACCTTTTTTTTAAGAAATCCTAATTAAAACAGACTCCACGCTGCTCTTTTCTCAACTTTTCAAGTCTAAACTCATGAATGAATAATATATGAATAGCTGCAGAGTTTTTACAGTGGATGGAAGTTCAGGATTTTTTTTATGGGATGGAATTCTGTTCAGGCAATCCCACAGACGGTACAGAGCATAACGGAATCCCCAGCTGGGCTATAAGCAATGTTGCTTTTTGCATGTCAGAAATATCTGTACTCCAATATCCAAACTCACCTTTGAGCACTCTGCAGCCCCCTGCCAGTCTTCTCCTTTAGTCTTTATTTTTACTCCCACACAATGCATCCCCAGGTAAATCTAAACATTGTCACTCAAAAGCAAGCCGTCTGCAAAATTGGCGTTCGCCCTTTGAGCGATGCTCAACAACCCCACCCTCTGGGTGGTGGTCGTGCGGCTAGGGCCGACTGCTCCACTCGTGTGAGCCCATGCAGCCTTGTGTTTTCACACCTGTGGAAGGTGATTCATGCTGAATGCTTTTGGAGCTTAGCTGAATGTTTAACGTGGGCATAGATATGGCCCCCATACAAAAATTTGGACCTGCGGAGGTCACCCTGGTAGTAATTATCTGGCGACTGGATGGATCTGTGCCACATCTGGCCTAAAAGAGTTGGTAAACTCCACAGAGCAGAGAAGCTTGTTCCCAAATGCTCTCTGCAGAATGTCAAACACTCAAGAGTGACAGTGTCTGAACATCTTGACTTCAATCTGTTACCATTAGACACAATAGAAAACTGTCAGACTCCCAGGAGTCTAACACAGTAATCATACAGGGGATATCTACGGTTCTACATTAATACTCTATAGTACCGACTTTGATCCAACTGCCGCAGTGCTTTTTCTGTCATGTTTCCTGCACATTTAATAATTCAGACCACTAGTAAAAAAGAGCTTAAACAAAGGAAGAAGCCATGTACATTTGTTAAACGCATCAACATGACAATGTACTAAGGACCACACAAAACCACATTTTTCAGTCACATACGATTTGCGTTGATAGGGTACGTGTTGATAGGGTACGTGTTAAGAAGTGTGTAAGGAGCACACACAGACCCACAATTCACTGCACTGAGCAAGGCTAGCAGAATTAAAGGCTAACATGAGTACTGTTTTGCAGTCAAGGGTTATCCAACTGATATTCAACAGAATCTAACCTGTACAATGTAATCTCAAAAAGGCTCTGATAAATGTGGAAAACATCCAACCAAAACAATCAACCAATGCACACTTTTGTGTAACACTCTTAATACCAAAACACAAAAAGCAGCTGCTACACTCATAGGTGACTGCACTGTGCATGCTTCTGTATGGAAGCCCATTATGTTCAAAAAGGTTGAGCTGGATGGCCAGATGTCTTAAGCCCACCCGTGGAGATGGACACAAGGCCTTGTATTACTGCTGCAGCCAGAACCACTGGGTCATAATTACTGATTTGCTGTAGTTGTTGTGCCACCCCCGTCACACCCCCATGTCCGTTTTCCCCTCCACTGTCTCACTCCAGTCATACGTGATCAATCTACAGCCACCCCCAACAGGCAAAACACTTCAGCAGTGTCCTGCCTCTTGGTGTGGAGTGGTGGGGCTGTAATTACAGCCCAGTGTCTGCAGGCTGATGGACAGGGGGGGGATTGCCCACGCTAGATTGCCCACATATCACAAAATGTACACCTGTTCAAGCAGTTTACCCCACAAGTTTACACTATTTCCAGTAGAGTGGATGGAATTTATGTCTGTGCGTGTGTGCGTGTGCGCATGTGTGCGCACGCGTGTGTGTGTGTGTGTGCTTGTGTGTGTGTGTGTTAAAAGAGAACAAGAGGAACAGAATATTGTGTACTTAACGTGTGTATGAGATTTAGCTGACTTTATTCTTGTCCACACTTAGTGTATAGAACTCAGTCCTATGCACATGACAGTGGATAAATATTTTTGAAAAAAAAAAAACTTTTTAGGACCATAGAAAAGCTAATAAGTGAAACTTTCACTAAGTTTCTTGCGTGAAATTCCTTTTACTCCTCATAATAGTGAAGTTGTTTTCAGGAGACTAATAGTAAACACCAGCGACAGTACAGAGATACAGGCAGCACGCTTTGTAGTAATTAACAACCTTGACTAAACACTCATGTTTACGTGCTAAAGGGTGCTTTGAACAGGGTGTGAGACCTGAGATTTCCCAATGAAGTACCCTGCATGACAAGAGGGTGTGGCAGAAAGACCCATCACTGGTATTACACTGGTATTCCCTCAGTGTATTCATGATAAATATATACACATATTTGCTGTATTTTCTAAGATTACATGTGTACATTGAATAGTGTGCATAACACCAATTTATACCTGATCTGTTCTCCTGAGATCACTGTTTGGAGCCACAAAAAATGACATTATGACAGAGATGTGTGGTCTAATATATACAGAAGGCTTCAGGGAGGGGGGGGGGCTACTATGAACTCGTGACCCCATTGTCCACATCCAGCTGGTGCCTTCAAATAAGCCTGAGGGACGGTCCTAGTGAGGACATGGGCGAGTCTGGATGAAAGATCATAACACGATCACATGTGCAGGTGTGACGTGACGCCCAGACTTGGCTCGCGTGTCCGCTCTGCCTCACGTCATGTTGTCTATTACTAATAATGTGCCCTAAAACAGTGTAACATTTACCATGTTAGAGTCACACACCTTTCTAAATTTTGTGTCCTGCTCAGTGGAGGCTGTTAAATGCTCATAACATTAATTACATGTCCACAAAAGTTGCTGTTTTATTTATTGCACATAATCAAAAAAACTAATAATTCAGTTACACCCTCCTTGTTTAAGTAATTCTAAGTTTCCTTATGGTTGAACAATGATTGTCTGTCCAGAATATTGATCTGGAGATCACACACTCAAGGTTCTTCTCATCCAGCCAAGGATATATACACAAAACACATACGCACACACACACACACACACACACACACAAACGGGCATACACTCAGTGTGCTCCCCGTGCTCATAAATAATACATAGCCTGTCTCATCTGAGGCCTTGTCTATTAGTCAGGATCCATCCACACTTGGGCTGGTGTGTCTCCACCCCCCAGCCACCCTTTTTGGTGTTGCAGGAGGGGAAGCGTTAATTATAGTGAGAGGAGGGGTCCTGTCAAGACGCCAAGGGGGGTCTGCGCACCCAGCTGCCTCTGTCTCGCTCAGCCGCCGAGATCCATAGCGGCCCTCGTCGAGCTGAAGGAGGACTAGGCCAGTCATCCATATTCATCTCTGGCCGCTGCTGCCCCCTCAGCTGCAGCCGCTCCCCCGGCGGACAGAAGGCACCGTGCACTCAGAAGCCTGTCTTTATTCTTCTAGTGGGAACCCCCCCAACAGAGCCAATAGCCTTTGTTTGTCCCCCAGTCTCCTTGTGTGTAAAGAGGCTGGGATGAGACCCGTCTGCACCCACGTACGACACACACACAAAGGGGATGGACGCGGAATTCAAACCCGGAGAAAGGCGCCGTTTTCCTCCGGGGCTGCCAATGAGGCTTGGCGCACTCATCATCACCCTCCGTGTTGGTGAACACACTTTCCATGTATTCGTTTATTAATTTATTTTAATCATATTGCAGACCAGAGGGGTTTGGTGCCTGCAGTTGGCGAAACATAAATATCTGTTCACACACGCACACATGCACACACAACACACACACACACGCAGCAATCAAAACACGCTTTCTTGGGCCTCAGTGCGACGCAGATTTGGTGTGGCAGTGCGGGTCTCGTGGGGACTGATCGCTAAGGAAGGTCGTTTACCGCAATGTCTTTCCCCTGAGGTGGAAGTCGGCCTGATTTAAAGAGCTATACCTCTTCCTCATTTCCCTCCTGTCCAGGGTCCCGGTGGACCAAGGCCTCACTCAAGCCAGTGAAATATGACAGCAGTGGTAGCGTCGAAGCATGCTCAGTGAAGGGAAGTGTTCCGTGGGGGGAGAAGGCCACCAGCTATTACTCACGGTGCGAGTGTTCAACGCAGTGTGCAGAAGGCACCCAGATGGTAACACCAACATGCATTTGGAGTGTTGAGGACACACTACCTTTGAATAATCGTTTTATAGACATTTTCTGCTCTAGGACTATTTCCTCATTTTGCACTCAAAATCACCCCTTATATATATCTTCCTCTGTGCAAATGTGTGTGTTCCTATAGCGTGACCGACTGCCATGTTATGTGTAACTACCACCTCTCCCATTGTGGAGCCAATAACTTTCCCGTTACTGCTAGAAAAGGCTCAGATGGTGAAGTGAAGTGAATGTCAACATCACAAAACAAAGAAGATGGGTGTGTGTAGGCCTCGATTTCATGTTATCTCCCCTTAATCTGCACAAGTCATTCTAGGTGAGGTGACGCCCTTGTTTGGAGATGTGCAAGCCCCCCCCCCCCAGTCTCAGTTTACTTACTTCCGCTGCGAGGAGGACTAGTCTCACTTGTTTGTATGTACACCACACATGGGATGTAATCTACACAAAAACCAATAATCAGAACAAGGAATACAAACCATCTGTCCTTTGTCAGCAAATAAACAGCTCTGCTGTCTGTGGTCTGTGGCTATCAGTTAAAAAAAAACTTAAAAAAATATCAAAAAACTGGAAAAAAATATTACTCTTTGTAATACACTATTATTATTATTATTATTATTATTATTATTAGTTATATTTACCATTTTGGGTATAAGAATAGAAATCGAGTGTAGGCTGAGGCTGAGCGTTTCATGTTTTCTCTGTTATCATTTCCTGACATGATATTTAAATTCAGCTCATCTACCATCTCAGAAATCTGGGTTTCAGTAATCTGGGTCTCAGTAATCTAGACTGGCTCGGATTAGCTGGCGCTGAGATGATCAGCATGACTAAAACTCTAAGCTGTTCAAAAAAACCGACCAAGAGCGGTAAGCACAGCAAATGCTGCCTTTTGAAGTAAAGCTTATTTCTGCGAAGGTTTGATATTAGTGTACCATTTTGATTATTGCGCCTGTTGTTAGTAACTGGGAGGGGATTTGCTTTGCAGTTTTTAGGTTACATTAGGTAGCATCTCTGATGCAGCTAACACTTGTGGATGGATACTGCTAATGGCTAATGGATCCCATTGACTGTGTGTAGCCTTGAGAAAGTGCCGAAGGCTAACACTGCAGCTTAATGCTGCGCTAAAGTTTTCACTTCTGGTACAAATTGCCTGACCACAATTACTACTCCTCAGATTCACTGTCATTACAGTACTTCTGCGCTCTGCCTTCTATTAACTGCTTTTCTGTTTTTTTTTTCCCTGTGATGCTGTTACTTTATTTTTGATTTTCAGATTCGTAAGTGTACTTATCTTTCTTGTAGGACTTCAGACTCAGTATGTGTGATATCAGTCAATAATATTACTTGAACATAGACAAGAATACATCAAAATATTACAACCTGGAAAAAAGTTCAGTTAAGAGTTTACGCCTGAATATTTTTATTCCCATATTCAAATTAAATTACCTGATATAGAAAACAGTGTGTGTGTGTGTGTGTGTGTGTGTGTGTGTGTGTGTGTGTGTGTGTGTTGAAACAGGTACATTTGCACAGCATCCTACATAGTTTCTGTTATTCAAGTTTAAATGAAATACAATGAGCTGTTTATGATTGGCTGTTCTGGAGGGCTCTACAAAGTTTTCGAACTTAATTAGTTCCTAAATATTGTTCTAAAACCGATTTGTTTGTAAACCGAAACTGATTTTCTTGTAAGAAACACTGTAAAATGGATTAACCCGTTCCTGTCCTCCTCCTCACTCTGCCATTTTTATGCTTCCATATGTCCTGCGTCTTCACCTCTGTTGTTGTTCTCACTATTTTCCTTTTCGCCTTTATGCTTTCGCTAGCTTTCTTAGGTCCCGTGGTGGCTTATGGATTTAAAAAAAAGAAGAAATAATGCACACTCACAGTTGGGAGCGGTGTTCTCTGAGCGAGGCTTGCAGTATCAGACTCGCACAGTAATGTTGTGCTGCCAGCTGTTGCCGAGTAGGTTGTTTGGCAACCGAGTTATCGTACGACATCCGGTGCAATTATGAGTTCGAAATTCTGCTCGTGAACTGATTTGTTCGAAAAGGGAGCCATTCGAAACCCAAGGTTTGACTGTAAATATGTACTGCAATTGTAACCCTTGAAATCATCTCTTCTAGTGCTTTCTAATTTTTAAGAATTATCATTGCAATTCATTAATTGTGAAATTAGTATTTGTATAAACAGCACAAATCATACTTAAGATAGCAAAACTAATTTTAATAATCTCAGCAGTAGCCCTCCTGATTCAGAGCACACCTGATACAGAGCACACCTGTTATATAGCACTCCTGACACAGAGCAAGCCTGATAGAGCGTATATATCACTCCTGACACATAGCACACCTGATTCAGAGCACATCTGCTACAGTGTATATATCACTCCTGATACA
>JABJVR010000035.1:1279013-1304683 GCA_025773905.1 Chitala chitala
CCCCCCCCCCCCCCCCCCCCCCCCCCCCCCCCCCCCCCCCCCCCCCCCCCCCCCCCCCCGCATGGTGAACCATGACAGCAATGAGCAGTATGCTGGTAAATACAATTACCAACATTTCACTAAAGATTTCCAACAAAGGCAGCTGCTGTTGTTTCTACTAGGTTCCCAATACCCAAAAGGATGTGTCTCTAAACCAACCTAATGAAACTGTAACCCTTTTAAGATTACAAAGACTTTTTAAAATGAATTTTCTCAGTTCAAAATTTCACCTTTGATGCTTTTAAAATCCTAATTGAGATGTTCCCACATAAGGACCAAAAATGAATGTAGTCAATATTACATTTAACTTCACTTCGAAGTTATACGAGTTACATCGTCAGAGTGTAAAATACCAATGATTCATCTCCCCTGCCAAATAAAACATCTGCTCAGCAAGACATTAACACACTTGTCATACTACATGTAATAAGTGCCCACATGTCGTGCCTTTGTTTAACCAAAAATTTTAAATAAACATTCGATCACAGGGCTGCAAGCAGGAGTAAGGTGAACAGAGTCCTTTACTGTGGGCCGACTGAGCGTGTTCAGAGCAGTGTGTTAGGGTCCCGGCCTGGAGGTGGCGGTGACCACCTGACATTTAACGTGCTGCCGTTGCTGTGGTTTTTTTCCCTGTTGTGTACATTTTTCAGACCCACTGTGGAAATACAATTTGTCTCTCACACACCAGCCCCAGGTCTCCATGAATACATGGCAAAGAAGAAGCTGAGAGATACGAAGAAGGTTACTATCTGGGGAGAGTTCCGGATGTAGCACCAACGGCACAGAGTGCAACCAACACTGCACCCCCATACTCCCCCACCTCTGAAAAACCCCTTCAGCTGCCTGCTTATCAGTCTCTCTCCTGTTCCCTTTTTGTCTTTATCTCTCACATTCACACACCCCCCCCATTGTCGCCCTCCCGTACTGCCACCGGTTGGCCTGCTAATTTGCTTCTTCTTGTGCCTGGCCGGGGTATCGCTTTCCTCAGGACAATGGGTCAGGAGCGATGAAAGGATGCCCTGCCCAGCAGCGAGAGTGTGGCTGGGGAGCACACTAACCCACCCCCACCCCCCCCAAGCATCATCAAAGGCAGGCCTGTTGCTAATCGCTGCCTGGAGAATGGGGAGAAAAGCTTTTTGAAGCTTTTCAATAGAAAGGATTTCAATATAATCACACAGCACTCCTTTCTTCTAAACCAACTTTATTGTTATTGTAAAGAATCGGTCTCGGTTGGGAGGGAGGTGTGACCACACGCTGGTGGGGCTTCTACAGGTACAGTAACTTACATGTCAATAAAACCTCTGCATCAACAACCTCTATGGAGAAATGCAAAGGCCTTCTGTTGGTAGCATGATATACATCTCGAAATACAACGCAAATGAAATTCACTCCAGTCTTGAAACTGTACCTAAAAAAGCCTGAACATTAATATTTAACCAACGATATTCAATTTAATCCAATTATTTTTATACAGCATATGTCATGCAACAGGGACACAAACACTTTAACACTGGAATTTAGCTTCTGACACAACAAAATCCCATAAGTGATAATTGAACAGGTGTCGATTTATAGAAAACCTTGGAAAAGTATAGTGTGTAAATGGCAAAGATTTTTTTAAAGGCCAAGTGAGGAAACAAAACACAAACCGGTGCTATTCACATACAGAAATGAGCAGCACGGTGGCATCGTCCTCTCGTAGGGCAGCGGCGTTGGCGTTCTCTCGCGGGGCGTCTCTCCTTTTCATCAAAGATATTGTCTCCAATTAGGAGATCGGCTTAGGCCTCTGAGCCTGGAGCTTTGTGAGATCACATGGGTCTCCACTGACCTCCTGACTGGAGGGACACCTGCCCCCCCCCCCACATCCCAGCACTATATTCAGTGTTTCTCAGGCACACTATATTCTCAGCAGGGTGCAGTACACATTTATCTTTCTGAAGAGGCCTCTAATTCCATTAAATCCTTTGGCAAACAGCGGTCCAACAGCTATCGTTCCTTCATGCCTCCTGACCATTCTTCCATTCTCCCATCAGACTCCTGCCCATCCCAGTGCTCCCTGTGTGGGCCCCAGTAGTTCATCCCTTGGGCAAACAGGTTAAACCAGGTTGGTGGGCACGAGTGAAAGGGGGTGTGTTTTGAAGCTGGATTAGTCGTTTCAAAGTCAATCCATGAGAGCCGACTCGAAGGACTGTTTGCTTCTCAAACATCTCGTGCATCTGGAAGAGCAGTGGTGGGGGTGTAGGGGGGGTGAGCTGGTGATATCGACTGCAGGTTCATCCCAGACATTCTACATATATGTAGCGCACTCAAGGTCCATCTACAGGTGACATATTTATCACATAGAAACTGTCGATCCACAATACCAGGCAGTCCAAAGGAACACCTTCTAATTGGATACACCATATAGTCCTGCAAGACCCAGTCATGCATGACCTAAGTGGATGTATTTTTTTTACACGTTAGTTATAATATAATAAAATTATTATTTATATTCTCAACACTGGAAATTGTGGTCTTCCTGGCTGACTCTGTGTAGGAATTCTGCTTTTTAAAAGACTGCAGAAGAACAGTAAGATAAGGGTCATGTTAAACTTGTAAATGGTTAACCAATAACTATGCACTAGATCGTATTCTTAAATGAGCCATTCTGTGGCTCTTTCAGCATACTAAATACATAAAACATATTACATACATTAAATACTGTAGTAGCCGTACATTTGATCGTATGCAGGGACACAGGGCTTAGGTTGAATTAATTTTTCTTAGATGCCAGGTTACCTGTGTTTGTAATTCTTTGGTACTTGCTGCATTGCTGGCACTGAACGCCAATATTTCATGTGCAGTGATTTCGATGTACTAATTACTATTAAAGGCTTTAATCGGAATTAAACTTAGGCCATATGCTGAAATGAGCACTACATGATACGAAGAGCGGGATGAAATTATATATTTTGTCCAGAAGATGGCGCGCTAGTATTCAAATGTAATTGCCTTTTTAATATCATATTCGACGACTAATAAATGTTCTTGTTTCCAAATATATGTAAATAAAAATCTATTACATTTACTTAACGCGTTAAGAAACCTAAACGCCCTTCAATGGAATAGGGACTCTCCTCCAGTTAGGACGGTGAATACATACTGTCAATGTAATTATTCTACCTTATTCTACTTACGTTAAATTATAAATAACTATTACATGATGCACACAAAAATGTATATCAAGTTACAATTAACTTGCGTGTAAATTTGTCTTACTACACTAGAAGTTTCATACTGCAAGATATTTTCTAATGAAAAGAAAAAAAAAAAAAAAAAAAAAAAAAACAAGGAACAGAAAAGAAAAGTTATGGTCTACAGCCTATGCCATGAAGCTCCCTAAGGGATGTGGAGATGGAGAAGCTGTGTGTATGGTGAGTGTAGCCACGATTATATTAAGTAGTGATTAATTCACAGTTGTGAGGCCTGTAAACTATATAAATGGATATACGGGCTGTATAGGCACACAATGCCAGAGTCCCGAGTAGCAAGTTACTGTCGCTCTTGCCGGCTCCACTGATGTGCTTGTGAATTGAACTCAAACGCCCGCTTTGTGCGCCTTTGTCCTTGGTGGTGTCTGAAGTTTTTTTATTATGTAAAAAACAATTCTGTTCTCCTGAATGGAGTTTCCCGGTCCTGCGGCTTTGGTACCAACACTACCCTTGCATCTCAACCCAGACTCGGAGCTCCTGCATATTTATGACTCATTTAAGAGTACCGGAGTGTCAACACATCTCAGCACTGAGCCGCCCACCTCTCCAATGGTCCACTCTGTGCCAGACAGGATCTATTTACTAGCTGAATGAGTCTACTTACAAGGACAAAAAATGTTGCACTAATTAATCTGTACTCTTAGATCAGACCGTGGGCCTGAAATGGTTCAAGGCAGGAGTTTGAAAATGCATGCGCTTCATTTTGTCAGGATTAGTTCCACACACTTTTCTGTGCACTGCGTGATTATGCCGGACAACCACATAAGTGAAAGGTGGCTGAAACCGTTTAGTAATTTCTAGGTCTACAGCACACATTGCCACACCTAACGCTGCAGTTATCGAAAACTCGTTAATTTATAGTGAAAACGTCTTTTTGTAGATATTTTCGCTCCCACGGTACGCACTTGCATCAAACGCCTGAAGTGGATGCGAACCCATCTCCGCTCACCGTGACGGTTCCAGTTTGCGGTGGCGTCGCACTCAGCGCTTTCAGACCTCCAGAAGCAGTAAATGCAACTCTAATTAAACTAATAAATCTTAAAAGAGGACGGAACCAGCCAATTATGCTCGATAGGTACACCTAATTACCCGCGTATGGCCTGTAGGTACACCCAATTATGCAGAGGCGGCCGTCGGCGCAGAGAAGCGCATTGGTTTGTACGACTTATTCAACATCTCTAATGTTTGCCTGTTTGCACTTCGGGCTGATAATTTTAGCTGTCTGTTATAAAATGGGTAGGCTACATAATAAGTCGAGACCACAAAAACTTGCAAGAAAGCAATTTAAAAAGGCACTCAATGGTTTGGAAAACGATAAAGCCTTTAATGATTAAGAAATCGTTTCAGATCTTCGTCCACTCAGGTCAAAGGAAACTACATCTTACTGTAATAATGTGCATGATTTCTACTAGCAATATTTTCAACCAGAACTACACAATCCCCCAAAACATTTTTCAAAATAGCACCATAATTTTTAAAATTAATCAATTTGTAATTAATGTGGTTAAAGTAGACCATAATAAAAGCTACAAAGCAATGGCAAAAACGTGTGTCCGTAATGAGTCTAAATGTGTTTTTTAGAATTTCTCAATAAAAAAAGCCTAAGTTTATTAATAAACATCCCTACACTGACGCATTTAACCAAGTGAAACAGGTCTGAAATTTTATTCACATTTTATACGATTCGTTTTTAACTCTAGGTGAAAGGGGTAAGATAAAACTTTCAACGCTGGTGTCTTTAACATTGAGAGAAAGTTAGGCGGCCAAGCACAAAACCGGACCGGAAAAAACAAATCGCTTATGACCGCTTAAAGTAAGACGTCGTCTCTGTGCGGGAATAGACCGAGGGCGGAACCGCTTTCTTATCATCCTCCTCGGCGGCGGTGATTACAGCCCAGCTAATGAGGGCACGGGCGAGCACGGCTTCGTTAAACAGACATCGATCACCCTGTCAGGTGCCACACCCCTCACCGTTCACACATGTGGGCAGACCTTCCGTGACGTCACACGGGAGTCATTAAAAGCCCCTGTCCGGGCTTGCCTTCTGATTGGTAGTCGGCTTCCATAGACTAGGAGGGAGGGTCTGGATGAAAGGCTTTGGGCACAGCGGTAACATTGTTACAACTTGGCGCAGCGGTCCGCGGATCTAGTGCGGCGCGTCCTTTTAGAACGAATGCGGTTCATCTGTGTGCTGCACGTTAATGAACGTTATTGGGCTGGTTTTTTTCAGGGCAGCTAGCTAAAAACTAGGAAGCACAAATTTCTTTCTCTCTGTCCCTTTACTGTTGGACTCGAGTTCAGTTAACTGAGCTTATCGATATATAGTTATAGAAGTGTTTAAAGAAGTACGCTGTGCGTAAAGCGTCTGGGGAGACAGATAAGTTGCAAATAAAATACCGGTCCCGTCTTTGGATTTTCATTATCGCCCTGAACGGAGAAATAACGACGGAGCAGCAGTTGAGGTGAGTTTCTGGAATCAAAACGAATTTAAAAACGATGTGCCCGTGCGACGGCCCCTCTTAAAAGACGATCGTTTTGTGATTTATCTGGGGGGGTGCTGTACATGAAGACCATTCCGTTCGGTGTGGTTAACGGGAAAAAGTGTCGTCCGGGGTCTAGAAAGTGCGATAAAGTTTCATAATCGCCCACAATCAGTGGGCGTAAAGCTACAGTCTGCACATTTGAAGGTTGCCTTCTGTAGTTTCTGATGCGATTGCTGTGTTTTTTAGTTAAGGGGACCCTAGTCGCTCTGTGAAAGCTTGTCCGCTTTAAAACGGCTCGGTTCAGCGCCTGGGTGTTAATTAAAATGAAACCTACTTTAATGAAACAGGGAATGACGCTGTTTGCGGTCCCTTTGCGCATCATTATACAAAGATTTATGGTTGATCCGCTTCAGTGCCAACACAAGGTAGAGTTGTTTTTAATTATTTGGATAGTTTTATAACCGTTCTTAGTCTGTGGTCTGCCACTTTTTAAATAATACTGTTGTATTGTAAAATAGCAATGTATTTTGTAATTTATCGAGAAATATTTGAATCTAAAATGGGCCCGAATCGTTAACGCTGAATCTATGCAATCGTCCCTTATGGATTTTAGGTAAAGTTATCCAATGACCTAAAAACTTGTTAAATGACTGTTTAGGGCGTTAATTCAGAAGGTAAAATTTGGTAGATTGAAATTCCGACTGCTGATCTGCTACAAACTGACTGTTTTTAAAGACACGTGTATTTCAGTCGTTTTTTCGACTGTCAAAGTTTTCTCGGTTCCTACTTTCGGAGCTTAGTTTTCTCCTCTAGACTTTGGCGTCTTATTTATTGAAGTGAAAACGCGTGTAATTTCTTCTACCCCCAAGATCAATATTATGGGCTTCCGGTCTGATTACCGTGTTTTCCGCAACTACTTTTCAAAACCTTAGTAGAAACGTGATTAAACACCGCAACTGTGGCAGCCAGTCTCTGTCGTGTTATACTCCTGGAGTAACTGCGTCCATGACAACTTTTAGGGGTATAACAGCTGCCATCTATCGCTTCTCGTTGTATTCGGCTTGTCGATCTGGTTTTATGATGAATGAGAAGACTTGGACTAGACACTGTTTACCCCGTGTAATGGGTAATGCGCATCTTAAAATTGTGAACTTTGGCTTCAGGACGTAGGTTGCTCGTATTGGTGCTTTAAAAAAAAAATCACGTGTAAATCCATAATGTTTTGTTGTTGGGTAAATGCACCTCTATGATACAAGTACTTGTTTAAAATGGTCAGGCGTTTGTTGTTTCAAGTTAACCTGCAGCTGTTACACCCTGTTCCAACATGAATGCCAAAAGGCTCACCCTCTATACCAGAAAGGAAGCATTTAATTTTTATTTATTGCCTAAAAGCACCTTTGAGGAACGGTGTTGGCTCTCTGAGTTGAGTCTGTGGGTAACTCAGTTTCTTGGCTTGTTCTCATCAACCATCTCCAAATGTAGGTTTTGTGTTATGTGCCATTGTCGCTGGAGACAGCTATCAGGGTGTGGCACATAGCAGCACGCAGGGGAACGCGTCCTGCACAGCCTTCCTGACGTACGGCCAGGTGTTGGTGGCTCAGTTTAACTTGGTTGTTGGATTGCTGAATTTTTCTGCTTACCTGCAGTGAGCAGGAACAGGTGTGTACCTGGTAGTTACTTTCCAGTGATGTTAATATTATTCCTTTCATATGTCTAGTTTAGTGGTGAAAAGTTTGCGTAGCGCCATGGTATTGAAACCTTGGAGATAACATCCTTTGGTGCTCTTGTCACTCTACTCAGCCAAATGAGTTTCCAGCCTTTGCAGTTGATGATTCTGACACACAGGCACCAGCTATTAATTAGTAGTAAATGCCAGTTATCCACCCCTATGTCAAGGTTCCTGGTTTCTCAAAGGCCCACATGGTATGTATAAGTGAGACTCAGGCACCATGTTCCTGTACACAGGAATGTCTCCATGTTTGTGTTCTCACATCCACTGAGGGCCAGGTTGCCCCCTGCTTCCACAGCAACTTGTTGTGCATGTACAGATTAGCATAGGATGTTTACTGTTTATACAGCTCCATTAGAAGTGTGCCCATTCATGCCCTGTTGGCTCGTTATCTTTTTATCTTGGCATTTGAGCTCTCATAAATATGTGGGTGAAAAGATGCCTGGTTGCCCTTATTAGGTTTGATATTACTCAGAATTTAGTGTCCCAAAGCTATGCCATTGTCCAGTTTTGCCTGAATTGAATGAAAAGGCCAAAACCTCCTGTCTAGTGAGGAACACTAAACAGCTTATCCAGTTTGAGTCAATAGTGATTAAACTGGCATCGAGATCTTCCTACTATTCCCCTTATGTCCTCCCTTTTTCAAAGCTGTACAGCTCCAACAAAGTGTTGCAAGAGGCTTCAGTGTGCATTTGCATTCCTTGATGGAATATATAGTTTTTTTTCTTAAGTCAACCTATACCTGCTATCTACCAGGCGGCTGTGCTTTGACTTGGATTTACCTTGTTAATGTTGGCATGAGGCGCTTCAGACTGTTATGTTTTTCTCTCACCGCTGAGCCTTTTGGGGCTTGCAGATGACTGGCACCTGGTAGCTGCGTTTTCATGAAGGCATGCCCCCCCCAACTGTGTGAGCAGTAGGCGTGGGAAGGCGCCCTGCTTACTCTCAGGGTCTGGCCAGAAATGGCTGTAGCCCCCACATGGAGAGTCAGAAGGCCTTCCTCTGCTGGCTTTAACCCTCATGCCTGCTGTGTAACCTTTCAATCACATGCCCAGGGGAGGGGTCCTGGTCATGACCTCTGAGCCTGTCTCAGCCTCCATTTCCTGTTTAAAAAATAAATAAAAAGCCAAAAGTGGAAATGACCCAAAATGGCACCCCAGATGTTAAACTGTTGTGCCTTTCTCAGCTTTCCAGGCACCGTTCACTTTAAAATTTGTTTCTCTATTATAATTAGGGGCTTTAATCCAAGGTCCATGCTGTAGATGCAGAGTAGCCAATGACTGTTCACAGCATTTGTGTCATTGGTGGAGTTGGTGTTTTTTTGGGGAAAGGGCGTTGACATGTAAAGGCGGTAGGTGTGCGTTTGGGTTTTTCTTCACTTTAGTAACTGAAGTGTAATTTTATTCCACTGTGGCCCATATCTGTTCTATACATGCCCTTCTGTTACGCTTACAGCTTTGCACTGACTTCAGTAACTGATGCCCACCTGCTTTTATGGCTTGCGCTGGACCTGAATGATTCATATTGTGGCAAAACGCAGACATGTTCAGGAAATGGTGTCAGAGCTGTGGTGAAGTGTGAGTGTGGAGTGCTGATTGGAACGGGCTGAATCACCCTTGATAATGATGGTTGTGATCATATTTTTCCTTGCTCCTTAAACCATCATGTCAGCCTCCTGTTTGCTAACTTTGCTAACATCACTGGCGCAGAGCAGCACTGATGTCATGGTGACACCCATAGCTGTGCTTCCCTCCCAGCTGTTGCCACGGTAAAGATGGTAGAGACACTTGTAGCTCACAGAGCTGAAGGCTTGTGTCTTTCATTTAAAGTGGGTACCACATGTGTGCAGATGGACACACCAGGACTGCTGATGGTTCCACTCTGCCTGTTCAGCTGACTAATCTCGAGCGCTGTGCTTCCTACACAGCTGTGTGTTCTTTAACATACCTACGCTGTCCAGATCTCTTAATTATACCCATTTGTGTACTTTTGACTTGGAAATTAATGTATTTAAACTTTTCTGCCTTTTAATTGCTTGTTCATAAGGTGTCTTATTTCCATGCTGTATTTTAAGGGAACCACATCTGTATAAACAGTACTGATAATTGACAGCTAACTGGACCAATTAGAACAAGGCAGCGACTTGGATTTGATGTTGCAGGCAAACTGGCAGGAACTGAGTGTCACTCCTGTAGTTGCTAATGATTAATCTCACCCAGCTGTCTTGAAATGGGGCGTAAGGGCATAGGGGGTATAATTTATTGAGACAAGAGTGACCTCCTCCAGCGGTCAAAGGGAAGCTTTACACATGAGGTCAGGGCATTTCTGCTGCCAGCTGGTGTTAACTTCTGTCTGGTCTCCCCTTTCCTCCTTCCCCAGGCCTGCGATGGTGAATAGCCAGGTACCGGGTGGCAGCTCGCCCCCCAGGGCATGTGCTGGCTGCGGGGGCCGCATCGCAGACCGCTTCCTGCTCTTCTCCATGGAGCGCTATTGGCACACGCGCTGCCTCAAGTGCTCCTGCTGCCAGGCCCAGCTGGGCAAGATCGGCACCACCTGCTACAGCAAGGGTGGCATGGTCCTCTGCAGGGATGACTACATCAGGTGGGGCACTGGGCATGGAGCGGAGGGGCAGGGTGTGGTCCTCTTCAGAGACCACTACATTAGCTGGGTGTGGGACACTGCATGGACAGGTGGGGCATGGTGCCCTTCAGGGCTGATTACATCGGGAGGAGGTGGGGTATGGCGTGGAGGGGTGACAACATCTGGTGGGAGGTATGGGTGAGAGGGGCAAGGTACAAGCTGCTGGGAACCCAGTTTTTTGCTTGCTGTTTTTAATTGACAACATATCCAGAGCTCCATGGACATGATATTTTTGTACCTGACTGGAGAAAGGTGGGTGGGGGACACAGGTGCACCAGGGACCCTGGGGTTTCTGTAATCTTATTGGGTTAACTAAAGTCTTTGTTTATACTTGAATTAATCCCACCTGGTTTCAGGTTACCCAAGAACACTAAAACCCCCCCAACCCAGGACATTCATCCCTACTTAAACCAAGAAAAAGAAAAGGTCCATATTTGGTGCACGTCAAACCATCTCCTTCACTAGGGACCTATAACTGGACCCTCAAGGGCAAAGTTCTTCATGTCTTAGAGACTGTTTTTAATTAGTGCCTGATTTACACCTGAAACACCAGGTGAGGTGACTTATTATCCAATTAACTGCTTCAGTGAAGCAATTAAGGGCTGATGTCAGCCAGCAAACGGCAAACCCTGTGGCTTTAAGCAGGCCGGTCCAGAGCTGCCTGGTGCAAAAGCCAACAACGTGTTGTGACGAATGTGCTGGCTTGTCAACATGGGCCCTTTGCTCTCAGGATGAGTATTACGTCTGTAGCACTACATTACACTCCATTGGGAGTTTTCAGCTGTCACCAATTCACAAGCATGGAGTTTGGCACGTCTGTGTGAGCGCCTCAGTCAGGGCAGGAGGACCCACTGCAGGGCAGATACTAACACAGCAGATAAAGGACCTGTTTTCCACTAACTGTGTCTAACGTTCCTTTGTGGTCAAACTTGAACTGGAAACCAAACTCTGAACTTGCTGAGTTTCTTTGGGAGTCCTTAGTTGCATGAGGAGTTCTGCTTCCTTGTGACTCACCTCTTTCTTGTGGCACTAAATGGGGTAAAAATTAGTTCTATGTGACCAAGAAAAGATCCACAGCTGTGTCTGTGCAGTTTTACGCCATGTTATTGTCTGTTGTATCTTATCAGCATATTAGATTAAAAGCTGCCATTTTGAGTCCACACAAGGTCCCCGGCAGAATGGTACATGCGTCCTCCTTCACTTGGTGCGTCGTGTAGCGCTCGCTTTGAAGTGTGGCCATCTAGCGCTCTGTTGTACTGTGGGTAAGTAGGGCTGTTGTGGTTTGGCCAAAGGTTCTGAGGAGAAGGCGGTTTCCTTCTGAGCTCGTTATTTAAAATCGTATTTTTTACGCTTATTGGTGCATCCTCTGCGGGTTGTCAGGATTCATCATGTAGCCCGTCACTCTTGGGGTGTTTGTTCTGCTGACCTCTGACCTCTTCAGCTTCAGGAACAGGGACTCTGTCTACGTTCAGCCTCCAGTAGTTCAGGATGGCGAAGGTTATGTTGTGTTCCCTCAAAATGCATTTTAGGTTATGGGCAGGAGTGTGATGATAATTGGTCCATGTGGAAATGTTTTGAAGAAGGTGGGAGTGGAGTGTAAGTTGCATGAAAAGGCTATACATGTAATTTAGTAGCTGTGTGTAGGCATGCTGGTGTACAGATGTCTGTTGGCCAAGCATGCGAACACGTGTGTGTGCACGCGTTACATCAGGCTGTTGGAGACCGACTGCCACGTTACCTTGAGTTGTTCCTGGGTCTGTAGTTGCTCTCCTCGGTAAATGATTTTTTACTGTGCAAAATGGTTGGTTGGCTTCAACCAAAACCTACAGCTGAGAAGACATTGTCATGAGTCCCGCTGGTTTTGTATCATATAAAAGGGTAAATATTTGCTTGGGAGGATCATCAAAGTAACCCAAAAACTTACTCCTGTTTAACTGCGTGATTTTCGTTGTGACACCCATGCTGCAGATCGTGGTCTGTATGCCCTTGCGGCAGCGTCGCTGCATGTCGGAGCCTTTACCGGCGTGCTTTTAACGTCGGCGGTCGAGCCGCAGGAGAAGGAACACGCCTCGTGCGCCTCTCTGGCCGGATCTCCCTGTGTCGCGCATATGTAAATGGCAGCGTATTAAATATGTATAATATAGTTAATCGAAAGGGCAGGGCATTGCTGCCAAACTGCACACCGCAGAGACTGGAGCGCGATGAAAGGACAAACATTAATTAGTGGGAGCGGACTTTCTCTCTGGCGTCTCTTATTGAATTACTGTTTGAATTAAGATCAAAAATTCATTACTGTGTGCAAAGCTGGGACAGTGAGGGGGGGGGGTGTGGAGTACCAGCTTGCCTGGTGTTGGACTGAAACGATCAAGTTGGGCCAGTTTTCTAAAAGCTGCCACTGTTTGTTTTATTTATTTGTGATATGGAGGCTGAGGAAATGGCTTACAGCGTGGTTTGCAAACTCCTTCTGTACAGAACGTCGGCTCTCCTACCTGTCATTACAGTAACTGAGATCTGCTTGGTTCCAACCACACGCTTGCTATTCCACACAGAATAAGCTTCTCTCTTATCGTTCTGTTACATTTGCTAATTAATCACAGCTCGCTTCTTCAGCTTTCACCCTGCCACTGTGCCAGTCCTCCAGTTTTTTTGGCACCGTTCATGCGGACGTGATGTTCTGACTTTACATTGACTTTATAACCTTTCGACTGAGGAACTTTATTTGTAGAACACTTAAAGGGTGTGACCTGCACGTGTTCCTGGACCAGCCTGGTCACCTCAGTGCTCTGCGGTGCTCATGGGCTGCTGGGCACTAACAGGTCAGGAGAGGGGTTGGGTACGGGGGTCTGACGTGAGTTTTGCTCTCCGCCGTTTGCACAGGCTCTTCGGACACAGCGGAGCCTGCAGTGCCTGCGGACAGTCAATTCCCGCCAACGAGATGGTGATGCGTGCGCAGGGAAACGTATACCACCTCCAGGTGAGTTGGCCGCTCGCCTCTACCTGGGGTGTGCTGTTCAAGGTCGCTGCTGAGCAGAGCTGATTAAAGTGCAGATTCCTCCAGACTGCGGCGGATATATGCGCACCATCCAGACATCGTATGTGAGAATCTGAGGTTTGATCTCGGCAGACAAACTGAGCTAAACTGCATGAAAACTGCCTCGAATGAGTGTTGGCATGAGGGTTAGAAAATGCTCTACCTCACCAACCACGTATGGAAAGTGATGAAGTACAAGGTGAGCTGTGGAATGGCAGACGCCCTGCTCGTTAGTTTCCTGACAGAGGAGCACCAGGTAATGTCACATCAGGTATGCTACCGTACACAACTAGCAAAAAGTTCCTCAGGACAGGAACTTGTACTGATCTTGTTTCAGGTCTTCAGATTTAATATTCCTGACAGCAGCCAAGGAAAGTGCAGTTAATATGCATCCCTGTTGGGAATTGGTACAGAATTCCCTTTGCAAAACGGGCCGTGGGCGTATCCCACCTGTGCATGTGTCTGCTGGCATAGATGTGCTCACTGCCCTGGATGGGTGTTCTGGGTCCGTATGTCTGGGGTCGCTGGTTCTGACGTGTGCTGCGGTTTATCTCCAGTGCTTCACGTGCGCCACCTGTAGGAACCGGCTGGTCCCTGGCGATCGGTTCCACTATGTCAACGGCACCATCTTCTGTGAGCATGACCGCCCAGGTGGGGCGATGCTGAGTGGTCACTTGCCCCCGCTGCAGGGCAGCACGGTGCTGCCCGACCAGAAGGTAATGGGAAGGGATATCCCAGGGAAAGTGTGAAAGGCAAGACATTGGCGCACAGACTCGTGTTGGGACTTGACCCTGTAACCCACTGGTTTACAGCTGAGGGAAGTGACTGAGTAGTTTGCTCAGTGCTATCAACAGTCTTTCTAATTATTTTTTGACATTTATATGCTAATATGCCCTGCTCAGAATTTGAACCAGTAACCTACTGCATGTTCTGTGAACCCCTGGGCTCATGTTTCCTGCTGTTTGATCTGTGAGTTTTATATGTAAATCACCCAGCTAGTTGGACTGGCGTTTTAACCTGCTGGTATCTTGACTTTCTGCCTGTCTTGTTTCCAGGTGTGCTGAGGTGGCGGTATCAGCGGCTGTGGCATGCCCCCCCCTCCTCCCCCCCCACTCCCCTTCACAATCTCTGTACCTGTCCCTGATGTCCCTGTGTACCCCCACATCGCCACTCTGCTACAAGAGCAGACTTGCTTTGAAACGCTGGTGTGAATTGACGCAGACGCATCCATTTCTGTGCTGTAAGAATGATTTGCAGACCATGGGGGGGGAGGGGGGGTGGTAGAGGTGGTCGTGTGTGCTGCCTCGCGGGCTGAGCTGTCCAACTGTGTGCCAACGGGCCAGCAGCTCACTGGTTTGGGCTTGCCGTGGAAACGCACAGATAGATGTCATGTGTCACCGGGCCTCGCGGTGTCGGATCCAGTCCGGCCTGCTGGCTCCAGCTGAGGAGGATCGGGTTGAGGCCTGTGGTACCCCCGGGGACACCTGGGCACAAGGAGACCGAGACATCGCGCTTGGCTCACCTTTCTGCCCCTTGGCTGCTCTCTGCTGATGATGCTCTTGCTCCGGACTGGATGTTGTGCAGGGTGGAGCCGTTTGCCCCCATTTACTTATGAAACTTCTATATGTCCGGCGGGCCATCGGGAACGTTTCTGCTGCAGCTCGGCTATATGTCAATGAAGATGGACTGATGCACATTCCATCCCCCAGGCTACTGAGAGACGGGGTGTGGCTAACAGTTTGTGTGATGTCTGTGCAGTGATGGCGAGGTTGGTTGTGCTGAGCTAGCAACTGTTCCAGGGAGTAATGTGAAGAAATTTTCAGGGGGTGGGGAGGAATTGTACATATTTTTTAATGGTATTGTGTGTTCTACGGTAGAATACTATTGCCTCAGTTTAGCATCCATCTTTCCAGTGGATGTCCAAGATATTGAACTTCATGGAGTAAAGTTACTTATTAAATGATAAAGGTAACAAACGTGGAGTTGTGGTTTTTTTTCCCCCCTTCCTCTTGGCTGTGTTTACCTGTATTGTCTGACTGGAGTTGTGGTAGAAAAAGGGACTTAACTGAAGTCTGGTGTTTCTTGTCTTTGGTCTCACACTAGAGCACAGCAAACATGCCTGATCACCCATAGGAGTGGAATTAAAAGTCTGGCGCTCTGACCATTACAGACACAATTAAATGTGAGTGCTGCATCTCTTCAGCCATTGGACATGGGAGGCTGAACTTTGGTCCAATCGTGTGCTTGAATTTAATGATACATAATCAGTGAGCCTGGCTAATTAAAAAGGAGTGGCAAGCTTCAGTTTGATGCTAAAAAAGCAGTCTGGTGAAGTCATTGTTTACCAGTCTGACTAAAACTGGGGTGGGATCCAATTTGTTTATGAAGAAATTCTCCAGCTTTTTGGACTTGTGTTCTACCAGCTGCTAGGACCACTGGAGTCTTAGTGGTTGGTCAGGGACTTTGTGTATCAAAATAGGATTTTTGTTTTGAACCACCTTGCTCTCTTAATTAGCTAGAAAAACCCCTGGTGGGTTTCTAGGTGTTTGTCTTTTTTACTGTGTGTAGGGCTCAGATATTGACAAGTTAACTCTTCATGGTGACAAATGTAAAAGTTCATTGTTTCTTCTGCCGTCGGTTATGAGAAAATCAAGCGTAAGGTGTGTGAAATCGTGTGTGTGTGTGTGTAGCAGTGTGTTTAAGGCAGCAGTACAGTATGCTGATGTGCACTTGTGCGAGGGACAGACCTGTGCCAGAGCTTAGGTGCTTACACTACATCAATTATTCCACATCTTGCAGAGACGCATCAGGCAAATTCATTAACGTATGCAAATGCTCGTAATTGCAATTATCTTCATATCTTGATAAGGAAATAAAAAGCTCCACACAATCTGAATCCCACAGCACAGCGAGTTACACTTTTGCATTCAAACCAATCAAGTCTCATTTGCATATTGTTAATTAGCTGAACATACTCAGGTGCCAATTAGCAGGTCTCATAAATAGATTCTCAGCTACAAGGCTTTCTTCTCTTCCCAAAAGTTTGCAGGTATATAGATTTGTACGACAGGAGTCGCATACCAAAGTGTTTATATTCTCTAATTAATCAAATTAACACATGCAAATGAGTGTAATTGCACAGAGCTTCTTTGCCTCCTGCTATGTAAAAGCAGTGAAGAAGAAAGCAGTCTGGTGGAAAGCAGGATATTTTTGCATGGAAAGTCTCAGGAGCAAGTCGTCTGCGCAGACTCTCTGCTGAGGACGATCCCTTGTCCGAGCGTGAGACGCTGACAGCAAAATAACGACGCTCAGACAGTAGACAGGTGGTGTGCAATGAATCACTTCCACCGTTGACTGAGCTCCCAGTGCATGCGTGTCTTTGAAATGGTGTAAAGCCTTCTTCTTTTCAGGCAGTTAATGACTTCTGTGTGAGCTGACACAACAGGGAGGAGGAACTGCAAAAAAAAAAAACTCGGAAACTGAGAAACCGGGAGACTGGTTCGCTTTTAATATCCCCGACACATCAGAGTTTTGCATGCAAAGCCACGGGATGTGAGCTATACCTGCAGCTAAAGAGCTTTAACCTGCTACTTGACCTGTGCCTTCAGACATGCTAAGAGTGGTGTGTGTGTGTATACTATCCACTAGTCTGTTCTGTAACAGGTATTTGGGCTTGCTGGCTCCTTAACTGTACAGCTGCTCTGCTCCTCTGATGATTAAAGCCGTTGCAGACCCAGAGTCATGCAGGGTGGAGCTGGTTGGAGAACTCTGAAGCTCAGGTGTGGCTGATGGTCTTGGGGCAGCTGCTGTCTGGCCCCCATTAATCCCCAGCTGCAGGTCCTACTGCCGCCTCTAGGCCCACTTTAAGTTTTTCTTTACTTGTAGGTGCCCATTATAAATAAGACAAAAAAAAAAAAAAAAAAATATATATATATATATATATATATATATGAAGGGGGGGGGGCTGTAAATAAACATACGAGTTACGGTTTTCCCATAGATTAATCAAATGTTAACACAAGTCAACTGTTTAGCTACGGGATTTGAACCTTTAACAACAGAGTGTTTTATAAGAATTGGCACTGCATTAGACCTTTTCGTTTCTTTTTACTTAAGTCTCCTGCTCCTAATAGTTCAGTACACTCAGTTGGACGTGGCTGACATTTCTGCAAATAATGAATTACACACATAACAACATGGTTTGAAAAAAAAAATAAAAAATTTACAGCAAACTGCGCTAGTAAATCCAGATGCCTTAAGGTACTGCTAATGAACTGGGCTTGCTGGTCCAAGGCAAGTTACGGAACCTTCCAGGAACATTTCAAGAACCTCTGAAGCTCTGTTTAAATGGTGCATGAATTCAAATGATTTATAGTGATTAAAAAGAAACAAAAACAATAACAAGGGATGTCGGCACCGAAGACCGCAGAAGGGCGTGAAGAAAAGAAAGTCAGGATGACAAAAAAGACAAAACAGCTACAGAGCTGGAGTGGTGCAGGGGAGAGAGGGAGAGAAAAGTTCCCCACCCAATCAGAACGCTTTGAATAATTAAACTGATCGGCTTAATTAGCTCAATTAAGTTAATTTGACCACGGAACATGGCCATATGGTGAGAGGAAACAAAAGAGGGGGGAACTAATTAAAAGTAAAATAATGAGGATTTTAATTAACTTGTTCCCCAGACGTCAGCAGGCAGGGATCTGGAGTCTGGTATCGTAATTAAAGAGCTGTATCGCTGGCAACATATCTTTTCTGTTTTTTTCATTTATTTTTTTTTTTTTACAGTGAGGGCTCCATCCATCTAATTAAATCTGTAAATAAATTAGCGACATTGAGGGTCCCTGCTTCACTTAACGCCCCCCCCACTTCACCTCCTACCCACACCTTCTCCTTGTTGCTCTTGTGCATATTAACATTCATTTCAAATTTAAATCCTTTCGGTGTTGTCCTGGGGTGTCAGTTTCCTCGTTCCCATGGACGCAGATGGGTTTTGTAGGGTCACTGTGAGCATGTGAATGCAGGAATAGATCTGTGTGTGTGGTGTGTGTATCCAGGTGCACCTCCTCCAGGTCTTACTGCCTACATGCCTGTCATAGATAGTGTTGTATAAATCTAATGTCAGGATTAAACTGCCAGTCCAATACCAGGGTGTGCCAATCCCACAGATAGCCCCCCCCCCACACACACACACACACACCTTGACTCCCACCTGGACCTTCTGGCATCCTGCTCTGAAAGGTGCCCATGCTATTCTGAGAGACGGGTCAGCAGCTGTTGTGGGTAAAGTCCCAGTCGGGACTCCGGAGCTGCAGCCTTTGAAGTACTTAACCTGAATAGTTATACAGGGTAATTAAATGCACAGTTTTATGAATGGGTAAAATTAATTTCTGAACATGCTGTTGGCAGACGAAGCATGTATGGCAGTACAGATCATGAGTGAAAACACCAGGCAATTCATATGCGCTCCATCCCATCCTGCTGTGCACCCCGCCACATTGTGTGTCCCATAGCTTTTACTCGCTCCGTTTTTATTGGTGTAGCCCACCCCCAAAAGCTACAATTTTCTTGGTCAGGAAGTGCCATAAATTAAAAGATTCAAATTCGGCAGAGGCAACGTAAGGCTACTGTCAGGTCTTGATCCCATCCATGACAGGCAACAGGTCTGCTGTCCTGCAGCATCACAGACATTTTCCACCGTTTGCAGTTCCTGAACCCTGTGCGCCCTCATTGTGTTGGGTGGTGTCGAGGTTTCCCAAATAAAGGCAAACACTTTACAGCTTCTGGTTTTACCAAGGTTTTATTCAACAGACGATAACAAAGCAATATTGGTCTGCAGAGCAACAAGCAGTCACATCTGGCGTGCCTAGCACAACTTGGTGAAGAAAAAGCATTAAAAAACAATAAATTGCCATCTTGTTTTATGCTGTTGTAATGTATGGCTAAAAATACATTCAACCAATCATATTTTTACACATCCTTGGACCATCCGCTACCAATCAATCACATCTCATTCCTCACTTATGATGTTCAACCAATCACATTTTTACACATCCTCAGACCATCTGCTCACAGTCTCAGCTGTGTCTGGCCTTGGAGGCCTTGGTAATATACACGTTGCTGCAGACGCCTGCGAATGGCACGGTGGCCTTGGGGATACGGTAGACTTTGCTTATATGCTTTCATGCAGCAAAGCACAGAGGCCTACAGAGCCCTAAGCTAAAAAGTGGTTTTGCGGCTTTTTATATAAAATTAGGTATGCACTCAATGATTCCTGTCTTGATTGTAGTTAAACACATATGCAAAATCATCCACAGTGGCTCATTCCACACATAATTCACAGTCGTCTAATTGCACAGGTGAGCTGTAATTTACGACGCTTAGCTGGCACACAGGGCCATGTGTGCAGTGTGGCACGTTAACTGCCAGTGCGGATGAGCGTTGCCTTTTACTCATCCGCAAAAGAAGGTCAGAATAAGTACTGATATCCAAAATCTGGTGTTCACACTCCTGGAAAGAGAATACCCAGTGCAAAGGGGCACAGACCTGGCGCACTGACGCCTGTCGAGCTGCACGCATGGCAGTCAAAACAGGAAGGTGGCAGGGCTAATGTGGGTGAGTGGAGAGTTGCCAGACAGGGCACGGAGAGGAGACGCTATGGCGCGTGACCCGCACGCCTGCCCCATAAACTACAGAGGAGCGCAGTCCAGTGCTGGCCTGGCCTCTCGTTAGGCACTCAGGAGCTAATTAAAGCTGATTAGGGCAATAACGAGCTGCCAGGACTGATCAAAGGCTGGTGTACGCCAGGCTGGTGTCTTGTTTACATGAGTTTCTGTCTGAGTGCCACACAGGAGCTCTTCCAATGACACACTGACACCACACAAGGTTGTGTCTCACACACAAGTTAGCAGACACACTCACACACACACACGCTAACAAGGGTACACTCTATTACTTCAAGACATGTGCTCTTAATGTGAACAAGATGTACTGATCTGGTAAACAGCTCTCAGTTGTTCCAGTTAAGCGTATGCTATAGCCCCTCTTCTAATAATCAGTGTTTCCTTTCCTCTGATCCTGGGAGGTTGTTATAGGGGTAAAAATGACATCATGGGGTCAGGTGGGAAGCTCCTACGTTGATGTTTTGTTGATATCTCCAGCCACCTGGCAGTCTAGGTGGATCCCCTCCTGCTGGCAGAATATCATCTTGGGGTCCATGTTAGAATGGTTTCTGAAGCAGTCCTTGGACTGTCCTTGGACTCCTGCGTTCTTTTCCCCAAACAACAGGCCAATATTATCTTTCACAGGGTGTTGAAACTAGTTTTTAGTATATCTGTTAATTGTACTGCTTGTCTGCATTGAAATTATCCAGTGTTATCTAAACAAAAGATTTTAACAACTGTGTTCAAATCAGTCTGACAAAGAAACGTTCTTTCTGAATGGAATCAAAAGTGTCCATAAAGGCAAATTACTGTTATACAACTATGGTGCTGTTTACAAAACATGCCCTATGGACAGAGGTATACTTGGCAGAAAGAATGTCAACAAGTTATGACCAGGGACTAAATGAGGTCCAGACCAAGTCATGACGAGAGTTTTCCTGCACTGACACACCTACAGACATATTTCTGTTAAGCTACGTGCCATGAAAGCCTCTCTGTATCAGCAGTGATCTCTGTGCGATGTGAGGTGAGAAAGTTGCTGTTTTTCAAGAACATCATTACAGCACTGACTAACACCAAAGCCCAGAGACCAAGGATCTGATTGCTCTACTACAATAATGATTGGGTGGCTCAATTGGTAGGCCATCAGGCTGGGATACAGAAGCCTCCTGGTTTGAATCCCAGCCTAGTTACCAGGTGTGCCTTTGAGCAAGATACTCAGTGCTAGCTCATTGTAACATGTCTGTGAAAGGTTGTAAGTCACTTTGAATAAAAGTATCTGCTGAATGAATAATAGTGTGATATTACTTATTTACAAAAATTAACATGGAATAGGGTGTGGATGCAAAGAAGGCTCATACTTGAAAGGGGGCTGTGGACAGCCGAAAACAGGAGAAACACTGCTGCTCGTCAAGAGTGTGTTTCAGTCAGACTAGCGCTAGCGACGCCAGTGATAACATTTTAGTCTGAGCTCAGAAGTGAGTCCAAAGTCACTTTTTACAGGCATAAGTGCCACAAAGAATGTTAACAGAAGTGTGTAATATACCTGGCATATCGTATATGTAGGAAATATAATGTTTCATTTATGAGACTTTCAAAGGAACATGGCAGTACCGTACGCAATACTGAAAGCATTATACACTAATCTAAAGAAAGAGCACACAGCTTCCTTCATAACAAATGCATGGCAAGATAAGGGCGTATACTAGGGTACGTTACAGTATTTTGTGTGCTTGTGTAAATGCATGTAGTGTGGATATTCATCTGTTACTGGTATAGCAGTCTAAAATTAAACACATACTCCTCCCTGATGCAATAAAACACTGGTCACCGCTGCTGTGGTACACGCTACCTCATAGTGTGAAAACTGTGGCTCAGTTGTAGCTCCACCCTTTGCACGTGTGCATGTGTGTGTGCGCGCCAAATTCTGCCCTCTCATATATTGCTACAGATGCTGCAGAAACTTGTTATTTCATCACTCCCTGCTAATTACATGCACTGCTTTAAAACCCATGCACAAATGCACACACGCACCTACGAACACGTGTCTGGACCAGAGACGTCAGCTTATGCAGTTATGTGGTCTGTCGGCATGTCCTCTTCTCGTCTCTACTCCCTTCCGCAGGCACTAAAACCACAGCGGGTGCGAGGCCTCCTCTGTCCTCAGTCTGGTGTCATCCAGAGTTTCGGGAACTGTTTTAAAGGCACAGGGCACTGAACTCACAACCAGGCTAATATTAACCATGTATGGTTTGTTCACAACCCTACAATGAACATGATATGTTCCTTTTCCTGTGGGTGAGAGTTGCAGTGAAACCTAAAACTCATTCAGCAAGCTAATGCGTGCGTGTGTGTGTGTGTGTGCGTTTGGTAGACCCATACACAGATTTCCATGTACGCACTTACATACAACAATATTCTTATTGTAGTGAATGTTCAGTTTTCTCTTCCACAAACATGCTCATTGCATGGCCACAAGGGCACGTGGTCAGTCCCAAGTTGAGGACACACAGTGTAAGTGCAGTGCCTACCCAGCACAGGGTTCCTCACACATGCATGGGGGACACTTCAGAGGCATACAGTGTAAGTGCAGTGCCTACCCAGCACAGGGTTCCTCACACATGCATGGGGGACACTTCAGAGGCACACAGTCTAAGTGCAGTGCCTACCCAGCACAGGGTTCCTCACACATGCATGGGGGACACTTCAGAGGCACCAAATCACCTGAGCTTCATGTTGTTGAACCAGGGACATAGCTAGAAATACTGCCCCCAATCCATAATTAAAAAGCTTTGATCTCCAGCATGAAATAGGGCCCCTGTCCAGCTTGGAAGCTCCTGAATAATTCTAGGACAGCCCTTCCTTGTCAGGGTGCCCCTGCGATGGGCTGAAGGAAGAATGTGGTGGACGCAGAGGAAACCCAAGCATAAAGGGGGAAAACATGTAAACATCACATGTATGTAGTGCCAAGAGGCAGATTCCACCCCACCACACACACACACACAATGCCAAGGGGTACATTCATTGATTCAAACCCCACGCACAAAGTGCCAAGGGGTAGATTCATATCCGTGACCCTGGAAGTACAAGACAATAATGATGCCCTTAACTGCTCCTACTGCACCACTCCACAAAAGCAGCCTTTTCACAAAACTTTACATTTCACACATTTATTACTTTCGCAGGTGGCTTTTAAAAAATTATAAGCACATATTTCTACATTTATTTGATATATGACTGGTCTAACATTTTGTACTTAGGCCTGTTTACTAAGGTAAAACAGCAGCCAGTCTGACTTTTGCACAGGTCACTGGGGTCAGAGGTCAGCTCTCTGTTAACACACCATATTAGATGAGGAATCCATGTCAGACATAAAGGATGTCTGGGTTTGGTACACCAACTCTTCTACATGTGTAAACACTTGACATGAGTTACTGTCATGGCCCGAAGAGACCAAAGAGGGCGCTAGTCTATTTTTTGAAGTTCAGTAACCCCCTCAAACCCAGACTCCTCCTTGCTGTCCTGCAACAGCACGCGAGTCAGCTCACTCTCTGAGGGGCAGCAGGGAACACGTGCCTTCATTTGCACTCCTTAATTAGGAACAGATGCAATTTGCAGCTCAGGGCGCCCAACACGCCGCTCTGGGCTGCCCCCCCCCGCACACCCCCCCCGCTCCAGAGTCTCACCCTCTTCTACACTTCCATTCTCTCACTTACACGCGTGCAGATTTTTCTCAGTTCAGTCCAGCTTGCCTCATTAAGGGGGTTTCCGTTTCGTCCTTTGTAAGTGAGCTGCTACTCTGCCTCTCCCTTTTCTCTTCTCCCTCCAGTTCCTCCTATGTCCTTGTCTTTACATCATGTTATCAAAACACACTCTTCCTCCACAATACTGTTCAGTCTTCCTCCGCAAGACTGTTTTACTATAAGGCCTTTGTAAGCCTTTCAAGTATCGTTAATGTCTGTGAAGTCAGGTCTAATTTTGAGGTACGCTACAAGTACAGACATGTAGAGCTCTGTTTGGTGCTCTCTTTTCAGTTTGGTTATAAGTCTTGTTAATAAATACAAAGTTAAGTTTTCCTTCTTTCACCGCAAATTGTGAATCTGAATATTTACTGCAAAGTAAGATTAGACACGCAGCATTCGGAATCGTACATTCACATTTAGCAGCTTTCGTCGAAGGGACAGTTGTGTTATGTAGAGTGGTAGGACAAATGGGCAACCTCTGGTGGGCAGGGTTGTCCTGTGAGAATAACCAACCACTTAACCAACTTCCCCCTGGTTACGTGGTTCTGATTGGACGAATTTGACAGTGAGTCACGGCATGTGCCATCCTTTCCCGCCTCATGTCTCCCACAGGGCTTGTTTAAGTACTGTAGTCCACCGTGCGCTTTTGGCAGCCCTGATGGTTCATGCGTTAGGTTGGTTAGGTAGATGACGTGACTGGGATGGTGGCGAACAATACCAAAAGAATTCACACTTTCCAGTCTGCAGTTCTTGAAATACATCCAAATGTTTTTATTTTAATCAATTCGCTGTCACAGGCTGGCGTAGTGTGAAAAATAATTGTCTTAAATCACTGATTTTTTCCACCAGCATCAGATGGGACCGTTATCTTCAGTCCCATGAGTTAGTTAACAGAGTAGGCAACAACCCCCCCAGGAGCTGCTGGAGTTTAGCCACCAATTAATAAACAAATAAACAACATTTCTCAAGGATTCTGCGTTGGCATGGAAACAAGCATTCTGCGCCTTCTCGCTGAGACCGGTATTGTCCAAATTCCGGTATGAAACGGATCCATTTAGCAATTTAGCCCGTCTGTGTTCCCGTTGATTTTGCTCAGCAGGAACCAGAATCCCGTAGAGTGAAAGACAGATTGACAGGCACACGCACAATGGGGCGCTAAACCCGGTAGCTGCTCTGGGTCATGGACATCATCGTTAGTGTTTGTGTTTTTCATATTCCTCACTTCCTTGGAACAGACTCTTTCAGTTTATGAATTATGGTTGTTCACCGTGCGTAACATTTATGTAGCTTTTTGAACTTCTCTGAACAGTTTACAGGTAACACTTAGAAAGGTCATGGCTTTAGTTACTTAACAAGCAGGCCTCCCATTGTCAAGGTAGTGTCAGAGATGTGTTAACCAAATGTAGCTGAAAGCTAGTGATGTTAAATTCTGCTGGTCTGTGATTGCTATTAAACTCATAGTTATGCACAAGTTAGCATTTTACAAATTATATTTTTTTCACACCAAAGTTAACAAGTGTTAATGAGCAAGTGTTTATGCAACATACTGAATATGAGTTGGGTCATTTTGAAATGTTATTTTCATTCTAGCGTTTTCCTGTGTACAATCAAAATTTGTGCTCAATCACAGTCTCAGCTTGAGACACATTATACTTAACAAATCAGCATAATGTTTAATATGTCTTGTGTAATAAATGAGTGTTTATTATTGTGTGGAATAAATTGCCATAAGATCTCCATTATTACTGGAAATTTATCATGCTATTGAGATGCAGGCTTTGCAGTTCGTAAACGGCTGGTTTCCAGAGAACAACTCTCAGAATTAGACTAGGCAGCTAGTGTGCCCATCTACCCATACAAATGCAGTTCCGGTGTCTCATTGCATCCACATCTGGCATGGCACAGTACACTCACTGATATCAGCAGTGCTACAGCCATCTCGTCTAATACAAGTCACGTCAGGAGAGCTACGGCCAGCTCAGCCAGTTCATCTAGTACAGCTGATATCAGTAGAGCTACGGCCAGCTCAGCCAGGTAATCTAGTACAGCTGATATCAGCAGAGCTACGGCCAGCTCAGCCAGGTAATCTAGTACA
>JABJVR010000035.1:1304783-1317397 GCA_025773905.1 Chitala chitala
CGGCCAGCTCAGCCAGGTAATCTAGTACAGCTGATATCAGCAGAGCTACGGCCAGCTCAGCCAGGTAATCTAGTACATCTGATATCAGTAGAGATACAGCCATTTTAGCCAGGTAATCTAGTACAGCTGATATCAGCAGAGCTACGGCCAGCTCTGCCAGGTAATCTAGTACAGCTGATATCAGCAGAGCTACGGCCAGCTCAACCAGGTAATCTAGTATAGCTGGCTACGGCCAACTCAGCCAGGTAATCTAGTACAGTTGATATCAGCAGAGCTATGGCCAGTTCAGCCAGCTTGTGTATGATTCTGCTTTCTGTGTTTGTGGTACCCCAGCAAAAACAGTGATCAGGAGGGTTCTCTGTTCTCCCAGGCCACTAAGTGCCAACAGCTAGTTCTCTCATTTTGTAACATGTGTGCCTCTCTGTAGGAAAAATTAGTAAACAAGGGGTAGCTAGGTAGGGGGGGGGGGTGGCAGGGTAGGGTGGGGTACATGTGGCTGGCCACAGACATTCCTATGGGAATATGGAGGAAATTCCTGGGATTTTCACTTGGAAAAAAAGCCCTTGAAAGAAAGCAGGCTTTGGGCAATTCTGTACTCTTTTTGAGGCTGAATTTTCATCTTCAGCTTTTCTGTCTGGAAAGTCTGACTGTGGCAAATGGAACTTAAAGATCTGATTCGCCCTGGTAGCATGTATGTGGTACGCTGCTGAAACATCCGATGCTAATGTTGCATGCATAAAGAAACTGAACAACCAGGCGATTCAGGCGAGTGCTAACACACATCTGCAATGCGAATACAGATACTTAGCAGCTACCTGCTAACAAAGTGTATCCAAGTAAACATTTTCTGTTACGCTTTTCTACAGCTGTCTTGCATCATCGCAACATCTATGTTTCTGGCGCTGTGAGGGAGACTGTCTTCTCAGATGTTCTGTTGTTAGCTGAGCAGCTTCTGAGCCTTGGCGTAACATCCCCCCACTTCTCGCATGTTTGTTTTGTCCACCACTGCCCAGTGCCACTCTTTGGTGTTTCTGACTAACAGCCTTCCACGACACACCCAGTCCAACAGAGAGCTGAATCAGTCATGCTAATTTAAGTATGCATAAATGTTGTGTGTGCTCAGCCTGTGCCCCAGAACGCGTGGATTTAACAATACGAGACTGCTGGACAGAACGGGATATGCTGCTCCTGTGCTCAGTTTTTTAACGTCTAATTTTAGATGCATGTCGTGTAGTGGGGGCCACGTACCCTATGCCCATGTGCCAGTAGCCCCCCCTCCATGCCCAACCCTTCCCACACACCCTTTCTAAGCACCCCTGGAGAAGGGAGCCAGTCCAGACACAATATCACTAATTGCCCATTAAAGTTAATGCACAACACTCTAGCCAAGTGCTCTAATTAGACTCCTAAAAATAAAAATGTGCTTTATAGGGTACATGGGCAGTTGGACACACTGGCAGCACTGGCAGTGGGACCGCGGCTTCCCGTTAAGTCCAAACTGTTTTCTTCTGAGCTGGTCTCTCCGCACTGCTTTCCCCTCCCCCCTCACTGGTTTCCCTTTTTCCAAAAGATGCCTTACTGGCCACAAGATCACTGTGACATCTAGCAGAACGGTCTGACTCTGAAAGTAAAAGGACTGGATTAGTGTCTTGGATTTCCACTGCTGGAGGAGAAAGCACCATGAAAATTCAAATTCCTGAGCTTAAACGTGATTGGTTCATAAACTGGTCGGTTTACACAGGGTTTAAAAGATCACACACTGCAAGCCGAACGTGCTTAAAAAAACATCAACCGTAAACAATACCCAAATAAGTCATCGCACATTACAGCGCTGGGGTAGGTAACATTGTAAAAGTCTGAAACATGTTAACAGTAGGCAGTTTGTTTCTTCCCCAGCCAGGGGCCGCTAAATGAGGATTGGCAAGTGTTGGGCGATACTGATCAAACCCTCCACTGGAAACAGAAATGTCAGCATACGTGGCCTGGCATTTTGCGGGAGATATAATTTTGGAGCAGGGTTGGAGGTGTGGCACCCCGCTCCGCCTGCCCAGTGGCTCCTTCACAGGCCAGTTCATGGGGCAGACCTATTAGCATTAGCAATTGATACGGACACGGCGCACCAGGCGAAGATCACAGTAGGATGGGGTCGGAGGGGGCAGGTGTGGCCCTCTCCTCCACGGGGACAGCAGGACCTGTGACCGCGCATACCTGAGGGTGCGCAACTCGCTCTCGCTCGATAAGGGCGCCCGGTGTGCCCTCCACGGGGGTGCCACCCAAATGTGGAAATGCCAATGCTGTGCTGCATATATGACACGGAACGTTCCCAGTTCTCTTTGTTTGACCCCCCCCTCGCCTATCCTGCTCTCTGTGTTATCGGCTTCTATACAGCTGTACGGTGGGGCCAGGGGGGCACAACAGGTTACAAGAGTTTGTGTGATAATTCTGTTTCTAAGTGTCAGTCAGGGAAAAGTGAAGAAGAAGGTTTACTAACTAGATCAGGTTAAGCTTACTTTTAATTTAGATGCAGTGAAGAGGGACCTGCTTATTTTACAGTTTATCCATTTATACAGCAGCATATTTTTACTTAAGCAATTCAGGTTAAGTGCTTTGCACAGGGATACAGCAGCAGACTCCCCCAACCCTTAGGGGAACTGGGAATCCTTTGGTCCAAAGCATAGGGCCTTAAGTACTGCGCTAACTGCTATCTCTACTTTGGCCTAATTAGACAAACACCTTGAACTGATGGCAGAGAGACGCGCTCACATGGCCCAGGTCAGTACCCAGCAGCTTTCCCGCTGACACGTTCCGCTCGTGTCTCTAACCTGCTCCTGAGGACCGTTTGTGGTTTCTCTCTCTCTCTCGCTCTCTTCTCTTCTCCTTCTTCAATGTCAGGACCACTGCTGCACTGAACTTTCTAAATGCAGACTGGCAGACAGCAGGGGAGATAAGAGAGGGACGTGAGTAACGGTCGGTCACTCCGGCTCTTGTCTTTATCGCTCAGCCATGCTCTGTCCATCTGGGGCCTGGGGGCACCATCTCTAACCTCAAAGAGCTTCACAGATTGACCAATGGGGGCTGTAGTGGTGTGTGTCTCCAGCATGTCTGTGGTGATTAGTAGCCAGGCACGCGTGAGGTCTACCAACAAACACCCAGCACCAGGGATCTGTCTCCTGAAAGACACCATGGCTTCAGCTTCACAAGTGGTGGGTGTTGTGAAGGGGGGGGGGGGGGGTAGCAAAATTTCTCTCCCGGATCCTCTTTAACTGTTGGATTACTGGGGCAGCTTTCTGCCCCCGTGACAAAGACTCACGAACCCTTTTTGGTGTCATTCTGGTGAGTGACTGATTTAGTGTGACAGAGAATTGGTGTCAAGCATTTGGTTAAAATGTTACAGTGTAGTGGATGACAATGTTCATGGAGAAAAGACATACGTGTAGGGGACACTTGGGTGTGCTAACAGGTCTCAGGAGGTTGGCTGCTGTCAAGAGAGCAGAGAAGGTGTGATAGACCATGTGAGATACTGACACCCACTAACTGAAAAATGTACAGAAATGTCAAAGGCATTAGAAAGTACATCAGTAAACACCCCTTTCCTCGTTAAACCTTACCATCTCCTATGATGCAATAAAAAGCGACATATCCCCAAATCCAACTAGTGGTTTTTAGACCAACCATCAGGTCTCCTTCTGCTCCTCTAGAAAAGTGTAGACTTGAGGTTATCCACAGTTACCGGAACCAGGCCCATATTTGGGGTGTGCTGACATTCCTTTGGAGGTGATACCCATCTTCAGGAAAAGGGTCACAGCTTCAGTGTTTAACGGACCTTGAGGGAGAACCAGGAGGATGACGAGATCAAACGATTGCTTGGAAAGGCATTCGAACATGCAGACAGTAGGTGTAGAAACTGGGATGTCTCGTACCTAGTGGTGGGCACAGCATAGACATAATCTAAAGACAACTGCCACAATGCACAGGCAATGGTAAACTGCAGAACGTGCTGGTTAGGTGATCTCGCAGCTTTCCACACACAAATGTACATTAACCTCAGAACATTGGCAATTACAACCTTCTAGGATGTTAAATAGTGCCAAATGTCATACCTAGCTCTGTTCTCTGTGCCAATCAGTCATGTAGGTGCATAAGAGTGTGTGTGTGTATGTGTGTGTGTGTGTGTGTGTGTGTGCGTGTGTGTGTGTGTGTGTCATTGAACCACCGATAAGCACACTGGAGCCAGACAGCAGACACTGTGTTCCTGGTCTGCTGATCTCTGTAGTGATACTGCGAGTGAAAGTCAGCCATGTCTCTGCTGCCATACACTGTACACTACACGACATCGCACAATTGCAACTGCATGAATATCAAATACAATGTTTCATATTACCTGCGTACCTGTTAAACATACAATACTAAATAATATACCACAGACACATTCAGTTACCATGCAATATTATAATGGCACACAAAATTCAGTTACTACAGTAATGTGCCAGATATATGTGTTAATGTGTGTTTATCTTCAGTATGAGACCAAAGACTGAAAAAAAAATAAAAAAAAAAAATATATATATATATATATATATAAATTTTTTTTTTTTTTTTTCAGTTATTTCCAGGAAGTACCAAGCTGTCAACCGCAAGGTTTCAACACTAAAATAATAACAACTAGTGACAAAACAAAACCAAACATAGTAAGCTGTTCAGCCAACTGAATCAGCCAATCAGTTGATACGAGGCAAAGGCAGGTCAACAGAGAGATTTAAAGTAGCTAACAGAGACGGATTAAACAAGAGTGGAGAAGGAGGCAGGTGTGTCTGTCTTCACGTCATGTACACCTGAACATCTGCATGGGATTTAGTATGCAGAGCCCAGGGCTGCACCTTTTCTGTTCACACGAGTTGGGCGTCTCTCTTGGAGCCTTAGCTCCAGGACTACAACTGCGACCCAGGAGCTCCTACAAGGTACAAGGCAGGTACGAGGCAGGTACGAGGCAGGCACGAGGCAGGCACGAGGCCACGGGCGATTCGCTCACTGAAGTGCTGAGTGCACAGGACCAAGACTTCACTGTAAGAACCTTCCCCATAGTGTGACATCCACACTCACCAAGGAAATCTTTAGTAGAAAGAGGTATACATGTCACCAGATAAACAACATAAGCCAGTTATGACAAGAACAAAAGATTAATAAATAAAACAGGCGCACAGCATGTTGCAAACACACCGTATAATGTACAGAACTTCAGAAGTGTATCTGGTGCTGACATGAATTAACCTAAAACTCTTTGTCCACAAGACGCTAGTAAGGTTTACCTCAACACCCTGTCACGCACAAAAAAGACATTTTTTCTTTGTTCTTCTGTAAACTGGTTGCTCACCTACTCTGTGGACTTGCGTTCTTGAATTTCTACTAGCATTAGTGTTGCCTCTGTGGCTGACCTGATCCAACCCTCTCCACACAGATTTTGCATGTTCAGTTCCTACCCCTGTTTGAGGCCGAAGATATGTGATACTGCTTTCAGACTAGGACTTATTCTCATAACTTTGTTGAACTCTCTGTAATGCATTAATATATTTAAAGTGGGGTGACAGCAGTTGGAGACTAAAAGCATTTGTTAAGAAGATAAACAATGATGATGTTAAGAATAAAGCATTTGTCTCACCCTTTCCTTGTCATCTCTGTTTTTCTAACTTAGAGACAGAGCCATCTGGGGTGCTCTCCAGAGAGGCCGAGCTCACTGTTACACCCCCCTTACCCCCCCGCTACCATCTCTACTCTCACTGTAACGAGAAAATTGGTCCGTCTTTCCGCTCTACTTGGGATCAGTGGCGCTGATTAGCATAGTGGTGACAATTAGAGGCAGTCTCAACACAAAGACCTGAAATTAAACCAAGATGTCATTATTGGCCGGCGTACTGGGGACTCAACATAGCTTTGCACTGAAAGTCCCCCCCCCCACCAGCCCCCACTTTCAATTATCAACTCCAGTACTTACACTAACATGCTACAGATACAAATTGGTCCAAGGAAAGGGAGTTCTTACACAACTCAACTCAGACAGCATTCGTATTCAAGGTGATTTTCACAAATGACCTCTTAATGTGCTTTTGTAAATCCTCTCGAGCCTACATTTCACAGGCTCCAAGTATTGGGGCGTACTTGGTTTACATGGAGGTGGAAACCCGAAAAGGCCCTTAGCAGAAGAACAGAAGTTCAAAATAGCAATTCAGATAAAACCAATTCCAAACACCAGAAGGAACTACACGTAGAAGTGGAAAGCCAGTTGAATGTAGAATTGTGTTTCCACACGCACATTGTCAAATTCTGTTCATGGTCTTCAAGCAGATGGGTGCTGAACAATAAGCAAAACTTAAGTTTCTGCAGACGATGAACCAGCAGCCGCAGGAACAGATGGGAGCGCCTCTATGTGTTGATACACTTCCACAAAAGCATGTAAAATGTCTTTGCCCATTTTTTTCCCGGTGTCAAATACCTGCAAACTAGGTACCACACGCTACCTGGGAAGAGACTGGAAACAGCGACAGAAGCCACACAACACTTTTGTAACACCTTCAGGGTAAGTGCACCTATTTATGAATGTTTCAAGAGTTTGCTGAAAAATGGTACAAACATACCACCGAGGTGCGGGTGCTTTTACAAACACGGGATTGTCAGCTTGACATATAGCCATACAGACCCAACAGATCAGTTCAGTTGGTCTCAACAGTAACACAAGAGTTTGACTCTAGTGCCAATGAACTTTATTGCTAGTGTTTTACTGTTAAACACCAGTCTCTACTTTTTTTTTACAACAAGAAAAGCGAGTGTACAGAAAAATCACATGCAATACAAAATGTATGTTGACTGCAGAGGATGATTTAAGCATAAAGAATACAGATTCCAGGGTAGTGTTTGCGTACATGACTTTCAGACATGAGTTTCCAGTAACACAAGGACAGGACAAAGTGGGAACTATATACCTCCCCCATGCAGACAGTACTCTCCTACAAAATGGAAGCACAAGGGGTCTTTTTCTCCCTTCCCAAACCCCTTGACAGCTCATCCTGTAATTACCTTGGGGGTATTTAATGATCTATTGCTAACCTACAGCACCCAGTGAAATAAACAGTGAGAGAGATTGAAGGCAGGTGGGAGAACACACCACAAGTGGTCAGGGGACAGTTCAGGGTGTACAGGGGGGTGACTGGCTCACTCCAGGGGGAGCTACAATCCTGAGCCCTAAAAAAGGGGGTTTTCACTTGCACCTGATTGACACCTGAAATACCAGGTAAGATCACTTACTGACTAAACTCATCACATCAATTAGGTAAATAGAGCTGAGGCTGAGAGAAAGCCAGAACGACTTAAAAATCCTGGAAGACAAGGATGACATACAGCTGGTCAAATGCCTCAAAATAACCACATGAGCTTCAGCTATGGATGCAGAGTAAGTGAGAGCACACATCTGCTAAAGTGTGTGTGTGTGTGTGTGTGTGTGTGTGGGTGGGCAGCAGCCAGGGGTCTAGCCTCTCTTGGGATGGTAGGGGGGGGAAGGGGTGGGGGCTGGTTGTTTTTGAACTGGGTGAACTGGACCATCACAGTGCATTCAGACAAAAACCGTCTGAGTGATGAAGAGGGCGATTACAGGGGGAGGACGATAGAAAAGTTCCCTTCCACATTCCTCCGCTCACCCCAGACACTCCCACAATGCAGCAGTGTGCATCCAGAGGAAGACAGCAAACCTGTCTTGGAATACCGCCTCCTGCTGGTGTGGGTAACCTGAAGCCTTGGGTTTGTCATAGCAAGACACTGAATTTAAATTAAATGTGCAGACACGTATAAAGCTGGACAGACAGTCCTTAATGAGTCTGCAGTTCTCCGTGTGTTTGTGACTAACTGATGTGTGTAGATAGCTGAACTACAGACTGTTTCACAGTTACACGGCATTCAAGGCTTTGGTTTCTCTCTTATCCCTCCACAAATGTCATCATTCTGCTCCTGGCCAGCTGATTCGACCCAGGTCATGTGTGTATATGTGTGTGTGTGTGTGTGTGTGTGTGTGTGGTCTGCCACTTCCACGGTAGTTGCTTTACAGATAATCCCCCAATTTCCTGCAACATTCCATCCTTGTGATCTTCCCTTTTTCTCCCAGATCACATCTGTCTAAACCCACCCCCCACCCACATTCTGCTTGTCCACATTTCTGTCTCTCTGATCCAATATCCTAGCAATAATAATAATAATAACTGTGCAACTTTCCTTGAGGGAAACAAACGTCTCGCAGAGAAAGTCGCATGTGTTTTCAGTTCTGTATCATTTCCTTGTAGCTCCGCAGTGCAGATGTGCTAAAGTAGCGCTTTGTGTGAGCTCGTGCCCCCCCACCCCCCACAGCTTTCCCTCTGGCTAAGCGGCAAAAGGCACGTCAGGCCTGCTGTGAGCTGACCATTTCAGCTTGAGGCCAAATGAAACTGCAAACCATTCAGCACAGACAGTAACGGGATTGTTAAAGAGGGTTTCCTGGGCCCTGGGAAGCCTGTGTCCACCTTCAACTCTTCCTCTTCCTCCATTACCCCCTGTCCAATTATCCCCAGCAAGTTCACATCATCTCACATGTGTAATTGCTTTGGAACATGTGCATTTTGTAGCTTGTCCGACAGGGTGTTCCAACAATGCCTTTGCATATGTGTTTGCTCTATGCATTTGGTGGTGTTCATTTGACAGTTTGATACTTCCTGATTTTGATGGTCTACATTTCACAGTATAATCTTGACAATGTACGGTATGTAGTAGTGTGATGTTGCCAGTCTATATTTTACAGACTAATGCAAATATATTGCATTTGGTAGTGTGATTTTGGTAGCCTATGATTCGGTGTTGTTAGATACTACAGTATTTGGCAGCGTGACTGTGGCAGTCTACATTTCACAGCATATACTGTCTGTGTGTTGCTTGTATGCTGTATTTGGTGGTATGCATTCTGCTTGCAGAAGAAGTACTCTCCTCTGGTTTTGAACACACGAAGCAGACATTTGCCCCACTCTGGGCTAACGCTGCCTGCTCCCCTCCTGCCAGTCTCCACCCTCTGTCCCTCTCAGGGTCCCCCACAAAAGGCACCAATGTTCACAGAGACAGGGAGACCCCAGGAGGAGCCTAGCCAACATGTTTAGCGTATCAGACTGCCGAAACAGGGCAGGACAAACACATAGGAGCACAAAAACCAGAGCAGGTACAGACGTGTGGGTCAAACACTGCAACAACAGCCAACACGGCATAAACTGCATGTATGTGCATCAGGTCATCTAGTTTCACCCAATGTAATTTGCCAGCTGCCCCCACTGGGGCTGTTATCAGGTCCCCATCTGGGTGACAGAGGGTTCCAGGTGGGCGTAGGGGGTGCGTACTGATTGAAATGCAGCGTGGGAGCAAAGCGAAAGGGGAGATGCTGGGAGGTTTTAATAAAAGCTTTAATTGTGTAGGTGAGGCTCCACTTACAGCTCCGCGGCTAATTGGCTGTAAATGAGTCCATCTGGTTTAATTTGGACCTCGCCGTGGCAGCGGGAAAAACAGGCCGCCTTAACCGCTTCCTCACTGTGTCCCTCGAGCCCCCAAGCAGGACTCCTGGGGGCCAGACGCCCCTCTCTCAGGGAGGAGGGGCTTTGACACTACGAGGCCCAAGGGCATTCAGAGATCCCTGTTTTTCTGTCACTCTCCAGCAAGGGTTTTAATTACATTCACCAGCACCTGGGGAGGTGACAGAGATGCCAGAGGTTGCCGTTTAGGGACGGGGGGGTGGGTGATACTGAAGAAACAATCTTCTTCAGAACTTGTGGTGGTCTTAATCAATTCAGTCCAACCTAAACCCAGGAAAGAAGACAGTTTGTGGGTTTTGCTCCAGAGTGTAACCTCCCCTCCCAGGTCCTGGCTCTCCTCTTGTCTGAGGAGGGTTTACATGTGGTCCAGGCTTGCAGGAAGACAAAAAGAAAGAAAATAATGACAAAATGGAGTGGGTGAACTGAGAACAAAACATGGGGAACGCTTCAACTATGGAGACCACAGTTTAAGGTAGACAGAAAATTTTGACAGCAAACCTGTTGTGAAATATACATATGGGCTTCCACCAATATGAGCCATGCCATCCACAGTGGTGAGACTTGAGCTGGCAGAGGTGAGTGCACATGTAGACACTGTTGATGAAAGAATACAAAGTGGGCACAGAGCAAAGACCGGGGTGTGTCTTGGATCCTCGCTGATCGGGGGGAGCGAGTCTGAAGTGTCTGACCTCGAACACCCGAGCAAACGCAGTCATCCTGTGGAGGACGAGGAGCCGTAAGCTACAGGAAGGGACCTGCGCCAGGGTGTCGGTAGGCTACTTCCCCTTCTTTTCCCTTCCCTCCCTCCAATGAGACTCCCGTCCACCCACCCACTCACCCACCTCAGCCAAAGGGCAGCCATCTTATCTGTGTGGAACGACTGCGGTTTCCTCCTTCCTGGCTATGTCCAGATAGGAGGCTCGGTTTGCTGAAAAACAAAAGCAAATCAACGTCCCTTACACCCACAAACCCAACTAATCGACACATATTACCCAACCCTGTATCCATGCTATGTACAGGTCTTTAAGAGGGGAAGGACGGGGCTCTATAAAAAATGAATTTAAATAAATAGGTGTCACTGAGGTCTGAGGTGTCTGAGGTGTCACTGTTTACAAAGATTAGCAAACGTGATAAACAATATATGTTATCAAAAAAGGGAAACAAAGAGAGAAAGGGTGGCACATATACAAGAAACCAGAAGAAAAGGCAGAGGAAGAGGAAGAAAAAGTTGGGGGGGTAGTTGAACATCAAAAAGAAAAAAAAATCGTTTTTCAAAAATTGTAATTAATGTGGTAATTAAAGTGTTGCCGGCTCGCGGTCCAGATCGGCTGCTCTGGTGGTCTCTGTGCTACACAATTCAATTTGTACTTCATTTGCAGAGAGCAGGAAGCCAGCGCTATCAGATGGCCCTGTGACGGCAGCTCCCACACCGCGCGCGCTTCATGGTGCGTGGGCTAATTGAGGAGAAGCACTTATTATATAAATCAGGCCTGTGCTCTCTGCTCAAGCTTATACACAGCAGAGAGAAGCGCTTCGGGAGTCCTGAGGTGATGGGGGGAGGCAGTGAGTGTGTGCACGCTCGTTTGTGTGTCCATGTGTGTTCACATTCTTGCCAATTTAAGCCAATTGTTGGTCATTTCTGTCACACACAAAGCTATAAGAAGTCGAAGTAACTTGTCTTTGTACATATAGCATTTTCCTTGTTTTTATGTGGACAAATTTGAGGGAAAAGAGTCCCTGTAAAATGTTATGTCCTGAAAATAATAGCAATATTTGTTTTTTTTTTTTTTTTTTAATCAAGTGTCAGACCTTTTGTTCATTATCAGATTCCAGTTGGTTTTATTGATTTTTTGCACTTAATACTTGTGTTCCAATACAATTCAGTCCAAAACTGCCAACAGTATACATGTAGCAAAACCAAGTGTGTGTGACTGCATGTATCTGTGTGTGTGCGTGTGCATGATGTGAGCATTTATCTGTACGTGTCTGCACATAACCGTGTGCATGTGAGTGTCCTGTGACAAAGGTGTAAGACTCAGACCTACACCCCATGAGATCCTGAGCCAACACCCCAACAAGCAGGGAATAGGTCTGCTTCACTGCACAGAGGCCAAGGAGTCTGTGGCTCAGAGGTCAAATCATAGACAGGCACTGGAAATGGGGGGGAGGGGCTGAAGAATCAGGGGGCAGGCCCCCCCCATCTTGGCGACAACACAACGGTGCCTCAAAACAACATCACGACAGGCCCGGCCGTCTTGGGATTCTCTTTAATTGTTTCTTTCCATGAAGGCCCCTCGCCCCTGGAGAGACCCATTGCATCATGGTCATTAATTTATTTAGATATTAATTGTGTGGGTGTGACAATAACTGCCAGCTTGACAGTTCATGAATTCTCACGGAGGTGTGCGAGTCTGCTTTTCTCCCGTGTGTTTCTGGGGAACTTTGTACAAGTTTAAAGCTCCCTGTCTTCACAATGTCAAAACACCCAAGGCAGTTACGACGGCAGGGTGGACTGCTGTCATAAACACGAGTCATTTTCCACAGAGCCACACTGAGCACAAGTCAGATCGGCATAAAAAACACCATTGATTCCGAGCACCATGTGTTCCGCAAAACAATGGGTACAGAAACGGCAAACAGCGGCACAAATTCACCTGGAGTCCCTGAGCGGTTCCTCCCTGAAAGGAAGAAAGACAGACAGAAAGAAAAGCTGGAGGACAAGGAGACGGGGGGGGGATCGATAAACGCGATCTACGCCGTAGGGGTCCCCTTATTTCTTACAAACTACACAGAGCCCCCCCCCCCCCCAGCCCCCCCACCCACCCCCACAACCCGCCCACCAACACCCCCCACCCCCCCCCCGCCCCACCCCCCCCCACCCACACCCCGCCCCCACCCCCCCCCCCCCCCCACCCACCCTTATTTTAACCATCTTGCCCTCCCCTTCTCTTACCCTATTTTTTAGTAACATGAGATTGTCTTGTGCTATGGTTAGGGTTAGGAACAAGAGAGGGGCTGGAGCTAGGGTTA
>JABJVR010000035.1:1329702-1346892 GCA_025773905.1 Chitala chitala
CCTATGTGCTCTGGGATGGGCTCCAGGTTTCCCCGCGACCCTCACCAGGAATAAGCGGTTAAGATAATGGATGGATGCAGTCTACGACACGTGAACATTTTGACGTTCCGGGCATTATCAGCCAGTATAAGCCGAACAATTTACAACTAGGACAATATCTAACACCGCAGAGTAAACTGCGACGGAGTATTAAAATAAGCAATCTTTTAGTGAAATATGCATTAAGTGTTGAGTGTAAACAAAACCTTATTATACTCATAAATATATGTATATTTACTATGACTAATGTTAGTAATTAGGGCAGGTTCAGCTCAGTGATAATTATTCACCTTAATAAAGGGTATTTAAAAAATATATTAGAGAACACTGTAAAAAGCATAGCTGCGAACGACTAAACAATTTGATAATTTCACAATGTATTTACACACGCAAAAGCAAGATTTTGACTGAACAGCAACAAGGCAATTCATATAAATTCTCTATTTTTAAAATACGGCATCAACGGCAAAAAATAAAATAAAAATAAAAAATGTGACCTTTAATATTTTATAGAATGCATAAAAATGCAAACAATAAAAGCGACGTTTTGTTTGAATGTTAAATTAGTGGTTTTATGCTAGAAGCCAGTATATTTTCAAATAGGTTACACAAGCAAACAAGCTGCATATTGTACCATCGGGATACTACAGACCTGTATTCTGATCACTGCTATATTAACCACACAGAACGGTATAAATTCTGCAACATTTTTGGATATTGATTGTTAAAGTATATATTACTTTCAGCTGCTGATCAGATTGTTGTATTCGATGTTCCCGTTTGTAAGCAACCGATGCGCCGACGCTGATGTCCTTTACATTCAATATAAAACCGAATCAGGCCCTAAAACACAGCCGGCCGTCCTCTCCATCCCAGCTAACCTTCTTTGGCATCATAAAACATCACGGTAAGGCCAGCGATGAACTCCAGATATTTCAAACCGATTCGGTTATAGATCCCAAATTAGTAAATTGCAGCAGTCTTATATAATACATCTCAAAATGATAACTCATGCGCAACGGTGCTGTAACAGTAGGGTGTGTGGGGGGGACAAGTTGATTTATGTTAAAAAAAAAAAGGTAAAACTGAAAGATAACGATATTACGACTACATTATTATTATTCAAACATTAACAGTTTACTCTGTTTGCGTGTGTACAAAAACAATGGTTGAAAAGTATATGAAATTAACAAAATTGGGACAACGATGACAAAAGTGAGAGTGCAGTGATAATCGGCAACCTTTAATGCCGAGACAAAGTTGAAACGACAGGCTTCATAAAAAGCTCGTCCCACGTGGGTCCGTCTTTAGCGCCACTTCAGCGCTGTAACACGAGGCCTCCGTGATTCCACTTGTCACGCGGCGGTCCCTCCGGTAACGGGGCCGCGGGGTGTAATGATGTGTCACAAATTAGAGCCTGGATGGCCACGCATCACCGACAGCGCGGGGCAGAGGCACGCTGTACTGCGCTGCCTGCTCTCCGGGGGTGAGAAGACCTTAGGATAAGGAGAAACTGCGCTGCAAAGAATTACAACCTCGTCATGGTAGTAACTAGACGTTTTTTAAATGTCTTATTCGGAAGGTTACATGACAATGAGGGCATTTAATTTTAAACGCGCACATGCAACCGTCTCCACCCTGCACCACGAACCGGCTATTGCGCGCGCATAATGAAGTGAATAAAAAACACAGAATAAAACGTTTTTTATTGTCTCTGTGCGGCCCGGTGGTTGGGGACCACTGCAGAGTGAATGACATCCACCAGAAACCAAGAAATTAAATAAAAAGAATAGCCTTACTTCGCGAAAGTGTATTGCGAACAGGGGTTACTGTGTTTGCAAGGTAAACGGAGGACATTGTGGTGGTAAGTTATGCAGCACACATAACTAGCTCCAAGTACCATAGCCTACTTGAGCTACCGTTGTCAGTACTGAAAATTCGAAAGTCAGACTCTAAACGTCATCTTAAGCTAATACCAACTTTGCAGTGCGTTTAACACAAACCGTAAGCAGCAGAGAAAGCTGGGTCGCCACATCATGTACACTTGACGGCAGTGGCAGCTGCGGCCCGGTCTGCTTTCCCTGGTGCAGCCTGACACCTAGTGGTCACCTCAGGATAGCGCAAATAAAACGTCACGTACTTCCAATAATTCACCTCGAACTACATCGATTTCAGAACAAGAAACTGGTTTTAAAAAGTTTACTGGAGTTATATTGTTATTACTACTATTTAATAATTTAAATAGCGATCCTCATTACGAGGAAAAACAGTTTAGGTTACAGGCTCCTAATAACGGAGTTGAATAAAGTTTGGGGAAAAAAAACAGTACTTAAAGTTCCTACTGTAGTATTTGTGGTGGCAGCATCCTGGCTCAATGAATACTGCTGTGTTTTCACCCCTTCAGGGTTGTGGGTTTAGCGCTGGCTTTACACTGCATTTACGTTTAGTTACTGTGTTTTGTTTCTGTGAAGTGATCGAGTTTTTTGTCATTCAAAAAAAAAACTTTACATGACACCAGTGTCTCTAAGTTCCCTTTTGGTGTGTACCCTGGCTTAGACAAGCCACCCTAGACACTGAGTGAATAGTACCTGACCAAATAGAATTCATTCATATTGCAACCATAATTAATAATACTTTTACAGCATCACAAAGGTCAAGAAATGCCTGCTATTTAATCAAGACTGCTAGCTCTAAATTATACAGTCAGAAACTTTTGACATGAAAGAGAGCAAAAAATAAAGAAATAAAAGACAGAGAAAAGGTTTTAAAAACGCTCCCCTGCATTACTGCTTCCTTTTCAACTTCAGACTGTAGTGTAGCCGTGATACGAACCCTTCTCATCCCTTCTCCCAGAACTCTGTCACACTGGCTACTTAGTGTCACGCCTCTGTGATGTCACTCAGCTGCGTGAGCACCTTGGTTCACCGATCCCTGGCTGCAGTTTATATATAGTACAGGCTGTCCTGAAATGGAGACCGTCATTTGGGGTGGGGGTAGCATGGCATGCGTTCGGGCGCAGGACCCACTATCGGCCCCCAGCACCAGTGCTAAAATTAACAAAGCTAGAGAAAGGACTGACTGGAAAACACATAGAAGTAACAAGGAGTTTTGTGGTTCCTACCTGTGACCCTCCATCCTTGGCGTCAGTGAGCTGTGGTGGGCAGACGTGGGTGAGTTGCAGTGGCACCTCTGCCAAGTGTGCCATCGTGACTGTCGTAACGAGGTCCTTCTTCAGACTGGCGAGTCACTTTCAGGTAGCATACAAACATGACACTTGCCTGAGAGGTAAACAGACCACAGTTACTAACTGACTGAAGTTCTTCTCACTGAAATTACTGCCGTTTAAGTGCACAACAGCTGCTTCTTGCTATTTTACCTAAATGTAGCCAGTTGTTACAATATGCGGTTCAGCTACTGACTGCAGATCCCGCCTGTATATCCTCATCCAGGCAAAACATCTGCATCAAGTGGCAGTGGCCCCTGAGAGAACAGATGTGTTGAGCTGCAGCAGTGATTTCCAGCTGTGAGAGGGAGCCAATGGGGAGCTCCAAGGAGGCAGAAGATGGGCGGGGCTTGAATAGCCCCGACCCTGTCATCCGGGAGGCCTTTGTGATGTCCTATGACTATATCAATTATGTGACAGCCGCACCAGGCACCCCTGTGCCCGCCGCACCCACTGCAGCAGCAGCTGCCTTGCGCCATGCTGGTGACGAGCTGCTTCTCAGATTCCCCATCTTCTTTCGCCGCTGGCCTCGGGTGTTCCAGGATGTGACAGAGACCTCTGCCTGCTCCACACTCATCACCATCCTAGATGAGCACTTTGCCCCTTCCGCCCCTAGGGGGCACCAGAGAGAGTTGGCCTGGAGTGCCATACTATCTGTGTACATTCTGGCTGGACAAATGGCATTACACTGCCAGGAGAGGGGTATGTTAGGAGCCCTCCCAGAGTTGCAGGAGTGTCTAGGTGGGTACGTGGAGAGGTACATCTGCCCCGAATTACGAGATAAGGGTGGATGGGTGAGTCCTTTGATTGTTTAATTGGCTACAATTCTATAATTATCTTGTCTGAAATCTGCTGGCAGTGCAACAGTTAACTTTTTGTAAAGCTGTTAATTTGCAGTGAAGCATCATTTAATTATAAAGCCTGTCTATGTATTCTTTCACTTATATAACTTGCATGTTAATATCATCTTTATTGTTTTATCTGTTTTTGTCAGTCTGGCTTTGTCTCTCGCTTTGGGAAGAAACCAGACCTGGAAGGGCAGGTAAAAAAGGTGTGTTCATGGACTCTCCTCCTATTGGCCACTGGCATGCTCTTTTACCTCTTATGGAAAAGGAGCAGAATGTAGATTACATTGCCACCTACTGGTGAGGATGAAACACCCATTCTTGACGTTCCTAAACTGGGAAATTCATCTTAAAACCAACAGAGGGAAATTTAATGCTTGGTTTGTATTTAGCAATTTTTTAGTCTTTGTAGATTGGATTAATGTTCCACAAGGTGGCGGCAGAGTCACACATGTCAGATTACAATTGGCTTTACAATAAACTGTTCAGTGTTTGGTTTACTGAAAACATAATCTGCCGTGTAATTAATATATTATTCAGTTAAATGTAATATGTTTTTAAATCACTCGACATTAAAATATACAAGGTCAGGATATAAAGCGCTTAACTAACGTTAGTTCCTCTTGAAAAATTTAATATGTGCTTGAGTATACTAACCAGTGTAAGGAGCAGGATGCAGAACTACAAATGGCAAAAAGTTTGCTTTTAAAGCCTTTATGGAAATGTCAAATAAAGTGGACTTATAATGAACAATTATCTTATGATGTCTTGTACATACCTACATATAGGTGATAAACATATGCTTACTTTTACAAATGGATGCAAAAAAGATCCATGCGTTAGAAGTTAGCGTGAAAATAAGTTAAAATTGTTTTGTGTTTTTTAGCAGTGTTATGAAAGGAAGTGGGTGAAGGCTAATTCAGGGGTGCCACAGCACAGACTGCAGACAACCACCCGGCCACTATTTATAACTTATGATGCCCTAACTATACCCTTGCTTGTTGATCCATCTTTTTCCTGTTATATTGCATGAAACAAACTACTGGTTTTACTTTTTTAGTACTTTAAAATACCAGAGAAAAATTATTACATTTTTTATCAATTCATTTATTACTAAAATAATACATTTAGTTTAGAATTACTTTACTCAGATTTACTGAAGTAACACAATTTGATCAGTCACATGCACTATACAGTATTTATATACATATTTAACTATTGCATGCATTCATGTAACATTGACGTGATCATTGTACCTTTGCGCTCATTGAAATTAGAATTTTGTTATAACTTGATTTATGCTACTTACAAGAACAAATCTCTAAAACATAAACCAGACTACCATGTTCTTGTCCTTTGTCATTGACATTTACTGTTCTGACATGTGACAGAATGACCCATTTACCATGGAGGGTCACTAGTGTCAGTTTTATATCCTTACTTCAATGTATGGCAGACATACAAGCCAGTCCAATTTAGTGGCTTAGTTTTTGAAACCCTGAAATCACTAGGCCTGTGAGGTGCAAGGTTGTCCAATAGGACGGCTAAATAAGAATGCGATATGCCAGCCGTGTCACGCAAGTGCAAGAATTAGTAGTGCAGGAACTGGTTCCTGCTAGGTGAGCTAGTAGTCATGCCCCATCATATTCAAGAGGCAATGCCAAGAATTGGGATTAAAAAAAAAAAAAACCCACAATCGTCTTTCTGCTCAAGAAATTTCTCATGATAATATATAACATGCGCCTTTCGATTAACACAGAACCTTTAAAAATGTTCTAGCTGCCCAGAATGATTGTGTATTGCACTTCAGGTTTGTATTAGCTAAGGCCATAGCTGATGATTTTACCATTTGCTCCAGCTGCATTTTAGATCAATGTGTCATTTCACCATTTACCACCACTTTCAGCTGTCTTGAAAACAGCAGGTGGTAACAAAACAAACCACGGTTTTTTTTTTTTTGTTGACAAAAAGGTTTATTTGCACATTTCTGTACAGGGATGAAATTGAAACGACAGTGAAAAAATACAGGACAGACTTTGAATACTGGAAATAAAATGGATGCAAGAAATTATACAGCTTGGAATAATTTACAGAATTAGGCTACGTCTTCCTCAGCCTCCTCCTCAAACTCTCCCTCTTCCTCAGCTGTGGCATCCTGGTACTGCTGGTACTCAGACACCAGGTCATTCATGTTGCTCTCTGCCTCGGTGAATTCCATCTCATCCATGCCCTCGCCCGTGTACCAGTGCAAGAAGGCCTTGCGGCGGAACATGGCGGTGAACTGCTCCGAGATGCGCTTGAACAGCTCCTGAATGGCCGTACTGTTACCGATGAAAGTGGCGGCCATCTTGAGGCCACGTGGCGGGATGTCGCAGACGGCTGTCTTGACGTTGTTTGGGATCCACTCGACAAAGTAGCTGCTGTTCTTGTTCTGCACGTTCAACATCTGCTCGTCTACCTCCTTCATGGACATCCGGCCACGGAAAATGGCTGCAACTGTAAGGTACCGCCCGTGCCGTGGGTCGCAGGCGGCCATCATGTTTTTGGCGTCGAACATCTGCTGGGTGAGCTCAGGTACTGTGAGGGCGCGGTACTGCTGGCTCCCCCTGCTGGTGAGGGGGGCAAAACCAGGCATGAAGAAGTGCAGGCGGGGGAAGGGAACCATATTGACAGCCAGTTTTCGGAGGTCGGCGTTGAGCTGACCAGGGAATCGTAGGCACGTGGTGACCCCACTCATGGTGGCCGACACCAGGTGATTCAAGTCCCCATAGGATGGCGTGGTCAGCTTCAGCGTGCGGAAGCAGATGTCATACAGTGCCTCGTTGTCGATGCAGTACGTCTCGTCTGTGTTCTCCACCAGCTGGTGCACTGACAGCGTGGCATTGTAGGGCTCAACGACAGTGTCTGACACTTTGGGAGAGGGCACCACACTGAACGTGTTCATGATGCGGTCGGGGTACTCCTCGCGGATCTTGCTGATGAGTAGGGTGCCCATGCCCGAGCCGGTGCCCCCTCCCAGAGAGTGTGTGAGCTGGAAGCCCTGCAGACAGTCACAGCTCTCTGCCTCCTTCCTCACCACATCCAGGACTGAGTCAACAAGCTCTGCCCCCTCTGTGTAGTGACCTTTGGCCCAGTTATTTCCAGCACCACTCTGTCCTGTTCAATGCAAAGCAATGCCATTATCCAACTCCAGTTCTGACTAGCATTAAATTTGTACAATAAAATTCCCATAACCTTTAATGCAAAACAGTCCAGGCCAGTCACTTACCAAAAACAAAGTTGTCTGGACGGAAAACTTGTCCGAAGGGACCAGATCTCACTGAATCCATCGTACCAGGCTCAAGGTCAACCAGGACAGCACGAGGAACATATTTCCCACCTAAAATGTTGAAAATTGGGGTTAAAAAAAAAAAAAAAAAAAAAAACGCTACCCAAAATTTTAAATCCGCATTCGAATATAAAATTCATAATTGCTACATCACCTGACGCTTCATTATAATAGACATTGATCCTCTCCAACTGGAGGTCACTGTCACCATGGTAAGTGCCAGTCGGGTCAATGCCATGCTCATCACTGATCACTTCCCAGAACTGTTAACAACACAAGCAGAAACACTTCTTTTAATGCAATACGTGTTAGGCAGACACTTTTGGTTTCAAGTACCAACGAATAAACATGCACGCATGCGCATATAACAGGCCACAAATGTTTGTTTACCATCATTCATTATGGGTCGCGAATGCACGATGTTGAACCTAACTGGATGTTTATTCATCGTAATATTACGTTACCAAAGCACACTTGCAAAAAGTATAAAAGATTTAAAAAAAAAAAAAAAACTTATGGTCCCGCGCAAAAAATAAAGTGCGCGCGCGCGACGTTCTGCGATTGGCTGAACTCCATCCGGAATGATTTTTTGAAATTGCCAACGTCACTGTGCGACCTGCTGACCCCGCCCACACTGAGGCAGCTGCTGTGTGCGCGCATTACGCGCTGGAGAACGGCAAAAAGGCGTTATAACGCCACATGAACTTGTAAAATAAGCTCCTCTTAAGTAAGCAAAGTACTTCAACGCAAATGAAAAATAAAAATTTTGAACGTATTTACAAATCCGTGAGAAATAAAAATATCGAGAATTATCGGTTTAATAAGAACGAGAACTTCCTATAACCCGCATTGCAGTATGCCGTGCTGGAAATCCCCTCACCGATCCCTGCCGCATAAAGTACACGTCAGGCAGTAGTCCTACTTGTAAAAAAGGCTCGAAGGGCTATTTTCCAATTTTGTACTATTAATTATTATATAAATAAAATAAAATAGTTGTTTAAAAATATCTTTAGGTACACATTAAAGATCACATTTTTCATAATCTCAAATTCGATCCGAAAACAATTTATAACACAAATTATTCAGAAATGAACTATATGGAACAGAAGCTGCAAAGTGGAATAATAATTTGCACGATAATTTGTAAGTCTAAGTCAATTCGTCTTAAACTACAGCACAGTATTTTCGTGAGAAACACTTAAAAACCACATTTGTGGCATGTTACAGGTATAAGGCTCTGAAGCAAAATTACTAACCTTTGCGCCAATCTGATTGCCGCATTGCCCAGCCTGAAGATGCACGATTTCCCTCATGATTTCTGTTGAGAAGGTAGCAGACAAAACACGTAACACCTTGCACTTTGTCCTAAAATGCCTGCGAAGACTGAGAACCGCTGTTTTATGCTCACCACTTGAACACCCGCCTTAGCTGTACGACTGAACATCTCGTCTTGAACAGCCATTGGCTTTTTACAGTAAGTCCCGCCTACATTCTGTTCTTAGACCAATAGAAACCGTTCACACTGAGTTCTCATCTCAATTGGCTGACCGCCGTTCGAATTGAATGCGAACTTATTTCGTCCATTTCGGAAGTGTGTGCAGTAAGTAATACCAGTATTAGGTTGGAATAAAAAAGATATTCCCTGTAAAAATAAAATATTTAAAACCAGGAAATGTATTTTATGTTCAAGTTTATTTATTAAATGATCAATTGTTATATTCTTCAATATTTTCTTGATTGTATTATTAATAATAATCAGCTTTCATTGTCTTTGCCTACATATAGATGTTACAACAACATTTGTTCACTGCATTTGTCCCAGCCCCCTGGGGGGAGCAGTGGGCAGCCACTTGGGGTGCCCTGGGAGCTAGCACTGAGCGAGAGGACACACGTAGAGGCCGGGCCAAGATTTGAGCCAGGAGACCTCCACAGCCAACCCTGATACTCTACCCATTGAGCCACCAGGCCGCTATTGTACGGGACTGTATGAATGCCCCTCTTTGTATGCTGTTCAGTTTGTAAAAAAAAAATAATACCAATTTCAGTTTCCAAATCATTCTTGGTTGTGTAACATCATTGTTAATACACATTAGTGGGCAGAATACTTCCATACAAGCTGTATATGTAAACTGCTACTTCATAGACCTGTAAGTCCATTCAAATTAAATTGCATTCTTTGTTTGAAAGTAAAGCTAATTTTGTCTTGTATGCATCTTATACTGTCTTTGTCTTGGAAAATGGCAGCCCATTTATTTTGGCAGAAACGTTTGTCCATGTAATTGAAAAGGACCTGTGAAGTAAACTGTATTGTGACGTTATTTTGCGCTTTACCCTAATGGGAACATCCTGTGTGGGAAAATGATATACAGCGCAGGAAACAGATCTTTTGCAGTAATTTTCTTATCGTATACATTTCTAAAAGGGACATTTGAATGATTTTATCTTAACAAATAGTGTTTCAAATTCATATGCTTACAGTTCTTTGCATACTAATTTTAAAAATCTGCAGCATATCAAATACCTATTTGTAATAATGGTGTGTGCGTAGGATTGTGGTCTGTATCAGCAACCGGTTAGTAATCTTCTCATTGTATTTGGAAAAAGATAACCGCAGTGATGTCATCAAGTTTGGATATGGAGGAAGAGCTCTTTGGAGGAAGAAGGGCTCTTTCATGTTAAATATTCAAAGCAGGTCCCTACAGTGGGTCACTACAGTAGGAAACTGGAGACAAAAGAATCCTCTCTTATAGGGGAAAAACAATGGTTATCCTTAGGCAGCAGGTGCTATAGCTGGAGTATGATTTGTAGTCCTTTAACATGTTGGCCATTGACCAAAAGGCTTGTGGACCCTGTTTATAAATCTACAAACACACATATGCACACACTTGGGCTTAATATATGGCTGAAGGAGTTAAAACATACACAACACAGATGCTATACTCAGTGGCTGATTTGTACATCATTGAAGTATATTTCACATGCTTGAGGACATTTTCTAATGCGTATTGCTTGTGTTGTATCGTTGCTGGAGTAGCAGCTGTTGGAACAGCACTCTCACAGATTCTCACAGAGCCCTGGCAGCAGAGCAAGTCACTGTCAGCTTTGTGAAGCTCGGGGTCCAGAGAAAGGATGAGACCTTCAGTCCCAATGCCACGGGTGAGGATGAGGCCTTCAGTCCCAGTGCCACGGGTGAGGATGAGGCCTTCAGTCCCAGTGCCACGGGTGAGGATGACACCTTTAGTCCCAGTGCCACGGGTGAGGATGACACCTTCAGTCCAGGTGCTGCTTGGCAGAGGGACAGACACATTGATGTCAGTGGGCCTTTTAGAGAGCTGAAGGTGCTGGAGTGGGAGTGGGAGGTGGTATAAACAGCTTCTGACTGTACCATAAGTAGTGAAGACGGGTCACGTTCCACATCATGTAAGTGATGGGCTGCAATCGAGAGCTTCAGTGAGAACGTCGCTGTTCGGTGATCTGGGTTAACAGTTTCCCCAAGGCACCTCCTTCGTGCTGCACTCGACTGGCAGGTTCTTCTGGAGCGCTCAGAAATGTGATGCTTCCCTCTGCTCCTCTGAATGGGCCAGAGATATTTCTGTGAGGAAACACTGTTGTATGTAATTTTTTAGTCCAAATGGCCAACTGTGAAGTTTAAATGTTCATGAGTGCTAGAGCACTGTCTGCTTTCATATGCAGCTTCACTTTAAGGTTTGTTTTGTTATAAACACAGACTGTACACATGAGTGTTTGCTTATGTGCATATCTATACATCACATACTTTCACAGGTATGTTGTGCTAAAGTTCACATATCTATAAGCAAATGTGTTTTGGCAGTATGTATGCGTTTCATAAGTGCTGTTCAGTTGTAGAGATTTTAGTGCTGGACTATTCTATAAAGACACCTGAAAGGCAACACTTTGAATCATTAGTTAATGGGTGAGGGGGATTTATCTCAGAGTTGCTGTGGACACTTACTATCACCTCTGTCACCATTCAAACAGAGTCACTGGACAGTGGGCGGGGGGGGGTGTACCCCAGAGCCCCAGTGACACTTATACTCTTGTTCCTGCTTACCTTAAGTCATCACGGCTTGTGCGATGTGGGGTCAGACTCTCTGTGCTGACACCCCACTCCCACCCCAAACTAGCTATTGCATGAGAAAGGGGTGCAGCTGCTGTACCTTTAAAGGAAAAATTAGCTGAGCAAGGAGGACTAACGCAGGGAAAGAAAGGGGCTGCCTTGGAGACAAGCGTGTTAATGCGACGTTAAAGGAGGATGTGTTAATGCAACATGACAGGAGGATGTGATCATGCGATATGACAGGAGTGCCATTATTGCTGAATCTTACACAGCGCTGACCATGCAGAGCGCAGCACAACAGAGCTGTGGAACATGAGGAAGAGGAGAATGAGGAAGCTGAGCCAGCAGCCCTTGGTTCTCTTTGAGTAAATCCAACCTAACCACAAACCGTGGCTAAGGTGATTGATAACAAACGTGCTATAAGGGCTGCCATGTTTCCACACAGGAGAGTAATGCAGATCAAATTGAATCTTCTTGGGTAACAAACACAAAGCCACTTTCACCAATGACAAATAGCAAGGGGTAACTGAACTGGCACTTTATGCCAGAAGGCGACAGAGCTGTCCAAAGCTGGAGAAGACCACAAACACAGCTGTGCATGTCTAGACTGAAATAGAAAATGAAAAGCAAGATGTGTGCATTCCTCATTCCTTACAGGAACATTATAATCATGAGCATTTCACTTTCCACCTGGCTACCCTTTAGCAATCGAGAGATGCTTTAATAAGGCAAATACTTCATGTGCTCCCCTGAGAGCTGTTGAGGAAGGATCAAGCTTGTGGATGTACTAGTTGGCCATAGGGAGTTAGGGTCCTGTTAGTGAAGTGACAAGCTGAGACGCTGTTTTAGGGTTGGGAGTGGGGGTGGCCAGTGTCCAGCGCCCCAGGACATCTGCCCATGTTCTACTTCACCCCTACGCTGTCACCAGCTCATCCTGCTAGCTTAGCTCCCATTAAATACCAAAGGCTGTGGAGATCAACTGTCAGGATGAACCCATTTTATCTTCGTCAGAAGGTGACGAAAACATAGATTTCTTCAGTGCTGTGTTGGCTGTTTGCCACACCATTTATGTTACCTGTTTATGTTATCCAAATGACGAAGGGTCAGAGAGAAAATTAACCCATTTGATAAAACTAAGCAGAAGCAGAATGCCCCCTCAGCTGTATGGACTCTGTTGAGGAGCAGGTCCGAACTGAGCCGAATTCCACCCTAAAGTGGATCCGTCTGCACTGCGGCACCGTAATTCATTAGACAGTTTCTCAGCCTTTGGCACGTATCTGATCAATTAGCATAAATGGGGTTACATTGTGTAAAGTAGAGAAAACAGGTGAACAGAACCTGCTCTGACTAGGAAAAGTACTTTATTTAACCGCATGTTATGAAGTTAAGCAAGATCTTTTTCCATGTCATATTATTCTGTCCATCCATGCATCCATCCAACTACTTTGTAAGGGTGCAGGGTCATGCCTTTTATATAAATAAAAATACATGTTGCTTTAAGTAAAGGTGTTAGCAAATCAAGCAATAATCAGCGAACTAACGCTGGCATCTTTTAAATCTCTCTTTGAGTCTCCTGGTTCCCCCTGAGAGATCCCACCAGCTTCCCAGCCCTGTGCTAAAGGGCCAGCTCAGGTCAGGCTGCAGGAGTGTGTGCACTTGTCAGGAATAAAGGAAAGGACTGCTGGTGGTTAGGATTTATTTGCATTTCAGACAAAATGACAGGCCACGTTTGAATTTGTTTGCGAGCTGCCTTTGAGCAGCCTGTGTTGGAGGTCAGAGATTGACAGATACAAACCTGGAGATGTGTTTGTTGTGTGTCATCTCCTCACTTCACTGATCATGATAAATACTGTCACACTAATAAAAGCTAAATCAAAGACTCTAAGGCATACATTAAATATGACAATTTTACGGTGTTAGTTGTTTGAAAACGTGTTATACTATTAGTACTCCATTTATTATTTAATTATTCTACTGTATTATTGTTTTATTGTTTGTGTATTTGACTGTCATTGTTTTACTTTGTTTTGCTGTTGCATTGTTTACATATTTGTTATTGTTGTGCCTGCCACTCTACAGCACTGTGGACAGCGGCCTGGTATTTACATATGCTTTACAAATAAAATTGACATTGACATTGAGTCGACTACTACAAGTATCACTACTTAATAATAGTAATTGTTCTCTTTTGCTGTATTTATGATGGATGTACTTTTAATCCCACATCACTACATTCAGTATGGACGTATTTTCTTTCGTGCTGTTATGTTGATTTTCTTAGAGAAGAGAACCTCAATCAAAAGACTGTGAAATTAAAGTGACGGGCAGGTATGTACACAGAGCCCAAGCGTGCCTCGAGGCAGGGATGCTCCAGGAACGCTCAGGCGTGTTCCTGTACTTTGGACTTGGAGTTTATTCAGCTGCTGACTCACACTACCTCAGTGTCATACCTTTGGTCTTTTTTCTCCAGCTCAGCTTATTACATGTTTTCAGGTAGAGCATCTGTAACTATTCCACACTCTGGTGAAGGGTCTGAGGTAACTGACAACACTGAATTTAAAATGTCACATTGCCCAATCAGAGTGGGTCGGGTCACACACTCGAGAAACCAATCACTGTGCTCCCCGCCATTTTTTTTTGTAGCGGTGAGAGGGTAATGCAACTTGTGCACCGTGTGGCTGTGATCTCATTAACAGCATGTTTCCTGAGATCCTGGAGCAAAGACATAACCCCACACACACACACACACACACACACACACACACACACACAGCCCTACCCAGTTTTTACCCTGATTGTTATCTCGAGGTTATTCGTCCTGACTAGCAGCTTGGCTTACTTCATAACTGTCAAATTAAAAGCTTTAGAAAGCAGCAGAGATGCCCATGAGTGCAGCATGCTGGTTATTATGGGCTGTGATATCTTTGTTTCTTTCTTTGGGTGAAGTTTCACAGACTGGCACATTGAGTTCTCATGCTTTTGTACCTGATGTGATAAGTGTTCCAATCAAATATGCTCGTATCTCAGGAAAAAATGCAAAGATCACATGTCTGAAGCAGAAGGAAGTTGTTTTGAGGAAGTGGTTTTGCTTACATCAGCTGATGGCTAGTGTTTGGCACATATCTTAGATATGCTATCCTGAAATGTAACTTTGTAGCTATAATACACAGAAACGTACATCCATGACAGGTCTGTAGTGCTAAACGTAATTATTAATATGAATCCTTTGCTATATGAATAGCAGAACAATTGTAACTGATTGATGTCGTTCTGGTTTATCTGAGCTGCTGTAAATACATCAAAGAGGAACTGACACCTTGACTGAGTAGACAGAAAAACATCTTCACCTTGCAAAATAATAATTGCTCACTGCTGACCTCTGCTGGTTTTTTTTTTTTTTTGTAAAAATTAGCTGTTACAGGTGGTAAAGTCTCCTAATAACGTTTCCTTATATACAGTATAGTGTCCGACATATATTATTCACACGGAGAGAAAGCAGTGGCAATCAAATTGTAGCCTTTGTAACTTGTAGAAAGAAAAAAAAGAAACTTTTACATTGAAATGCTAAAGTACCAGTAGTACTTTTGACGTTAGTCTGTAATCAAATCAGCACAAACCATCATTGCCGTAAAACTTCCCACAACTGAAACTCATGTCCAAAACACAATGCTCACATAGGGCCTCAAATATAATCAAAGAGCTATCGCATCTATGCAACCACCTCTTCTCTCTGCTGCCCTCTGGGAGGCGATATAGGTCTGTAAAGGCCCGTACCTACAGACTGATTGGAAGTTTCTACCCAAGTGCAATTAAGGTACTGAACTTTGTCACACATGAGAACAGATGTTATGCAAGTGAACTGATCTGTGCATTAGGTGCAATACATGGACTTTGTATGTTTGGTGTTTTTGATGTTTTGTGTGTTTTTGTGTTTGTTGACACTGGGAGAGATGCATTGAAATTTTGTTGTACAGTTGTGAAATGACAAATAAAGTTATTCTATTCTATTTTGTTCTATTCTAAGTTATTCTATTCTATTCTTTTCTATTCTATTCTATATATTTTTTATCTAAACCAATTACCATAAGTGGACAGAATTGTTTTAGCAGAAACAACAGCAGCTTGTACACCAGCTGTATAACATCTCATAGTGACAAAACTGGTTATAGAGCGATGATATACCATATATTCCTAATGTATAAGCAATATACTCACTTGGATTTGATTTGATTGACAGACAGTGTGATGCTTCCTGTATGTTACCTACGTGGAGCCACAATCCATCCCCAGTGGCGTCGCCGGGCTTACATAGGTTCTAACATCATCACCGCTACAGGCTACATGAAGGGGCTCTGGATGGAGTGTGTGTGGCACAGTACAGGCATATACCAGTGCCAGACCCACCGCTCGCTCTTGGCATTGTCCATGGACCTCCACGTTAGGCAGGCAGTGTATCCGCTTCACTGAGCACAGCCGGATCAAAAGCACGCTGGCCCTGAGCGGAGGGCTGGGTTTCATACTGGCCGGCCTCCTCTGCCTGATAACCGTGTCCTAGACCACCAATGATGTCATGCAAGCTTTCTACAATCCCATGTTGCCCAGCACCCTGAAGTACAACATTGGGATCGCTTACAAAAATGGGTGACAGTATGGAGTGCCCTCTATGCCACCCCTTGAGGTGCCCTATGGGTACCTTTCTGGAAGAAAAAAAACTCATGAAGTGCCCTCTAAGGTATCCTTCTGAGTGAGTCAGCTTGACTTAACAACTGTCTAATAAAATACAATAATATTAATGGGAGATGAAGACTCCTTTGCCATACACAGCATAGCATTCTTACAAGTGCGGAAGGGAATGTACAATGTGCAATAGATGCCCTTTTTACTGTGGGTTTGTGCCCTCACCCTTCAAACAGCCTCCACTGCCAACCCATGGCCAACTCTGCTGAATGATATTCAACCTCTCGCTCGTTTACCGGTGCCCTTTGATACGAGAGTACAGAACAGTTTGCAATGATGTTTTATTGAAACTGAGGAAATTAAGAATTATTTGAGGGCTGTAATTCATCCCAATTTGGCATTTTTGTTAAGTTTAGGAAACATGCAATAATGTTTTAAACCTTAAAGTGCTGAGGATGAATAATGTGACATAATGTGTTACATTGTAGGCAAGTAGCAGCTGAGAGCAGCTGACATGTGTTTAGTTAACAGGAATATTTAGTCTATATAGCTGGTTTAATTAACCAGTGTTCTCATGTAGACTTAATATTTTCTCTAGTTGCTGTCTAACACAGGTAACCTTAATATCACAAATGAATAAAGCAAACAAATTATAGAAATATAAAGCAGTGTATGTTTACTGTTACTCCTCTCTTTCTTATACAATGTACAGAAGACATTTGTGATTTTAAAGATATACGAAATAAATATATAGGGACCAGTTGTACTTTTGTGTTGTCAGTTTGTCCAGTCCCACCACAGAATAAGTTTTGATTCATGTCTTCATTATGTATTCCCCCTATGCTACTCTGCTGTATGTGGTAGGATTTCCTCACTATGCACTTCACCTCGTGAAACCGTGCTACCCTGCTGTATGTGGTTGTGAGAAAATCCTACAACACACATCAGAGTAGCACCGTTTCACGGGATGAAGTACATTACGAAAACATCATAGCAAACA
>JABJVR010000035.1:1346992-1411604 GCA_025773905.1 Chitala chitala
TAAGATGAAAGTGACAGAGAACGTTTTGACACGTCTGGCAGATAAGCATATAGAAAAGCAGGCACCGTGTAATTGGTTGATTGCTTGATGCGCCGATTGGGTTTCCTGCTCCACGGCTTGCAGGCGCGTCCCTTCAGTGTCTTCGCAGTTCAGTGAGGGTGGGGCAGGCTGACCCTGTGACCCGCGTTTGGCTCTGTGGTTCTCTTGGTACCTCGTTTGAGTCTCTGTAGCTGATTTATGCTGGTCGACCCCCTGCTGCTTCGATTGCTCCAAAGGTACAGGGTTTCACCAGCAGTTTGCAGCAGAGACCAGCAATGGTTTTCCACCTGACCACCCAACATGTTTGCCGATTCCCAGTGCATTTATAAGATTGTGTGTCAGAAATTAGAGCTCCGAGACCATAAACCCAGCCCCCCAATCCTGAAAAGGAGAATTTCCCAGCTCAATAAGGATTTCTAAAAACTGGAAATGTTCAGTTAGTTAGTTGAAAACATGGTAGAACATTCAAACAGGCAGCAGTTTTGTTACTTCCTGTGAATGTCTGGTCTTGTATTATTATTATTATTATTATTATTATTATTATTATTATAATACCTGTATAGAGTGTATAGGTAGTAATTTGGATGCTAATTTTCTGTGGGCCCCATGAGGCAAGTAACCATTCTAAAGTGTGATGTGTGTTTTCTGAGCCTGAGAAGCTTAATCAAGCCCATTAACCCCATTGTTTAAAAGACAAACGGTCTGTGTACATGCAGAGCCCCCAGCTGGGACGTCAGAATGGGACTACGGCACCACTAAAGTACTGTCCCTTATTTCTGTGAGCCACTTCAGGATTAGCAACACCTGTCAGACACACAAATTAGGAAGCATGCGCTTCTCAGGGCACGAACCCAGGAGGCCCACCCAACTCCCCAAGCAGAAACTTAGCAGTTTGGCAGAATTTGTCCACGGGGAAGTGCAATATTTATGGGGTGAAATTGTTGCAGGAACATTACCTAGTACAGGTAGTCCCCGACTTGTGATGGAGATGCGTTCCGATGACCCCATCATAACTTAAAAATATCGTAAATCGAGACATGGCCAAAACACCAAAAACACAAAAAATACGAGCTCTAACAGCAAGACAACTGAACTGTGTCGATCGCTAGCGAGAGTAAGGCAGGAGATGCGTACATCCCCGCTGTGTCCCAACGTATCGTACCGCATACGCTGCTACGTTTGCATGCCGCGCGAAACTTAATTGTAAAAATATTTTTTGTTGTATGGCTATCGTCATCATAAAATCGAAAAATCATAACTCAAACCAGCGTAACTCGGGTACAATCTGTACTCAATACTAGTTATCAGAATTCAACATCTGGGTTAAATATGCAAGGAATATGAATTAAGATTTAAGTAAGATTTTAGTTCATTGTTATTGCAGTTAAGGTGAAACACCATTTTTATGCAGTGTCAGAGTTAGTTTTCTTGGAGCATGAACCACGCTTGTGTCACGTTTTGCTGCTTTAGATGTGGACTCCCCCCCCGTTACCTTTATAGCGCTCTCCTAAACTCTTCCTGATTCGCCACCTGACAGCGGCTCTTTTTTATTATTGGCTTATCTCTGTCATCAGAAGCTGCTGCCACGGAGACGGCCGAGAGGTGCGCATCCTTCCCGTGCCAGAACGGAGCCACCTGTGAGAATGTAGGAGATGACTACATTTGTCACTGTGCCAATGAGGGCGTCCTTTACACTGGGAAGAACTGTCATGAGCTGTATGACGCCTGTGCCACTGTGGCCTGTGCCAACTGTACCAGTACACGTGGCACCAAGATGTATTCCTGCAACTGCCCAGTGGGTTACAGCGGCGACAGCTGCCAGGACCTTGTAGGCATCTGCACGCGGGATCCCTGCCTTCACAACGGTACCTGCATCGAAAACGACAGCACCGCCTTCCAGTGCGTGTGCCCGCCAGGTTTCAGGGGGCGCCTCTGTGAGGAGGATGTGAACGAGTGCCTGTCGGAGCCCTGCAAGAATGGAGCGATCTGCATGGACGGCCCCGGCACCTACTACTGCTTCTGTGTCCCCGGTTACCAAGGCAACAACTGTGAGATAGACATAAACGAGTGCGCCTCGCGGCCGTGCGAGAACAACAGCACCTGCGTGAACGGCAAGGACCGATACGAGTGCCGGTGTGTGCGCGGCTTCAGCGGTGAGCCCCCCTCCTACACACACACTGCCGTTACCACGCGATCGGAGTTTTGTTTCTAACATAATGCAACCACTCTGCCTGTGCATCACTTTTGTTTTCTTTAGTTTTGGAAAAAATGCCAGCGTGAGAATAGATTGAGCATAGATAGACAACTTTAAGGGAAAGACCCAAACTGGTGCATGCGAGCGTACAAAGCAGACTAAGACACGTTTCTGTGCAGAGTCTTTCCCGCTCTCCTGAAACCTGGGCCATGTTAAGTGGCTGTTTTGTTATCTGCAGAATAGTGGACATCATCAGCAGGACCTTCTAGGCTGGAATATCTCAAGTTCCCAGTGAGATTGCCAGGCTCTTGGAGATACTTCTCCAAGGGGTAACGGCCACTCTGAGCCGAGAAGAGGCATTTGTGCAGGACACAGTGTGAACTTTCATCTGTGTTCTCATTGCTGAGAAGATAATCTTGTTGCTAGAAAACTTTCATACGGGGGGGGGGTTGGAAAAAATTTCTTATTTGTACACATACATCTAGTGGTATTTTCGTTTATTGCTGCAGGTGTGTATATGGGTTAAATTTTTTCATTATTTGACTATAAATTTAATATATATATATTGTGAAACTCATCTGGCAGTCAGTTTTTAACTGTACTTAAAACAACATTTAGCCAGTTTAATCTCAGTACTCTAGTATATTTATCAACTCTTCGACTGTTGTTTCAAGTACATCCTAATTCCACGCAAGTATTTTAAGTAACTTAAATTCTTGAATTTCTGAAGTTATAAATGTTTCACGCGTAACAAACACAAAACACAAAAGTGTGGTCAGCTGTTGCATATGACTTGAGTTGTGACTGAATTATTTATAATAATGGTCTGGTTTTCCTACTAGTCTTTATTAAAAATTCCAAACATCCCATTGAAGAAAAGTAGTCACTGAGAGGCTATAGAGGGGGTCCAATGAACACATGGAGGTATCGTGTTCAGTAACCACAGCAGCACAATAGCACCACCTAGTGGCCTCACACTAATCTTATCACTGCATTGTTTACTATATATTTGCCTGCCAGAGGAGATTGTCTGACCTTAAGGCAATCTGGGGCTCATCTGAGGTAGAATTTAGTGGTTCACAGTCGATTCACACATCTGAATCATTACGAATTTACATACCAGTCAGATTTGAAATGCTGACAGATTGTCTCTTATTTGTTACAGAGCTTAGATCATTTTCTTTAATAGTTAGTTAGCTGGAGGTAGGTTTAAGTACCCAAGTACTCTAAATGCATATTTCTTTTTATTTCTTATACTTTTAACTATACTTTCACAAAACTGCTAATGAAAAATGTACTTCGCAAGGATTACTTATTCCATCATTTTGAACAAAGCCAGTGTTTGGCTAAACACCACGACTATGTGCTTGTGTTTGTTTAAGGGATCAACTGTGAGGTGGAGATTAACGAATGTGAATCCAGACCCTGTCAGAATGGTGCTACCTGCTCTGACTTTGTGGGATTTTACACCTGCGAGTGCCCCCCAGGCTACGACAGTCTCAACTGTGAGATTGACATTAACGAGTGTGCCAGCCAGCCCTGCCGTAATGGGGGCATTTGCAATGACCTGGTGAACAGGTATGCCTCTCTCACTACAAATCAGTCATGAAATTTGTCTTTGAACTCCTAATTGAGGCAACCAGTATCCATCAAAAGACCTGGACCTCCTTAGAGATGTTTCACAAGGTCATGTCACTGGAGAGGTATAAGGTCACGCTCATTGTACAGTTTGCATAATATTTAAACTTTGGACCCAAGCTTGGATTTTGGTTTTTCCAAAGTATACCTAATGCCAAGTTCACATGTAAACAAATTGCGTAAAAGTACTGCTCAGAAAAAGGTGTTGCTTAAGTCGTATAAATAAAAAGAACCATTATAACACTGATTTCCTCCCTTGTATGTCCCATTGTATTTTCTGTTGAGACCAATCAGCCAACACCATGTCAATGTTCCAGCTGCAGTCTTTTGTTAATATGTCAGAGGCATATACAAATTTAATGAGCTTTAATTTTAAAAGCTCATTAGATTTGTGCTTTTTTTATTATTTGAGCTTTTTTTTGTAAAAAAGACGACATAACACCAACAGTTTAGCACGACTGAACCGTACTAACAGCAGCTGCTCTGCCTTTGTTCTCACACGCCTCCTGACACCAAATACTGTTGAGCACTCCTAATAAAACTGTGCTGCTAAAACACAACAGTTCTGCATACTTCCATTGTAAACTGAATTTAAAATCTCGAATGTTAAACATGCCGCTTGCACTGCAGAAGCAGAAACGCCCTAACCAATCACACCACTATTACATGGTTGAGGGTGGAGTCCAGAAATATTACGTCACCGTTAAATACGGATGTTTGTGACACACGAGTTGTGAAACAGGCAGGGTTGACCTTTTGTATGTTTTATAGCTACAAGTGTGACTGTTCTGGCACCGGATACATTGGACCTACATGCCAACAGGAAATTCTGGAGTGTGCATCAAGCCCCTGTCAAAACAGCGCCACCTGTCAGGAGGAGGTCAACGGCTACATCTGTCTTTGCTGGCCTGGTATGTAGGGTATATACACTCTCTTATGTTGACATCACTTGTCATCTGGCCAGTTACAGAGATTTAAATACGTTGACTTTTAAGTTACAATTTTGGATTCAAATTACTATTTCCTACACTACGTACATTAAACGTGCTACATCCTGATCTAAGCAGTGAAATAGGTTTCATTTCACTGTTGGGGGGACACATTTGTTATGATATTCAATCCATTATGTAATTAAAGTAATAAGGATGCATGGAGATTGGGGGGAACAACTGGCTTCTCTCCAAACATTGGAGGGGACGTGTACCTGTACCTGTACCTGTAGCTATACCTGTACCTGTACTTGCCGTCCTACACTTATGACTTTAAGGAGGCTGTAAAATGGTGAATTAAATGCCTTTCTCCTTGCTTTCCAAAGAATGTGTATTTTCTGTAATTCAACAGACTCTCCAAAATCCAAACTGAGTGTATGATGAATCGAAAGGTTCAAAAACAATTTCTGAGGATTATCTCTGCCCTCTGTTGGCCTTTAAGGGACGTAAAGGAACAACCTGGAAGTAGACTAAGAAAAGCACACAATTCCTCAGGTCTTTTTTTCCATGATAAATGGTATAAATAATAATAATGGCTCCTCGGTTCTGCCTTGCTTAATGAATCTTCAAATAGCAAAGCATTCAGCTCGTTTTTTTCCATATCATATGTACAGCTTGATATATTTATTAAAAGAATTCAAATAATTTGAGCACCATTTACAGGTTCAAGCCGTAGTGAGAGTAACACCTGGCTAAGGAGTTTGGTCCAAGGAGCATTAATGTTCTACATTGCAGAAGAGCATCGTGCGTAATGTGGTCAGTAGTTTTTTATTCATCGGTTTCTACACCTGGCCCAGGTTACGAGGGGACTCACTGCCAGGTGGACGTTGATGAGTGCGCGGTTGAGCCCTGCCAGAATGGTGCCACCTGCCTGGAGAGGTCCGACACCAGCAGCTACCGCAGCCCCACAGAGTTCAGCTATGCCCACGCAGCCGGTTATATGTGCGTGTGCCTACCTGGCTTCACAGGTGAGACCGACATCATGAAACCGACTGCGACACACCTTCTGTGACAGTGCTGTGCCATAGGCTAGTGTCTGATTAGACATGTCCAGTGTTGGCGTGGCTACATGACACAAGGGCTGTTGCTCTGCTGAACCCACAACATGACGAGCAGACCTGAACGGTACCATTTATTATTGGTAGGAGAAAACTGCTCGGTGGATGTAGACGACTGTGAACACCTTCCCTGTGAGAACGGAGGAACCTGTGAGGACCTGACCAATGCATATCAATGCGTGTGTCAGCCAGGATTCACAGGTGAGTGTTTCATCCTGCCACCTCCTACCCTCAGCCCTCCCCAAACCAATCAGCCGACTCGTTGTGGAGATACTGAGTCGGTCTCAGCCATGCATCCAAACAACATGTGATCTACCTGTTTTGAGCCAGACAGCTGCTGTATTTGTGTGATGGCCAATGATTTAAACCTTTCGGGAGAAACAATAACTAACATTGTCGTATTTAAGCCGTTTATCTTCCTTACCATCATTGTTACAGTCCACTACAGTCGCTGTGTAAATTGGAGAAAGAAAAAGTGGAAGAGTTTTTATTATCAGTGTAGATTAAAATGAATATTTTTGGTCGATGACATCACCGGGCCAGTATCTGGGCACGTGCAGTAGAAATGGAGTTAAAAGACAGTAAAAAGTGGTCAGGAGAGACAGGCGGACAACCAGTGAACACCAGAGAGACACCATATGTTGACTATCGTGAGCTTTATCTGGAGTGTCTTCACTGATGTTTCTCCTGAGGGGGAAGGGAGCGGGTGGGGGTCTAAGATTAGAGACAATCTTCTTATTCCACAGCTGTTGCTATGATCTACAATTGATACATGTAGGTAGGATCCTCCTCATGCTTTTTAAAGAGAACTCAATAATTCTGCAGTTGACATAACTGAAAACAGACCCTACTTTCACTCAGAGGTAAGCAAAGTAAAAACAGCTTTCATATAAACATGTATGCACACAAAGCACAGTCATTAATGTTCACGCAGATAAACCAACCAATCCCACCCCCCCTTGTAAAAACATCTTGACCCCCACCTCCTTCCCAACAGCCTACTGACTCACATCTGAGGTAATTAGAGGTGCCCGATGGCACGCGGTCCTCCCGTCCGTCCACTGCGTGGGATCGCGGGCGCACAAACATTCCTGCTGTCAGCGCTGACAGGAGCCAGCTGGGAGGGGTGGGGGAGGGAGCCTGGGGATTACAGCTCAGCTGGGACAGGGGAGGCTGGAGCTGGGTGGCACCAAATGGCACAGGAGGAGGAGGAGGAGGAGGAGGAGGGCAGTGTTGTGAACCTGTGACCACGCAGTAACTTTGTGGCACGGAGCTCAGTGAAGATGAGGAACCAGAGCCTGCTGATGATCCTCCTGGGACTACTGTTGTATACAGGTAAAAGCTGCCCCCTCCTTCTCTTCCTTCTGTGATAGGGGCTGAGAGTGTGTGTATGTGTTTTTCTGCGGGGGGGTGTTGTTCCTGAGCTGAGATGGACAGGGAAAAGCAGCCAACGCTAACCAGAGGAGGTGCGCGGGCTGGGAGGACTGTGTGGTGGGACTAAGGCAAGAGTGCAGGAAACGTCAGGGACCGCTTTCAACATCATTCTGTCCTTTTTAACAGATGCTGATCACAGACTGCAAATATTCAATTGATTAGCTGCTTAAAATCTGTCAGATTCGTATGGATGCATGTGGCAATCCTGTTACAGACTGTTTACAGGAAGAAACATCGTTTTAAACATTGCACCTGCTTATGAATGGCTTATTCTTTTTGCGCCATTTCCTTTGTGGAGACAAACATATTGAAAGTAATTCAAGTGCTGCATGGACTAAATGTGTTATTTTATCCTAAATCTGTGGTACGTTTCTTCATACCAATGGATGTAAAATGAGTGTAATGACATTTTCTGAAGCCTGGTACATGTCAAAGTTTATCACCTTGCCGTGTAACCTACAGGCGTGTCCCAATATACCGCATGCCCTGGGATGATGCTTCATTTCGTTCTGTGTTTTGTGAGGCTGTAGCTTCAAAAGTGAGTCCATCCCTTTAGATCAGAACTTTCAGAACTTTTAGTGACAAGCCTGTGTCTGCACTGGAGCTACCGGGCTCATGGCTTTTACATCTTTCTCCTCAGCTGTTAAATATCACCGTATATACTAAGGTTCTTGAAGAAACTTTAAAACTCACAACAATCACCATTAATTAACAGTTTGATTAGTTTTCTCCATACCAGTTTTTCTATACATTTTCATACTGAGCACAATGTAACGATCTGGGTCTGTGTGGATAAGAGTGAGGCCTTAAATTACACGATCACTTTATCACTATGCTCTAGAGCAGGGATCGACAACTCGTGGCTCTGGAAATGCACACAGCTCTTCCACTCCTCTGCAGTAGCATTTCCTGTAATGGGAGAGGGACCAAAAACGGCTCTTTTGGGCCCTTTTCGTACTGAAGGTTGCAGACCCCTGCACTAGAGTCACAACAAGTCAGACAGCTATTGGTTGCTGTGCTCCTAGGTGTGAACTGCGAGGTGAACATCGACGAGTGTGAGAGTCAGCCCTGCAAGAACGGGGGGCGGTGCCAAGACGGCGACAACGCATACACGTGTTTATGCCCAGAGGCTGAACCTGACGAAATACCCTGGGGTGGTCGACACTGCGAGGTTCTCCTGATTGGCTGCGTAGACCACCGGTGTGAGAACGGTGCCACATGCATGCCTTGGTTTGAGGGAGGCAAGCATGGTTATGAATGCTTTTGTCCGCCGGGCTTCTACAACCAGCACTGTAGTGAGCCCACGACCTTCTCCTTCTCCTCTGCCCAGAACTTTGTCCCCCTCCATTTAGCCAGCCGGGAGACAGGAATCGGGCTGTACCAGGTGCGGCTGCGCTTCCGCACCACTCTGCCAACCGGAATCTTGATCTACAGTGGGGACACGGAGAACGCACTCGTCCTGGAGCTGCTTGGAGGGATGCTCTTTGCTAACGTCTACGAGAAAAGCACCGAACAGCCGCTGGCCTGGCTGAACCAGTCAGTGAGTGATGGGAGGTGGCATGACGTTAGAGTGTCAGTGACTGACACACTTGTTCTCGAGCTGCTGGATGAAGAGTGCTTCAACAGCAGCTGCAGGACGCAGAGTGGGCACTTCAGCATCCACACCACGCACTCCTTTACAGGCTTCTTTGTGGGTGGTGTTGGTGAAGACCTCATAAATTTGACAATCAGCATGAAAGGATTTGTTGGCTGTGTGGAGGACTTGTCCGTAGACTCTGTTCCCATGCTGCCGCGGAGGTTCCCTTCGTCAGCACGTGTGGAGCTGGGCTGCCCCAAGGAAGAATGGTGCCACAAGGACCCATGCTCTGGTCGTGGGAATTGCGTGGACCTCTGGACAAACTTCACCTGTGACTGCCACCGTCCCTTTTATGGACTCTATTGTGAGAAGGGTAACTATCTCATCAAAATTCACTTTTTTCTGTTTCATAACAACTCAAACTGTCAACCTGTTTTTCTTGATGTTTCCTTTATATTCTGCAGAGTTCCCAGTGTGGACCTTCAGCCACGAGGACACAGAGAGTACTGTTGTCTCCTTCATCCACAACCATTATGGGACAAACTTTGAAATATCCTTTTTTCTACGTGCACTGAAACAGGACGGTGTCGTGTTGCAGCTCAGCCGAGGAGGAGATAGCAAATTTACAGTGTATCTAAAGGAAGGTGCCCTGCGAGTGACACCATTGCGACAAGGCCCAGACATCCCTGTCATGGTCATCACCAAAGGAGATTGGTGGCGAGTGGACATGCACATCCTCCGTGACACCTTGTATCTGAGGGTCTCTGGGCTCCTCAACTGGACCCACACCCTTCCAATGCCTGTGGAGCTGTCGGCAGAAGTGGGAGACATTATGTACGTGGGGGGTCTGCCAGTGAGAAATCAGACCACTCCCTGGGGTGGGTACTTCAAGGGCTGCCTGCAGGACATGCGCCTGGTGGGCATAGATGTGGCTACCAAGTTCACCTTCCACCCTGACATCCTCTCTGCTGCCAATGACTCGGATAACATCCAGCCAGGCTGCAAAAGTGACAACAACTGCCGTCTGCAAGCTGATGGGGTAACGTTAACCACAGAGGGTTACCTTGGTAGCAAATGCTTTTTCAAAGTTATATTTCAGTTTAGTCCAAAGGAAACATTGTACATTTCTCTTGTAGTATTCTCAGTCTGGGTTACTATGGGGACTCTCGATTCTGCTCTGATGTTATCATTTACTTTAGGTACATTCAGCAAACAAAGCCTATTTGCAAGGTGCTGTTCCACCTGTCAGTAAATGTAGACCACAGTATCGCACTTGTAGACCTCCTTCGACGTGGAGAAAGGCCCTGTGCACAATACGATTCTGACACTCAGCAAGCTCGCTCACAGTATTGTTAACACTGTTTACCTTTTTCCCTCAAGACAGAGCAGTGTGAGAACAGAGGCGTGTGCAGGGTCACCTGGAATGACTTTGAGTGCGATTGTCCCTGGAACTTCACAGGGAAGAGGTGCGAGAACCTGGTGTGGTGCACCACCAACCCATGCTCTTTGGGCAGCCATTGTGTGGACCTTCCCGATGGATACGAGTGTGAGTCTTACCTTCCAAATGGCACGTAAGCCCCAAGGACAGATTGAATGTGTCTGGAGGAAGAGACAAGGCTGAAAGTCAGGCTTTAAACATTTGCATTTCACATTAACCTGATTGACTCGATCATTTATATTCTGTTATAATTGATCAATATTCTGTCTCAAATCCAATAAACATTTTTGTTCTTTCTACCGTTAGGTCTCAGCAATGCCACATTTGAAAACAGTGGCCTACAGTACAGGGCACATGGCTCCCTGGTCGTCCCAGTGACCAACATCTCCTTGCAGCTGAGGACCCGACAGAACAACGGGGTGCTGTTGCGGGCTTCGAGTGGCATAACCTTCTTCTGCATATCCCTCCTTAACTCCTCCCTGCTGGTGAAGATTCAGAGTGGCAACAGTATGGTGGCGTTAGTCTTGCCCAACGATCACCTGATCTCAGATGGCAACTGGCACCATGTGCAGGTCTTCATGAATGAACCACAGCAGGCTTCCTCTCTCTGGACCATCGCTGTAGATGACGTCATCAAGAAAAGCAGCCATTATGCCACCGGCAACCTTAACTTTCTTAACGACACGACTGTCTACCTGGCTGAGGACTTCACTGGCTGCATGGGTGAAGTAAGACTGGGTGGTGTATACTTGCCCTACATGCCTGCTCAGAGCACACCGCAGCGGGCACGGTTCCGTTTGCAGGGAAAGGGGGATATTCGCCTGGGGTGCACCGGCTCCCCCATGTGCCTGTCCCAACCGTGTCAGAACAATGGCACATGCGAAGACCTCTTCAACTTGTTCAATTGTACCTGCTCGCCAGGCTGGGAGGGGCAGTACTGCCAAGACAACACAGATGACTGCTCCTCTGCCCCCTGCCTGCGTGGGACCTGCCACGACCTTCTGGCAGACTTCAAGTGTGAATGCCCTCTTGGGTACGGGGGCAAAACCTGCGAGGAGGACCTAGATGACTGCCAGGAGCATCACTGTGAGAATGGGGGGTTGTGCAAGGATGGCGTCAACCACTACACTTGTGTCTGCCCGCTCAACTTCACCGGAAGATTCTGCCAGTGAGTGCCCCCGTGCTGTGAGACAAGGCTCGTGAGTGCAGATGCAATGCATGTTAAACTGCCCGTATGTTGTACTGGTGACACAGAAGATGGGTGGTAATTAATGTGTCCCTTTTGTCCCCCACCCTCAGATGGGCGTACCCACCACTGCTGTGTGAACAGGATGTATTGTGCAGCAACGGTGGCATCTGCAACGAAGGGGCGTGGGGAGCCAACTGCACGTGTAGGCCTGGATTCACAGGTGACAGGTGAGGCCTGTCTGGACAGGCAGACCTAGAGTGCAGAAAAGGCAGGCCATCAGGTCCCAACTCAAAAGTAATACTAATAATTAATAATAATAATAATAATAATAAAACCAGCTTATATTATTATTATTATTAAGGAATATATCATCTTAACATCAGTACATGTACAGAATACAGATGGTCCCCGAGTTACAATGGTTCAACTTACAATTTTTCAATCTTACAATAACGATAGCGATATGACAAAATTGTAAAAATATTTACATTTCTCGCAGCAGGCAGACATAGCAGCATATGCGGTACGATACTTTAGGACGCTGCCGGGATGTACACATCTCCCGCCTTGTCAGGTGCCTCACTCCCGCCAGCGATCGACAGAGTTCAGTTGTCTCGGTGTTAGAGCGTGTATTCTTTTAGAGCGCGTATTTATTTTGTCATTGATATTTTCAAGTTACGATGGGGTCATCGTAACGCATCTCCATCATTAGTCTGGGACTACCCGCACTTACCATGAATTACTAGTTCAGTAAAAAGGAAAACGTCTTGTTTCAAAATATCACAAACACTTCAATATATTTTATTTATCTCACATGGATGTTTGACAGCTCACCATCTAGTTTTACAGTGATTTACCGCCTCAGTAAAGGATTTAAGCCATTCTCTCTGCTTGATGTTTTGTGTATTACCAGTAACAAACTTTACTGATCAGAGACATGACCTGTCTATACCCAGGGTGTATACGATTAATAACCACTGTCAATCACTGCCTGCAACAAACCAGTGGGAACTGGTTAGGTAGCCAACTGGCAGCAAATGAGACCAGTTAGTGTATAATAGTGCCGAAAAATTCTGACCACTGCGGGTTTTCGGGACCTCGTTTCTCCTATTAGCAGCATGCTGGTCATGTCACCCCAGTGCCATGTGGTTTCACAGGTGTGAAGTGGAGCTTAACGAGTGCCAGTCTGACCCATGCCAGCATGGTGGCTCGTGCCTTGACCGGGCCAGCGGGGGATTCCAGTGCCAGTGTGTGCCCGGCTATGTTGGAATACGCTGTGAGACCAGTGTAGGTGACACCCGACCCCCCCTCCCCACACCCAGCCCTCAGCTTCCTTTCATCACCCTCTCTGCAGTCATCATGTAGGGTTTGGATAGAAACCAGTCTGGATAACAGTAACATCACAAGTGAAACAGCAGCCTTAATATGTCAAGGCCGGGGTCCTGAAAACAAACTGCTGATAGCCTCAAGCATAGTAATAAAGGGCAATGGTTAGGACATGGTTAAGGACCAGCTCTTGTAGCTGAGAGATTGGTGGTAAAAGTGACAGAAGCCAGGCTCTTCCACCCTCAGGCAAGGTGCATAGCCTTCAGCCAAAAATCCAGCTGCATAACTGGTAGAACTGTAACCCATATAAACTGGCTAATTGGTTCTGTAATGTTACCTAATGTGAGGTACAGTATGATGACTGGCCTCCCCACTCCTCCTGTCGCCCTAGCAGAAGCAGGAGCAGGAGGAGTCGGTGTCCCTGCTGGCGGTGGCTGTGCCCCTGGCCTGCTCCTGCGTGGTCCTCGCCGCCATTGGCTTGGCCTTCGGCGTGCTCACGACACGCAGAAAGCGCCGCTCTGAGGGCACCTACAGCCCCAGCCAGCAGGAGGTGGCAGGAGCGCGCCTAGAAATGGACAGCGTGCTGAAGGTGCCCCCAGAGGAGCGGCTCATCTAAGCTTGGACGAGTTCTGCTGAGAAGAGGGCGCTCTTCTAAGGATGTTCCTGGACTGTATTGAAGAGGGGGCTGGAAACTCCTCCTCTAGACCAAACACACTGGACCTATGGCGATGACTACAACAGCCAGGGAAGGAGGGTGTTCGTGGGGGAGGTGCTGCTTTCACTCTGCGGAAGCACAAACCTGTCTTCCAGGCTCCAGAAACTGAAGTGCAGATGGAGGTGGGGCTGCTGTAAGTGACGTTCTGCTCCGTCTCCCCCAAATGGACGTGGCCAACAGCGAAACACCCCCCCCCCCACCTTGCAGAAAATGCATACAGTCTAGCAGCCAGCCATGTGTGACGTGGTCTGCTGTCTGTACTGTGTGGCGTGCAGATATGCTCCTGTCATTCACGCAATATTCAGCCCTCATTTGACATCTGGTCAGGCCAGTACTGTGAACAGCAGGCTGGCCTAGGAACCTCCATGCTGAGAAGAACCGAACAGACCCAGTGAAGAAGCTCGTTTCACTACTGTCCGCACCAGGGTCCTGTGGGCATCTCTGTAACATGGACGAATTTGTGTGGTCTCTTCCATTTCCTCTCTTTTAGTTGGTATATATAGCATAGTCTGTGTGTTTGTTTTGTCTCCGTCACCATGTTTGAGTCACATGTGAAGACCCAATCCTTGAATGCCTTAGGCAGCGATATAATTCGGCCACGCCTCCAGCTGCCGGCTTTGACAGTCCCTATGAGGGACCTAAAACCTGACCCGCAACCGTCTTCCCTTCTTCACCTCCCGTTCCACGTGCTGTGAGCAGCTGCACAGGTGCATATCCTGCTTCCAGGGTCGACAAGACCCAGCAATGACACACTCTAGCTGCTATGGCACGTGTGAAAGTGCTGCTCCATTCGCACAAGCGCATGCTTTATGGCTGCATTTCTCACGCTTAGCAGGTAGGTTACATTGCTGTGCTGTTCTCTAAACTCTACTTTCTGCTTGCATCTCCCCGTTTCTTATGAAACGTTGTGCTCCTGACTTGTCTTTTAGCTAGTTTGTGTACCACACACTGTAACCAGGAGTACTGACACTGGATATTTTGTTTCTTGCTGTACAACATTTTTTATTTAACAAACATTTAAATTTGTTACTATGTACAGCTAATGCATACTAAACCAACACTGTTCAAATGGCAAAGCAGGTCTCTACTTTTGCACTGAAAATCTGAGAACCAAAACTGTAATCTGATTAATTGTAAATCTATGCAAGTTATGATTAAAACAGATACACATACCTCTTAGAGCGTTAAATGTAATTTTTAACTTTTTGGCAAGTAGCAACATTTGTAAAATTTTGTGTATATATGTGCCTTGACGACAGTTGTATATAAACATGCAATGCCATTTTAAAGTGAAACATTTGGTAGTGTCCTTCACTGTAATTGGTTACCTGTTGTATTTAACTGGAATTATGATTGGCTGTGCAGTTTCCTGCCTCCTAAGTAAGGCAGAGGGCAACTGTTGTTTTGTCCTGAACATTTACTGAAGCCACTCTCAGTTCTGAAGCATAGATCTACAAAGATGAGCTCTCCCAATAACTTGCCATGATGATACTGTGAAATACTAACACTGAATACATTTAAACTTTAATCTTAAAACCTGAACAAAATGTAATAAAATTATCTTCAGTTAACATGTCAGAAAACAAAGGTGTTCATTAAGTGTAGAAATATAACGTATGGCAAAGGATGACATGGTGTATAGGATCCATATTGGTTTGTGTAGTGCTTTTTATAGGTCATGCCCCATTTAATGTATATTGTATCAGGTAGAGGACAACAGTAGCTCTAGGCTGTGTTTAAACTGACATTAGTCTTGCTTTAAGAGTATTCCCACATTGTTTTGGTCACATGATTCAGTCTACAGTCTTTTAATTCTCTGTAAAGTCATTTTGTCACAAGCAGCAGCTGAAAAGAAACACTGTTCCTAAAAACATGAGTTTAACATGCAAGAACAAAGGAGTGAAATATTCTAGATTTAAGTGACGTTTGTAAACTTTTTATTATGATCTTGTTAATGTGATGGGAGAGTGCACTCAATTACATACTGCACTGTGGAATGCTGTGTTTTTACTACAAAGGGGACCTTTCTGGAATATTTCTTTATTAGTAAAATTGTATATGTACTGTTTAATTAAACCATTTACTTTAAAAACTCTTTTGTAGAGGTCTGGTGGCTCATTGGGTAAAACATCAGGCTGGGATGCAGAAGGCTCTCAGTTCAAATCCTAGCACAGGCAGGTGTGTCCTTGAGCATGGCACCCAATGCTAGCTCTCTGGGCGCTGCATGTGGATGGCTGCCTATTGCCCCGCTCAGGTGATGGGTTAAATGCAGAGAAGTAGTTTCCCTTTGGGATTAATAGAGTACTAATTTAAAAAAAATAAAAAAATAATCCACTTGGAAAACTAGAATACTCATTCCACCTTTGACCCTTACTGCATGGAATTTAAGAAAAATTAAACTCTAACAAACTCCTGCTTGATGTACAAGGTAATAAAAACAACCACATTCAGGAAACTCAGGGTAAAACCGAATCTGTGACCTAGTGTCACATCAAGAAGCACAAATGTTTAATAAAATTGAGTTAAATCTAACTTTGCAAAAATTCCTTTTCCTTGTGGCTGCCATCCACACCCCTCTCCCAATACATTAAAGTAGGCTTGTAGTGTGCAACACAAGTGCACTGCGACTCCCCCATGTAGCAGGGCAGAAGCAGAAATTACAGGAATGCAGTGGGGGGTTAGGCCACCCAACCACTTTACCATGCCTGCTTCTGTAGACCCTTGAGCCAGCCACCAAGACTTTGCAGAATTGCTAAACTCAACATGCAGAAGCCAAAAAACACCAAACCTTTCCTTGGAAACAGCTGAAAACTCTGATTTTAGCCAGTAGCAGCCAGGGAAGTCAATGAGAGAGGGGGCAGTTCGGCAGGGGGGGGGGGACTGAGACAGAGACTGAGCTCATCCTCCCTTTTCTCCCTCCACACACCAGTAGTCCCTGGACGGTGCCCATGGTCCATGACATGGGTTGACAGGTACTTCCATACCCCCCTGGGTGAGAGCTGCCTCCAGCAGACCGGGTGGCGTGGCGGTAACGCAAGGCTTTGCCGGAGCTCACGCTTTAATGAGCAAAACATGTCCCCTCCCCCTTCCCCCCACGTTCTCTTAAGTGTCAGAAATCGCAGACAAATCAGATAAACGTCACGGCGGCCCGCAAGCCGTAGTGTTGACAAATGCAGATATTTCACTTTTAATTGACACTAAGGGCTGGGGATGATTCCTCTGCCAAGCCTGTTGTGAAGACAATGAGGGAGTTAGAGCGGTGTGCGGCGTGTGCCTGAGAAAATAAGATGTAGGGATATCGCCTATTTGCACAGCGTTGTCAGCCTCCCAGTGTTGGCGATGCGGCTTGTTAGACGGAAAATAAGAGCACATCATGATTAGAGCGAGTTTTCTAAGCTACTGTCAGCTTAGCCACGAGTGGGTTGCTGCGGATGTCTACCTAAAATTTGATTGATCGGTTTAACCTCGTTTTAGGAAATCTGTGAAATTATGAAATTCATACACACAAAGAACGTCTACACAATTTGTAAAATGATACATATGAAAAACCATTACAAAACAAATGCATTACTTTCATTTGCGCACATAACCGAATTAAAGTTCATTAAAGGCAATTCATAAACTTATGCATCGGTTAACACAAATTTTCCCCAGGCCAAAATTACGGCATTTTAACAGTTGCATAATTACTTCCAGTTATTAAGAATAACGCCTATTCCAACCTTCTTACCTTCACTTTAAGTCTCCCGTGACACCCTCCAGAACGTAGCGCTTGTACATACCGGTGTTTAACACAAGAGGGCAGTAAAGATCCGCAAATTTACCTACTAGTATTGGTATGGTATCAAACACGCAACTGTGCATTACCTGGTCCCACTTTGACCCCATTGTGAAGTTACCCGATTGGTTTTATGCAAATAAGTAGAATAATTAGAATTCTACCTCCATCACACGAGCTGTTGCTGCAAAGGAACAATAATCAACGTAACTACAAAAAATGACCCTGCAGCACGAGTCACAAGTTTGGACCAGACTTACGCAGTCGTTCACAACGCGATCAAGATTATCAGATGTACAACCCGTGGACATGGACTCTGGCATTCACAAGGATAGATGAGACAAAAGCGATATACAGCAAGCCAAACTTTATGGTGGATACTCTTACTGTTTCAGCATAAGAAAGCGGTCTTGCAAATTCCTCTACCTGCTATTGAGCTAGCTTCTGCTTAAATTAAGCACACATGAGCTAAACTTACTGTTTGCCCCTTTGTATCTAGTAGTTTAGGGTTATTCTACCGTATAATTATATATCTAGCTGTTAGTCTGTCTTGGATGCTAAATTGGCACAGCAGGTGTGAACGTCGCGGCAGAGAAATGACTCAATTGCAAATTGGCTGAGCGGCGGTAACCCCGTACCCTTTCACTTCACAGTAGTCATTTCAAATTGATAGCAAAAAAAAAGGAAAAGACACAGGACACTTCTAATCCTGTACACAATGCGCAGCGCCGCAGAGTTCTGCACTCATTTCAATCTGGAAACAAAAGTTTGGTGAAGTAAACTTCCGAGCGCCCTTAAATTGCTACCCTTTTTAATTACTGTTTTTTTTTTTCTTTTCTTTTTTCAATTATCAGCATGTGAGAGGATTTTAATAAACTAGACCTGAGAGCCTTGAGATGCAGCATGTAATTAGGAAGGGAGCTAATTGCAAGAAGTAATTACAGCTCGGAGAGGGAAGCACCCTCGCCCCGCCCAAAGGCAGGTTTGAACTTTTCCTTTCCTCTGGGGTGGGTTGTGTTTGGTTTTGCGCTGAGAGAGAGGGGGCGGGGTGTCTGCTTCACGTGGCCGCCAGCTCCACATACTGACCCCGATGCTGGCACTATGTATTAAACATTAAAGCCCTTGCGCACTACTCGGGTTAGTAAAGCACAGGTTCACTATACAGATTGGAAGCCACCCCGGACACCAAAATGGACTGACATGTCAATGCCCCCCTCCATACAGCATTTGCCTAATCTATTTGCCCTCCACGAGACAGAAATAATGAATTAACGCTGCACTAAATAACCATGCAATATAAACCTTATCATTGCAATTTTATGTGCAATATGCTTCTGCAATATCACGTCTCTCTATACTACACGTTTTAACTATTTATTGTCATCAGGCACAGCCACACTGATATTTTAACATCTTAAAGATCGAATTGGCATATCAAAGGATTTTAAACAATAGTTTCAAAATGTGTCTATTCTGTTGTATTGTATTATTGCATTAGGGTGGCTGTAATCTTTCTCGTGTGTTGTTGTTGTCTGTATTGCATTTTATTCATTATTGTAATGTATTTATTATTACTGTAAATAAAAATTTCAGTGTTCAAAATATCTGCCGGGGTGATGAGGGACGAATGCCCAGTAGCGAATTCACTCTTGAGCAATCTTTGTGACCGGTAAAAAAAAAAAAAAAAACTCTATGCTACACGTTCTCACTTGTTTTCCTAAAGTGTATATAGTTTTTTTTTTTTGCTAACTACATTCAGAGAGATGCAAATTGTAATCGTGCTGTATGTTCTGTATACATAACGACTTGAACCGCAGCCAAGTCGTGACGTCATCACTTTTATTTATTTGTTTTTTCACACTTTCCAAACGGCCAACCGACGCTGTGGCGCGCGGGCGCCACGCTTTACTGCAACGGAAATGGGCGCCGAAATTACTGTTAAGGCAGAGTTTCACGGTAGCGGACCTCGTCGGTCGGTGTTTTCTGGGTGCAGCGAAAATAGCCGGACCATCCCCAAAACACCGGCAAACTTTCTAAGTGACTTTAGTAGCTGTGGCAAAGATGAAACCTTAAGCACTCGTTGATATTGTGGGGTTCGTTCCGTTCAAAATGGGGGTTCCTCAGTCTTGGACGAAGATGTTTCACGTACCGAGGCAGAAGCCCGCTTCGGTCACACGCGGCCCGCTTGTCGGCTCCCCTTGTGAGGGTGAAATACGCGATGGACGCCTTCAGCTCCGCCGATGGTAGGTTTTTATTTAGTTATTTCATCTTTGCAACCCGATACTGTAATTTATGCAGTTTTGTAGGAGGAACCAGCTCAGGTCTTGCTAAGCCTACCTTTAATAAGCATTTTCACTGTCATGCCGCCACTTGAAGTTGGTTATAATTTTAGCCATTTGGGGTACTGAAGAGTCATTTTTAACTATTTATTATAAGGTGCAGCAACTTAGTCCTTTAACAGTTAATGGACTAGACAACCTCTCGATCTGGATTTGAAATGTTGGGAAAAAAATCTGTATATTTTATTGTACTATTTGTCTTTTAAAAATGTGTCTGTATTTTAATTATTATTGTTGTAAATAAAAATTGTGTGTTTTTGGTCACAAATGGATTGAGATTCAGTTAATGTAAGTATGAAGATTTCACATCTCCTCTAAAATTAAATCCCCCTGTTGGTGCTGCTGCCCTCTGGCAGAATGGTGGATCCCACAGAACCCATCTTAAATTTTGAATACACAAAAAATAATACATTTGATTATATTAAAATATGTTTGTCAATTTGTATTGAATAGATTTTAGATGTAGTACTGTACTAATATGCACTTATGGAGTGTAAATATTTTGATTACAGTTGGTAGACATAACGTGATATGAAAATATTTGTAATTTTTATTGGCAGCAAAGTTTGGTTTGTTGCCTACATTTATATTTGAACAAGTGCTAAATTTCAGTTAGACCCCAAAGATTTTTAAACCTATCCAATTTTATGGACCCTCTGAACTGCATCCAAGGACCCCAGGTTTAAAAGCCCTTGTTTAGTGGATCTTGTCCCCTTGTCATGGTTGTCACAGCTGTTCCCCTCATGTCAGTAATGCTAAGAAAGTCATCGGTTACTCTGGCAGCTTCACTGAGCGCATTATGACTTCCAGTATCCTAATCTAAACGCTTCTGGAGGAAATTGCTCACATGGAAGGAAAGGGCTAGCGAAGTGTGTCATCTGTATGTAGCGAGCTGTAGCAGGATGGGCTGGCCGGCAGGCCATGCGGCATCACAAACGTCTGCACTGGGTCACAGGCCAAAGATTACATGTGAAAGGTAACACAAGGGTCATGAGGCCTGTGCTTGTCCTGGGTGCAGGGTAACCTGTGCATCACAGGTGGGCCTCAGCACTTTGTTATTCTAATCAACATGTTTTAATGAACACAGGTGACTATAGATCCCATGTAATCTGGTTTCTCATTACTTTGATAAGTATGATTCAGTGGGAGGAAGCTCCAGGTTGTCGTGCCAATGACCTTTGGCTTCCTTGGTTTTGAGACTGCCAGTGAGATTGGTCAACTGAGCACATGTGATTACACAACTGCAATAACTGACCGTTTGCTCACAGACTACGATGCCCGTGATGTGTCACCCATACTCCGTCAAAATGACAGTGGCATTTCAGGACTTGTGCCCTTTTTGTGTGGAATTGCTGGGCTTTATTATAATAGTTTCACTAAGCTATAGATAGCAGGTTGTGTCCTCAAACACACAGTCCACACCCATACACAAAACGTACACAACCATGAACAAGGATACACAACGTTGTGTATTTACAGCAGCAACCAATACACATGCAGTGTGCGTGAAAGGGCAAAAGTACAACTGCTTTAACATCTTAAACAGTATAAGGCACAACACAGTTAAATGCAGGACATAATTTAAGTAAGGGTCAGTCACAAGTTGACTGAGTTGGTGGTGAGGAGTCAGACCCAAGGGTGGCACTGATGGGGAGGTCAGCTCAGAGGCCATGCTCTGGATCACATCTGACTTAACCTTTGCCCTGCATGAAAACCTCTGGAGGAGGGAGGGAGGCATGGGCAGGAGGGGATGGGTTAAGTTTGCTGCTGTTTGCCTGAACTTGAAGCTGGGTGAAACTTGGGAGGAAGAGAACAACAGAGCTAATTAGGCGCATGGAGCTGACGGAGCACGCTCGGCTGGCTCAGTGCCAACAAAGAAAGGCAGCGGCCCGGCAATCAGCAGGATCGATGGAGGAGACTGCTTCATTAAGGGCTTCGGAACAAAGCAGGGAGGCGAGAGAGAAGGCTGATGGGGGGGGGGTTGCTGGCGGCTGTGGGGAATGGAAGGCTGTTTAATTAAGCCTGAGCTGGAGGGTGAGGCGTGAGGCTGGCTTGTCACCGTGCTGTGAATGCTTCCACCTTCTCCTGTGCCACTTCAGACAAGCCCTGGGCTTTACCCTGGCCATATGAGCCACCAGGGCTTGAGTGTGAGAGAGAGAGAAGTGTGTGTGTGTGTGTGTGTGTGTTAAGATGTGGAAGTGGGAGTAGTTGTACACTGGCTGTTGACCAGTGGTGGTTCTCTGGAAATCCAACTAGTTTTATAATACTTGAATGCAAATTTTTGCAAGTGTCTCATGAACCAGCAGCCCTGAACACAACCTCCCATCATTTAACATAAAATGGCCCTTTGGACATTTTCTTTTTTAACATGTATTATAACGAATGGTATTTTTTCAGTATAAAACACGGGAAACGCAAATGTGCAGTGTGAAAAGGTTTCAGAATGGTTTCAGAAAAGACTGCTTATATTTTTTGTGGTCAGATTATGCAGTCAGATATGATACTATTTAAATTCCAAGTACTCGGAGGTCTGTTACAACAAAGAATAGTTTATGTGACCCCAGATGGTGGGAAAGGTTCCTCACCCCTGGTCTAGAATAAACCATGAGGTAATGCAATTTGAAATAATATGCTGTCACAGTTTCTCTTGCAGGAAAAAAAGTATTGTTATTGATTGACAAATCAACCATTAGTTCAAATGATTTTTAAAGTGTCCATACTGGAGATAAATGTAGGTAAATTTAGGTTTTACCTGCTAAATATTTTTTTAAATTTTCTGTCACTGTTGTGCTACTGGGGTTGGGGTTTAAATCCTGCCTCTGCCTTGTGTATGTACAGTAGAGTTTTCATGTTCACCCCATGCTTTGGGGTTTTCCTCCGGTACTTCGTTTTCCTCCCACAGTCTAGAGATTTTGTTTTGTCGTTGTATATTGGCGTTGTAAGCTGATGAGCATTTCCAAATCGCCCATAGCGTGTGTGTGTGTGTGTGTGTGTGTGTTTGTAAGTGAGAGAGAGATTGTGCCCTGCAGTGGGTTGGCACCCAGTCCAGGGTATTCTCTACCTTGTGCCCTAAGCTACCTGGGATAGTCTGTAGGTCCCCCATGACCCTACACAGGATAAGTAGCATACAAAACGGATGGATATTATGTGCTCCTAACACCCTCAGGGGAATGTGAAATGAGTCAGCAAGAGGTAAACCGGTCCTTATGCCACCTGCTGGTAGTTTTTGGGAGCAGAGCAAATAAAGATTGGGGTTTAAATAAATGTGGTGGGAAACAGATAACGAATTACACATTTTATTCTTTTCACATTTTCATACAATTAGTGCTAAATTAGGTGACATCAATCACCTGAGTGTGTGAAGAGAAGGTGGCTCAGTGACAGGATGAGGTGTCTTGCTGCCAGAGCCTCTCCTTTCCTGTTCTCCGGTGAGAAGAAGGAGGCGAGAACAATCAGGAAGAGGTGGAACTCAGAATCACAGTTAAACTCCAGAAACTCAAACAATGCCATCAAGTACTTGGAGATCAGAAATATCTGATTTATCCATGGTACAAGCAATAGTTTTTTTTTTACCTATAATGTCCTGATAAGAAATATGAAAGAATGAAATTTGTTCAATGTCCAAACAGATTTGCTACACATAATATACATGCAATATTGCATGACTGCCGTCTCACTGGAGGCCCAGGAACAGAAGAAATTTCAGATTAACATAAAAAACTTCTGATAACTGTGGGTAGACTAACTAGAGACCTGGACCTAAGCACTGGGTACACTTACTGTATTGTAGTGGAGGACTGTTAATAGTATTTTCTTCTGATTTGTGTTGTTTGGTGGTCACTGAGGACACAGGTATCACACACCCTCTTCTGAGTGCGCTCTCAGTATTTATTTAACAGAAAAAACAAGAACAGCAACTGAAAAATCAACTGTAATAAATCCAAATTTACTGAAAAACATTCTAAAGTACATCACGCCAGTGGGGCTGCAGTTTTTTGTACACTTACCCCAGAGAACCAACTAGGCTGTTAGAAAGAAACATTCGAACACAGATAAACAAATGGGAAGTTGTACAATGATAGTAAAACCTGAGCTGAGCATCCATCCCGTTTAGCGATTGTTCCTAACACAAGGACTCACTTTGATTGTACAGACTGCTATTCCGTTATATTAATTCTGTCCTGAGCGGTGATGCACGACCACCGACAATCAAAATCTGTCTCGTTGCTGTTTGTTAAGTCCTGATGACCGACCGATCACGGTATATACCATAATATATAAATTGCACCAGAACTGCGTCCTCGAACACGGGGAGGCTCTCCGCGTTGTTACTGCGTTCGCTGACACACTTGAAGTCCTTTATGCTGTTATTTGCGGCCTCTTGTTTTCGTGTAAATTTGCTGCTTTGTGGCTACGTGATGCTAAGAAAAGGGTATTCAGCAATTTTGGATGAAATGTACAGTTCTTACATATAAAACGTATAATCACACAAATTTGTGTATTTGTAACATTACTTGTCTTTATACCTGTCTATACAATTAGTAATAAAACTAGAAATAGTTTTCAAAAAAGCAGAATTACAGACAAATAATAAGCCGAAATAACTTTGCAGGGCTGTGGAGTCGGAAGCAGTTTTGGGGTTACTAGAGTAGGGGTCGAAGGTTTTGCTTACCAGTTTGTCAGTCCTGTAACTTTTACACAGTGTGTTCTGTTTCAGTCTGATTATTGGTAATCACTGTACAATAGGCTTAACGTTGTCTAAATTTTTCATTGCTTGTACAGTGCATTGTGTAGTTATCCTTACTTTGCACAAAATTGTCAAACTTGCTTTAGTAATAATACAATCGACGCATACTTATTACACTGAAATCACTTAGCTTTCAGCTCAGAAATGAAAGATCAATCCAGTAGTATTATATCTAGTTTAAAGATGTTGAGAAAAAACGCGTTTGGTAAAGTCTGCTGCTTGTTAATGACCGCGTGATCGCTGCCTACCGTGTGTACTTTTACTGCGCAGTGCTTTTATTTTGAAGCCTCAATACGGACAGTGCCAGCGAAATGCTAAAGAAAATGCATTTTTTACAAAGGTAAAATTTTATTCCTGGAACGACAGACCGTTTTTAGAATCAGATCTTTACCTAAAAGAACAGTTGTGTTTTAAGTCAAAATCGATGTGCGCACAAAGACAACGTAACTGTGTATTGGCTGCCATTGATACCTAATTTGCATAGTTGTCCCATCATGCACCAATGATGCGTTTTTAAAGAAAATCACATTTAGTTTTCTATTAGGATTGATCAGTATATTTAAAAATATGCAACTGAAATAACGTGTACATCATAATTTCAGACATGGTGTGTAAAATATATGGCTTGCCCTCTGTAACTCCAACTGGGATAGTTAGTGCTGTAAATGGACTGGTCCCCTCGCAAAGCTGTGGGTAGTACACTCTGGTTTCTCTTCAGATCGTATAAATCTTTCGCCTTTTACTAAAGATTTCCGTGGAGAGAAACATTCATGAGTAACCACTAATTTTTTGTTGCCCCGCCGTATGGTGGGGCTCCTTTGTTTGTGCAATGTGAGATTTATTTATAAATGGTTTGGGCTTAGACTTATTGGACGCTGACTAGCTGTTCCCTGGTGGTGCGAGGTATCTTTGTTGTTTTTGTGGAAGTTTGTTGATGTAGTTTTATTGGTTGTGTGAAGTTATGTCTGTTTTTTTCCTTATATTAAGCAACATTTGAATAAAGTATTTTAAGTTTTTCATGATTACTAAAATATATAAATGCTCCGTTAAATCAAAAATTTCCCCTACATATTACAATTTGCTGAACATTTAATAGAGGGGTTTGAGGGAAAAAGTAAAAAAAACTTTTTACATAGTCTGTTTAGTTATCTTGATTAGCTTGTTTTATGTAGTTTCAGTAGATTTTACTAACGAATTAATAATGCATTTTTAATTTAAAAGTAAAGACAACACAGCTTTAGTACGTCTGTAGTTAGGGGAGTGCAAATAAATCTATAGTATTTCTACATTCCAGAAACAGACCTGTCTTTCATGTGTACATATCTTAATGCACTGTACAAAAAACACTGAATACCAAGGCAGATAGTGATGTGAGCTGGTTAGGCAGGATGAATGTTGAATAATGAATAAGTAAGTAGTACAGGTCTCTCCCACAGTGTGTTCAGGTTAACCCTTCAGTGCTCACTTGCTGAAATGCACAAAAAGGTGAAATAATGACTGGTCATTTAAATCACGCATTGTAATATGGCGGTTTATTAGTTCAGGTGCTATAAAAATTAAGATCAGTGGAACCAGAGGACAAATTCTAACAATACCATGCCTGCTCATAGGTAAGTGAACATATTTTAAAGTTGGATATTGAGGGTACTTGAATGTTTTTCAAGTTTTTGTGTTGTGTTCCCCAATGAACTTTGATAGGTGTTGTTCGTTCTATCACATTGTTTTCATACAACTGGATGTAAAGCTTGAAGTGTTCGTTCAACTTTGATACCCCACCAAACTCTCTATAGTGTTAGCGCTATGAGTGACAGGCCAGAAATGTAATTATGGAAAACGTGTCTTATGTTTTTTCATGCAATCAGCAGCTGTGTCGATAACCTAACAGAGAAGTTTACTTTCCATATATGTAGCAGAGACTGCTGTATGGACAGTTTTGTGAGTGTCTTTAAATGGTAGTAGGATCAAGAATTCAGTTTTTACAATTTCACTTGTCTTCATACTAAATGTGTATGTTGTAACTAAGGACAGAATATTTCCTTAGTCTGGAAATGTTTTCACAAAATACTATACTTATAGGATGCATAGTGTTGCATAATCATAGGATATACTGTTCTTTTGTGGACAGAGCTTGTCTTGAGAGACAGTGCTATGTGTCCTGTGGTTGAGTTGGAACCGGGAAAGTGTGACCTCTCTAGGGAATATGACTGGCTGGAAGCATGTATGGAAAAAGATGGAGAACATGTTTCTGGTATTCTTTTTATTATAAAAAAAGTGTTATGTGTTTGCATGCATGCACAGATTCACAAAGACCAAAATATTGGAAAAAAATGAAATGCTTTTCCACACATACTTGAGCTGAGTTTGTGTATAGTGAGTATGCAGTAGCTACAGCTTTGTGATAAATTGTTTTTTTTTCCCAATGAAATTAAATTTTTGGTTTAGAGAGATGTGTAAAAAAATAGGGATGTGTATGGTTAGTTGAATAAATGGTTAACTGTTGGGGGCGCTATTATTCAAATACTGAAATTACCCTGAGGGTATTCTATTCTTGTCACAGGGCTGGATGTCAGACATTTCCAATGTCACTGAAAAAGAAAAGTCAGGTTTGGCAGTGTTTTGAAACAGAAAGCAGTGACGTTGTGTACAAAATCTTTAATGCTAAACTTTCCATCCACAGTTCAACCACTACGCTATAGTGATCAAATGAGTTTTTTCTATTTGTAAAACCAGTTGTAAATAGTATATGAACATTTTGTTAATTTTATAAACTTCTTCCACACTTCATTGAAGCACAAAGTTTTTACACATTTTGTATATTTGAGTGTGGCCTTTACCAAAATCCATTAAAAAATGTACTTAAGGTCAAAATGTGCTAGAGTGCATGTATATCTTCTGATATATTTGTTTAAACAGTCAAACACATTGAGTACACCAGTCATTGTCTCAAAGGACGTATGCACTGACTAGTGCTGAAACTTTTTTTTTTTTTTTTTTTTTTGCAGCCAAATATGCATTTGTTCACTTTTATGAATATTCGAATTTGAAAGTGCTTCACAATGCTCATTGCAAGTAATAATGAAAATTGCAAATTCCTTTAACCTGGGTAGTTTATAGCATTCTGGACTTGGCCTCTGTTAAACTGTTGTCCCCCTCTAATACAGTTGCACTGTAAAATTATAGCAGTGCATGCATCAACAAATGAGAGCTCAGTTCTTTAAAACGCTTAAACTGCAATGTCTCCTCACTCATTTGGAAGTGGTTTGGTTATGTCTGACATCGAACAAACCATGTTTCGTTGTAAAGCTTGTGGTAGCAAAATGCAGTTGCATGATGAATTTATTCCAATGCTTCAGTGGCACACAGCCAAGTGGGAGAAGTATGCATGGTTCTGTGAGATGTGCAAGCTAGAAGCAGCCCCCAAACATGTGCTGAAAAGCAGGTAACAATAGCTGAATCATTTTCCTGTCACATAACATTTAATAAGAGGGGGCCATGGTGGAAAGAAATTACATGTATTTGTTATTGCCGAAGATATGGTGCTCATATTTACAGTGGAAAATCCTAGGTTCATCCCAATGCTGACTACGGTTGACCTCAGATATAAACTAGTAATAAAATGTTTTGCCAGTGTGACTTAAATAAGTTGTCAGTAGAAACAATAGTAGCTCAGAAAAACAACTCCTTGGCCACCTGTTTTGTTAGTGTTTTTTTCTGTATTGTGTTTAATATTGGCCCTGTGGTGGGTTGGCGCCCCGCCCTGGGTGTCCCCTGCCCTGCGCCCTATGTGCTCTGGGATGGGCTCCAGGCTTCCCCGCGACCCTCACCAGGAATAAGCGGTTAGGATAATGGATGGATGGATGGATGTTTAATATTGTATACTGTACAAAGGAAACCTTGTAATTTTTTTTATCCTCAGTCTTTAACAGCTGTGACTGCTGAATGAGACCATGGCTGGACAATAAGAAAACTTTTCCTGTGAACGTGTGCCCTTCGGTTACTGTACTGCTTAGTTTGGAGATGTGAATGATCATGTCCAGACCTGACATGACAGAACCTTCAGCTTGTCATAAAACTGGCCATAACCCTAGGAGCTGCCACATCTGCATCAGTGGCGAACGAACACTCCTTCCCCTACCTACTACTGTTTCAGCACCTCCATGACACGTGACCCACTTCCTCCTTCTAGTCCACAGTGGCTCTACGGTCGGGTCTTTAGGCAAGAATATATGGAATGGGCCTGTAATGAGCACATTTAAATAGAGCAGGTCAGTGCAAACCCAGCCCCAGATTCCTAAAGACCAGGACAATGAGATGGAGGAAAATAAGAAGGTGGGTATAAGGGGAAAAAGTGGGAGCGAAGAACACTACAAAGACAAAAAGAAAATGAGCTCAGAGAAGGATGAAGGGGGTCTTCAACAAAGCACCCTCCCCAAACCTCACAACTTCCCAAATGTTGAATCTGTCATGTAGCCCCCCCCCCCTTCAAGGCCTCTAGCTGTGCAGAGACTGGGCTGACTAGCACTCTGTCGTTGCTCGCCTTTGCTGCTGCACCTTGTGTTACCCAGCAGAAGCACTCGCCATGCAAATGTTTGTCACTCTGACGTGTGTCTCAATTAAAACGCAGCTTCACTGTCCTCATCGGGCTCTCCAGCTAGGGCCTTTACCTGCAAGACGGTCTACATGCTGATGGCAGGCTGCTGACCCGAGCGAGCTTTCTGCATGCTTCTTATGGAAAAGGAAATAGGAGTGGTGTGAAAAAATGAATGGTGGGGACAAGAAAGCATTTTGTGTGTGTGTTTGTGTGTTTGTGTGTTTGTGTGTGTGTGTGTGTGTGTGTGTGTGTGTGTGTGTTTGTGTGTGTGTCCCTTTCTGTCTATCTTGAGGGGAATGAAGTATTTCCAACATGTCAAGAGATTGACAAGTGGCATTCTAGCGTAAGTGGATAATGATGAGTCCGATAGCAGCAGCAGTAAATAAGAAGCGTGGGCATTGCATCGGTTCCAGCTTGGGAGGGAGCGACTGCTTTGCTGGGCCCCCTCGCTGTGCTCCGTTGCTGTGCAGCAGTGGGTTAGGGGAACAGTAGCTGGCCTCCCCCCAGAGGAGGCGGCGAGACTCCCAGCGGCCGCTGTCTGCCGAGGCCTGCAGAGCTGACAGGTGAGCTGACGAAGCTTCCCACATGCAAGAGCTTAATTAATCTCAGGACACTGAAATGGGGGAGGGGGGGTTCATGCAGGACAGTGCATGTGACATCTAGTGGGGAGATGGGGGGTGGTCACAGGGATTGGGAGGGGATGGCCACTTTCCACGGGTGTCTTCACAGAGTGTAGTCATGCTCACACACACAGAAGAGGATTTGTGGGCTATAGAGGACCATTGAAACATTCCGCTGTAATGAGTCAGGTGTCATGGGGGTTTGCTTATGAATGGGGGTGCCCCTTTACACAAACTCACACTCACACACATGCACGTGCACACACACAAACTAACACCATTGCCACTGGAATGAAGTTCTCACCCTATGACTGCTACCTTCCAGAGAAAACCTACTGGACCCCTTTTTTTGGTTCACCAGCTCTGAGACACAGGAAACCCTTCACCAGCTCCCACTCATCTCTAACATTGTGTCCCCAGTATTTCTGTAGCAGTTTTAAGTATGCATGGAGTAACTCTGTGGACCTTGCACTGATGTGACACTGTCACCTGGAACCTTATAGAGCTGCTGACAACACTCCGCCAAGTTCCACTCCTCACAAGTGTACCCTGATTGGCTATCATGCACGTGTTCCGTTCCAGTCCATGGGGGGCAGGGTGCCTCTGCCGTTCACTGCCAGATGTCACACGCTTCCAGAGCAGCCGCCTGCCATCATCACCGTTTCCTGGGCGACAGATCAGAGATCCATCAGCACGGTCGAGGCCGCTCTTGTCATCATTTGTCCAGTGACAGCGAGGGCTTTGAGGTGTATTGATTTCAGACATGGTTTTGCTTTCTGCAGTTCAGCTTGTTGCAGTTTGTCTTACTGCGGGGATGCATGTTCATCTTCACACTCTGTCCGCTCGTAGCTCAGTGTACACACCTGTCAGTATAGTAGCACAGAGGGGAAGATCTTCGCAATGAGTACCTGCAAACTGCAATTAATTGTTTTACAAGCTTAGTTTTTCAGCTTTGTTGCACACAAACTGTGCTTGTGAAATGCATTGTGTTCCGTGACTATAACCCTGCAGAAGTAAAGTAATCACATTCTGTGTTAGTTTTTAATTGGTTAATTAATTTTGGTGTGACTAAAGTATGCCAATGTGTGTAGGTGCGTAACAAAGAATTGTCAGGGTCCAGTGGGGAGTATGACATAACCTCTAAAAACAAGACGAAATCAGTTTAAAAAACTAGGTCTACTGTGCCTTTTTTCCTCCTTTTCTCCCCCTTTTCTCCCTTTTTTCTCCTTATTGCTGTTAGCGCCTGTTGCTTTCCCTGTAGGGAGATGCATATAGTCAGAGACTTCACTGGCTGCTCTATGCCTACATGAAGGTAGGATGTGTTCACACCAAGTGAAATTGGCCTTTTAAAAGTCTCCTCCACACCTTTCAACATCTAATGGTTGAGAGATTTTTTAAACAGTGTCCAAGTTAATCCTTAATACATTTTAATTTTAGGTGAGCCATTTCAAGAATTTGGTGTTAATACAAGAACATAGCTGTAATATCACTTCTTTTATTACCACCAGTGATATGTTTTAAAACTGTTTCTCAAAGCATGGTTCACTGGTAGACCGACTTTTTTTTCTGTAGAAGCTCTATGCTGTTCCGGCCAGTAGAAATAATATTGTCCTTTGTTACCAAATATCGATTAAATCCAAATTTCTGTAAATAGTACGTGTGTCTTTAAGACTATAGAGCAGTGTTTGAAATGTTCACCAGTGTTTGGGAGGGCAGAACTAGTTAGTTGGGGGAATGCAAAGGTACAGTTACATTAATCCAGAGAAAGGGGTATTGTCCTCTGTTTAAGGCTCAGTAACCCATTTGTATTTGTACAGATGTGAGTTGCAAAATAAACATTTTAATTGTAAAAACAGCATTTCTTGTAAGAACAGAATTGCTGGGTAAATGGTTAACATTACTACATGCATGCCAGTTTGATTAGTTTGTAAATTAAACATTTAAAAATTGTGATCTATATTATGGCTTGTGATTCTAACCAAAAATATAGTGATTTGATATTTTGGCCGTATCGCCCACATCTAAGCAGACAACAGGAAAGTAGCAGCATGTTAACGGTTAGTGAAATATGCAATATATTAAATCAAGCATTTAATGCATAGTAGTATGGATTTGTAGGTGATGGGTTTGTGTGCTGGTTTCATTGCTCCTTAGGTCAGTAATGGCACTAGTTGTTGGCTTGACTGGCTTCAGGGACTACCAAAAGAGCACATTTTCCATTCATTCTGCATAGCTCTACCTTGATTGTATTTCTGTTTCAGTGAAATTGCAGGTATGGTGGTCCAGATCACCTCTTCATTCTCCCCATCTATTGCTGAGATGTGATTTGTTGCTTCCCTGTCTTAGTTTTATTTCCTGCAAATGAAATTATATCACATCTTGAGAAAGTGTGGCTTCTGTCAAAATGCTTTAGTACATTAATAAGTGATGGTTTTTACAGGTTATGGAGCATTTGCAGTCTGAGGTGATATGATGACTATTATTTTTATTCTGTAGAAAATAGAACGTTGAGAACGACTAAAATTAGAGAATTTTTGCTCTTTTTTTTTGAGGCAGTGAATTGCAACTGTAGTTTTTGTTTAAATCGGTCATTATCTTGGCTGGGCTTACATAGGAGAAACACAACAAAACACAAATTGATAATGTGAAAGACAAAACCTTAAACATTGTGCAAGTACCAGAGACCGTATAGATGGTGGTACCAGTCACACACTATTTTCCCTTCAGTTGGCCATGTGCGAGTCCTTTACTTTCAGTTACTGCTGTTTGCTTGCATGTGGTGTTACTCCCAAAGAGGCTTTGCGTAATCATCAATGTTCATTAGTTTGCTGGTGTTAGTTTGAATATGTGCTTTTAAAATGAGTACTTAGACTGCAAAGTGTGGCTTGATTGGCTGTGTTCTTCTTTACTATAGAGTATCGTGAGCATCATGTGCTTCTGTCTTTGTCAGGGGAGGGGGGGGGCATGGCAATCACATTACGAGCTGTCAGATCATGTGGACGAGGGGCACACAGGCCTGCACACACACACACACACACACACACACACACACACACACAGGCCTGCGCTGCCTGTGGAAAGCAGCATTTAGCCAGGAAGGCAGTATGCTACATGGCTCAGCGTGGCCTTCACATTACCATTTCTTGGGTTTCAATGTCCATCTGAGGAGTGAAACGTGTAGGTGTGGAAGATGGAGACCTGCTAGGATGTGCAAGATAAGATCAAGGTACCATTGGCTTCGTACATTTAGCACTGTTATTATTGCTTATCCTTTCATCTTCAGAGAATCCTACATCTACAACAGCTATTTTGATCTTTATGCCTATGGATAGCTTAAGGAATTCAAGTGATGGAACTGCTGTGTGTGAAATACAGAACAGCAAATCAGCTAGTGGGCTTTGAACCCAACCTTCTGCTGACATGTATTTTGTCATGAATTCTGTTCTCTACAAAAAATTCAGGAGTATACAATTTTGCACATGTACTTTACACTGAAGCAGGATGTTAGGATATTTTGTGGTAAGGCTGTGGTTGGAATTCCTGTGTGCCAGGAAGTGAACGTACCCTCATGGTTGTCTAGGAGGCATTCGCCTGCAGGTTGAAAAATGCACTGATGAAGAGGGGTCCTCATTAATTAACATGCTTTCACTCCTCTTTTCTCACCAGCAGTTGTCAGTCTAGTTTTGAGCAGTCACTATTGTGCCCTGGGATCAGGCAGTCAATGCTTTTAATGGGCAACTCTGACCATGGCCAGCAAGCGACGTACGTTTGGGTAGCACTGTTTGTCATGGTGACAGTCACACTCCAGGGTCTGGGGGTAGATGGGGGAGAGTTTGGTAGGCTTTGGGGGACAGGCATGCACTAACTCTCTGTGACATGTAGCAGATGGGAAACCTGCTCACCCACCCAGGGGGGAGGGGCAGCTCTGGGCCATGCTCCCTGGGACTGCTCACTCGGTGCTCCTCTCTCTCCGGAAACGCTCCCACTCCAGCTGGGACATTGGGCCTCCCGACCCCCTCCAGTGTGCTTCTGTGTTCACCACTGGAAATACTGTAGCCTGATTATAGGAGGGACGTTTGCTGTATGAATGGTTTGAGTGGAATACAGATTTCTGCTCACAGAGATACAAGTAGTAAACAGGTCAACACTAAGGCCTGTAAGATGGGAGTGATCCAGGCTCAATAGGGATGTAAGAGCGTGTTATGGCACCTTGTACCGCCATGCAGAACAAGCACTGATGCACAATGTGCAGACAGATGAAGGTTCTGCGCTACATGCTTGCTGTGTGACATTTTAATGCAAAGAACATCGCCAGCACAAACTGATGAATCCACATTTTCAGTTTTCATTTTTTTAAATGAACGTTTTCTCTTCCTTAGTGTCACCTTTGTCCGTCCGTGTGTGTGTGTGTGTGTGTGTGTGTGTGTGTGTGTGTATACACATTTATTTGTTTATTTATTTAAAGTTCTGTAGTTTATTTCTTCATTTTAACTAACACGTGACTAACCAGGGCTGTGCACTGACAACTCACTTTTGACATATAGTTATCCTAATCTTTTCTTCCCCTTTGATAAATAATATTTTTATTTTGGAAATATGTTTTTTGAACATTTTGGAAATAATTTTAATGTGATATGCAATCTGAAAATAGCACTTTAATGAAAATATGCACGTTTTAACTTTGATACCCAATACAGCGCTTTCCTGGCTGGTTCGTTGTCAGCCCAAGGCTCGGTCTCAGTCCTCACTCCACAGTTTTGGAAGCTATGGCCGACACAGCTGCTAACACTGGCAGTATGATACAGCATTTACAGTACACCACAGAAAAAAGCTCCAGCCATGGCCTGGAAATATACTCTGGTATTGTTTTGCATGTTTTTGCCTCAGAAAAAAAAAAAAAAAATTTCATCCAAATTTTGTTTTACATTTTGTAAGAAAAACTGAATTGTGAATCCAGTATGGTGAATCGAACCGTATCGTCAGCCGAGTGCATTGGTACACCTCTGATATGTAATACCTGTGCATTACACAATCATGCATACATTTCATATATGAAACACTGTGAAGTTGTTTTTATGGCATACATCTCAGATTGCATAAAATTTCTGTTAGACTCAATTGTTGGAAATTATTTTTTCATGATTTTATGATTACATGACTCGTTGGGCCCAGAGAACTGATCATGTTTTAGAGAATGAGGAGGACTGATATGTGTCGAATTGTGCAGAGAGCATTTGGACAAAATCGGCAAAGTCAGCCCAGAGCTCTTTATAAAAACTCGTCCATATTTCATTACATATAAACACAGATCTTTGGAGAGGCAGTGTTGGCTTGAGCTTGTGTGGTGAATGAGTGGGGTTGAGGGGCATTGTCCACACACCCCCGTGTCTGAGTCACGAAACCCTTGGGCATGCATATATCTGAGGCTACTGTCACAAAGGACGGTGGGGGAACACCTGTCCTTTCACGTGTTGCTCGGGTGTTGCAAAGCCAGTCGAACTCTTACTGTGCAGTGACAGTGTTGTCTCCTAGAGCCAGTCTGTATGGCTCTGAAACACCAGCTGGACCACCACAGTGCATCTCATCAGCTCCGCCCATTGGGCAACTCCCCTGTGTCTCCCTTCCCCACTGCTGTGTATTAGCCATGAACAGTGCCTGCCACCATGGTACACATGGGCAACGCACATAGATGTGGCAAATGAAGGATATACCATCTGTAAGGAAAACTGCTCATGTACGATGTAATGCTTCTAGTTGATGCGTGTGTTTGTGAGTGTGCACGTGTGCATGTACATGTGTGCGCGCGCCTGTCTTTGTTTGCGTGCTGGGCGGCACTTGGAGTGCAGGTGCTGTAATTGTAGACAGGAGTGGGCGTACCTATGTTAGGTATTTTTACCTGCGGTCCCATGGAGGCAGCCCTCTCTGTGGAGATCAGGAGAGCTCATTAATGGGGCTAATTAGGTGCAAAGGGGGTTGGGGCTGGCGTCAGCTGCGGCTTATCTGGGCTAATGATTAAGCTGTGTAATCTCTGCCACAGAATAACAGCTGACCGGGCTCCGGGGCCCAGAGCCGCACAGACACCCTGCCTGGTAAACAAGCTGCACACCTGAGCACATGACAATTACACGGGCCCTGGCACCATGGACACCGGCCCATGGCAAGCTAGCATGGGTTCACTCCGCGTAGGGAGGAACACGTGGTTGCCTGGGAATGTTACCTGCGTGCGTCTTGCATTGCACCCCACACCAGATCGGGCTGTCTTCACTGAGCACTTGAAAGCCATCGCAGAAGGTGCTGGGCACAGTCAGAGGGGGCAGTGTGGGGCAAAGCTTCAGCGGGGGGCAGAACGGAACATCGTTAGCCTACACAGGCAGCCCTGCACGTGCCCTGACACTTACGAAAAGAGATCCATGCCCTAATCCTATAGCACATGTCAATAAATGCATATGTATGTGAGTAAATCTGTTTGCAAGGAAGTCACTTATCTGTATTACAACTGCTAGATACCATATCACAATATCTGATTCTTATGTCATTTCAACAGTTTGAGCAACAAGAACAAATGAATGGGTGACATTAGTAGTTTTTTTTAATTTATTTTGCTATTGAGACAAAAAAAAAAAAATCAAATAACAAAGATAGTTTACTTGGTTAATGATTAGTAATGATGTGTGACTGCACATTTTGTCCTGGCCTCTGGATGGCAGTGTTGTGTCAGTAACAAAGTATGTGAATGAAAGATTGCCACAAAAGGTAGAAGCAGAGACAATGTTTAAGTCGCTAACTTATACTCCACACACCCACGTGTCTCTCCAAAATGTACATGTGGTACTGCTTCCAAGTCTTCCATAACCTGCGTATTCTGCACGTCTCTAGAGTACTGGACGGGACCACAGGTGTAGACTTATATTGGCAGTGCAGTGGAGATTAAGGAGCAGAGTCCAGCAGTCAGTGCATTTGGGGATAACCGGTGTATACATTTCACATGTATCTGCTTAGCTGACGGGTACTGGTAGATGGTGGAAGAACAGGGCACCTAATTAACGCCATGGTGGTGGCAAGCCCTCCCCAGGGCTGGGTGCCAGGAGGCAGGTTGTGTGCTGAGCCAGTGGAGGGGCGGGGGGTGTGTTGCAGGCATCCGGCTGGTGAGCCGTGCCCTCAGGAAGCAGCACCAGCCCAGCGCAGCTGGCGCGGTGGGAAGTCTGTGCCAGGAAGTGGCACGTTCTCTCCCTCCCCCAGCCCTCATGTTTCGTCACCCCCCTTCCCCGAACACCCAATGTGCTTTGCACTTTTCTACCCGCTGTGTTATCCAAACACGATGTCTTCTATTCTCTAACAAAAGAAACAACTGCTGCAGTGAAACTAAGTTCAGAACAGTTTGGATCTTTTCACATCTTTTAATAGTAGTAGAGTATAGGAATTCACATGCCATTCATGTTAAAGCAGAAATGAAAGATGTGGATAGGCAATTTGAGCTGTACAGTTATACAACGAACACGCAGTACTTCAGTAGCTGACGGGGTCCATTTTTAACTGCCTCTTACACAGACGTGCTTACCTGATGCTATGTAAATTTAGCAAAAATATCCAAATAGTGAAGTTACAGCTTCATTTTCAGGTTAAATTCACTTTGAGTCAGTGTCTTCTGCCAAGAACATAGGGAAGAAAAAAAATCTAAAATTTTCAAAACTTTACAGCTCAAAACACACTGGGGAATTTCATTCAGAAATCTGACAAAACCAGTCTTTTGTTCGAGCTTGTAAAAGCCTTGATTCTTTTCTAAATGTTCCCTGGGAAGCCGAGTTTTCTCTCAGGGCTCTGAGCTGTCTGCTTGAGCTGCAGATGACCAATCTATGCAGTATGAGCAAACAGTGCTGGCCACTGCACGCTGGGGCAGGGGTTCACATGTAGCGGCCACTGGGCCAGCCGGGGGGGACGGCTGCACAAGTTGGTTCTAGCCAGCTGGAGAAAGTGGCTGAACTGCCTGACCCAGGGCCGCAGGTAACGTGAGACCGTGGGGGACAATTAGGAAGGCAGGAGTTCTCTCTGCGGCTCACCTGTCAGGTGTTCGGGTGGGGGCTCCGACAGAGCACCGCTGCCAGCACAGCAGGGTTTTCCAGCCAACGGAAACTCGGCTAACAAACCCAGCACACCTGTCACTTGGCGACCAGTGCTCCTGCCGCGGGCCCAGGGGGAGCTGCATGGGGAGGTGCGCCTTGCTCTGCGCTCTGTCAGCTCACCGCCGTCTCCGGGGTGACGCCGGCAAAGTCGGCATAACGCACACGCTTTGGGGCGAAGATGGGCATCCGCATTAGAATGAAAGTAACGGATGCAGAGATGAGGAGGAGCGGGTGAGTTCTCACACGAAGCATGACTTGATTACACCACAGAGAGGTGTAGTCTGAACCAAAAAAAGAAATAATAAAACACCAGCGGGCCCCTCTCTCACTTCCCACGATTTCTTCGGGTGTCACCCTGGTGCCAGAAAGCTGAAGAAGACTGCACTTGTAGCTGAAATTAATCTTGCCCCCCTCCCAACTCTCAGGGCTCAAGCTGTGTTTGAAGGATCCAAAACCTAATAGATCTATGTGCTATCATTGCCAGAAAGAAATAATGATGTAATGCAATTACAAATGATAAAATTCATCTCCAGCGTACTTGCGTGCCACACAACAGCCGTTTGTATTTACTGAATGTGGTGTGTCTGAAATTTTCCTTAGCTGAGTGCATTTACCGTTAGAATGGGGACAGGAAAACGCGAACTTCATACAAGAATCGTGACAAAGACCACATTGAGCAGAAAGTCCACTGATCCAGTTGTTCAGCCCCGATATGGCGTTTAAATGTAGTCAGTATAACGCACGGCTAAATTTACTGACGTTTGCACTAATCCATTTAATTCTCTTTTAAGGGAGGAAACCGTTCACATGAATGAGCGTAAATCTTCATCGGCCTCTAATGTTGATTATTTAAAGATGAAAAGAGTTATGGAGGCAGACAGATCAGTGTGCATTCCCCCTGCCAAAGCAGCACAAACCTTTAGGGAATGTCTTCAGGAGATGGGGGGGGTGGGGGTGCAGGGAACAGACACGCACACACAACCTGGCTCTTTCCACAAATTTTGTTTCTAAAAATAATTGTGCATCTCAAGCGCTTTTCTTCTGTTTTTTAAAATGCTTTTAAATGAATTTGAAACCACAGCAGTTACATGTAAGGATGTAAACACGTACGTTTTTTCTGTTGGATGCACAGAACACGCACACACAAATGCACACGCACACACAGTTTCTCCCCCTGGCGAGGCACAGCTCATCCTACCCCATTGTTCTCTATCAGTGTACAAGGCTCATTCTTGTAATTAGCTGTCAGCACAGAGCCGACAGCAGCTTACCGCTGTCCGCTCAAATCACACTAATGAAATGCAATCCACTCAAATGTCCTGGATGCGTATCTGTAACGGCACTGTCTGGAGAGATGGGGGGGTGAAGAAGAGCGGGGTGGAGGGCACGGTGAACGTTTGGGGGGAATGGGTGTCGGCGTACGACATTCTCTCTGTGAACTTTACATTTTAAAACCAAGGCCACTAATCTGTTAATTCAGCTTATTGTGACGGCCAGTTCATGGTGATTGAGGGTGCCACTGGGCAGGAGGAGTGCTGAAACACAAGCTTGTGCCCAAGAGCTGCTGAAATGCCCACCTCACCTGTGCACTTCCCGCTCCCCACAGTCTGGCAGGCCCAGTCTGCCTATGCTTCCGCTGGTTCCTACTTGGCTTTGCAGTGTGGTTCTCTTCAACCCAAAGTGTGCCCCCACTTTTCTTGTCACAGTTTTTAACTATTCCGTAGTAAAGTAGCAGTCTGTAATTGGTCCTAGTGATCATCTGATCACAGCTTTAACTGTATGACATATTCTGAAGATATAGACTTTAACATTATTATGCAGATATTTAATGCTGTGTATATTTGATAAGCATCATATTTAAATTAATTGACAGTTATTTCCTTAGCCTAATGGCAAGTGGACGGCCCCTATGACTGTTCTGAAGCGGCCTGACAGGGTTTCTGGGAGATATAAATAAAGGCGCTCATTACAAGGCATTTTTGTTTGCACAGAAGCACTGCTGCATGCTCCATATCCCTCAGTGTATTGCCATCTTCCTGTTTTCCTCAGGATCTCTGTGCCTGTAAAGGGGGGCCGTGCACCTCTGGGTCTGCAGCAGTAATGACCATGTGCTCTGATGTGTTCTTCATTCTGCTGCCACCACACGGCCTGTTTTCATGCCCCTTTAGTTTTGGAGATGGCTTTACTGTGTGTGTGTGTGTGTGTGTGTGTGTGTGTGTGTGTGTGTGTTCACTCACATCAGTGTTGTATTTCTTCTGCATTAAACCAATCCCCCCCACCGCCTCCTGACTTCCGTGCTGTGCAATCGCGGCATCACCGTGGCGCTCCTCGGAGGGCATCAAAAGCAGTACACATCATCTCGGCCCTGCGTGGGCGTCGGCCGAGTCGTGATGGGACAGGCTGGCCGGCCAGCCGACCGGCTCAAGGACAGGGACTCCAGGCAGCCCCCCCGCCCCCCGACACTGGCGGCCCTGCCATGTGCAAACACTTGTTCACTTCAATTAAAGCACCCATCAGAATATTCAAATCATATCTCTTAATGACATTTCCACGCCATGCATGCGTGAAATTGAACTAGGGGTCACCGTCACCCTGTGACGATCCTCTGAGCCAGTATGAAGCCTCTGAATGTGAAGGTGTTGCATCATCTCACTTGCAAACCATTTTAAACTGTAATTTCTTGACCACCTAAACAACATTGAGGAACAGGACTGGACGGCTCCTGACTTCCACAGGTGGTTTCTTTAATACTTTCCCCCCTTGGTGTTATTTCCTTATGTTAACCTTGGTCCTTAAATGAATTAATAGTGTGAACCATCTGTATATCATGCAAGTAGTTCAACAACTGAAAAAAGTGAATTTTAAAATTTGCAAGTGCATGCAATTGTTTTCCAAAATGTAAGTAAACATATATGTGTGTGTGTATGTATATATATATATATATATATATATATATTAGAAAAACTTGCACAGGTTTTAATTTCACATCTGTGCACAAAAAGCAAACCAGCCAGCCCCCTCCCCCCACATCAGTGAGATTTTCAGCAGCACCCCAAAGCGTGCTCCATGTGACTCAACTGAACTTGAGTGTGTATGTATGGTATTGCGTGCTTCTTGGGTCCTTCACCAGCTTGATGCGGCATGTTGCTTCAGTGTGTACTGATTACACTGTGCTGGCTTCGCGCTCTTGTTGTTCTTTCATTCACAGTGTGAATAGCTAGACCGCCTGGCTGGGCATCGCAGGCTAAAACCCAGCTCTCCCTAACGGCTGAAGATTACATCATTACTTTACAAATGTGAGCTGAACCTGGGCCACAGCATGCTGCAGACAGCATGGCTGGGGTTCACGACAGTCTAATTATGCGTCTTGAGAGCTCTCTGGACTCCTGTAGGCCCTTTATCGGGGGAGTGTGGCCACTTCTTGCCACCACTAATACCCAGAGTGCACGTACTCATGTTAAGCAACGGTGTCAGCGATAACTGATTTTCCAGGAGTATTGAGCTGCAGCTCTATGTTCCTGACCCAGACAGGAATAGGGAGCTGCGGACCCACCTTCCCAACCTTGACAGAGAAGTATGGCATTGCAGACCTGCCCGCTCCATTCAGACAGAGGAGTATGGAGCTGCTTGCATGTTTTCACAAGCAATGACCCATTTTTTTCTGTTTACACATGACCGTCTTGGTTACTGGCGATGATCTTCAAGCCAGCATCTCTCAGGGTTTGGGTTTGCTATGAGTGTTCTGCAGCACAGAAGAGCAGCACAACCCCTCCTCCTTGCACCCCCTGACCTCCCAGATCTGAAAAGCACTGCTCATGCGTACCTTCTGGCTCAAAACTAATTGGTGCGGCCAGGATTGGGAGTTCAGTCAGATAATGACCATGAGCCCTCTGATGGAGCACACATGAACGGTGCGCCCTGTCTACCCCCCCCCCTCCCCCATCCACATGTACACATACTAATTTCAGACACCCCAGAGGATGTGGTACAAATTAGAGCATGTCAGTAGAGGGAAGCTGAACACAGTAAATGGGGAAACAGGACATGCTTCACTCAGAAGGGGAAGGAGAAGAAGGATGAGGAAAGAAGCGAAATGGAAAGGATAAAGGATGAGTGGAAACACTGGGAGGATGAAGACAGAGAGAGAGCTGGACAGTGAAGTTGGTACACATCCCTGGAACGTCAGAGGTAACGAAGATAAAATGCCCTGTCCAAAGAGGTTACCTTGGATTCTGTGTCACAACTTCCTCAGCCTCATCCCTGAAGTATAGTGGTTAAAGATGCTTCATATGAAGCTTCACAAAGCAAGAGAATTGATGACACTTTTCTACTATGCTAGCTCTTTTCTGCGTTGCCAGTCTACAGAAATTGCAAAGAGAATTGAATAACATGAGGTATTTACATTGAAACACTGCTCCAATAATGTAAAAACATTTTTGACCAAGTGAACAAGATATTTTTGTGTACTGTAGGCGAGTGTGTGCATACTCACACGTGCGTTTGAATATAACCAGCTTGTTTTGTTTTGATTAAAATTCAGCATATCGGGGTAGGTCCAGAAAAGTGCCATGCCCCTCAGCCTGACGTCATGTTGAGGAATGAACATATTACCTTGGTGGAGCGACAGATTGTGTGTGTAAACACAGCAGCTTGGCTTGCAGTCTTGCTGTCAGCCACGCTGTTGTCAGTTAACGTGTTGGCTGTTCCCCAGCTGACCTGCGTGTCAGGGTCACACAGAGGCACATCTTTGAAAGTTGTTAATGACCGTTTTGTCCAACCGTGCCTTCCCAGAATACATCACTCTGTGACTGATGGGTCTTGCGTTTGTTTTCTTTGTGCACTTTTTATAAAATCTATGTGTTCCTATAAAAAAAAAACTGTGAAATAAACCCACTGGAGAAGGAAAATTAGCAGTTGTCTTTTACTTACTGTACACATATTAACTGCTACACCTGGGTTGCAGGATGTTGAGATTCTAGCTGTAAATGTTCACAGAGTAGCTGTTATGGATTGTGCCAGATTATTTCAGAAGCTGTTTGCCTTTACAGTAACAGTTGCAGGACTGGCTGTTTTGGCAGCTGTATATACAGTTTGAAAGCTAAAGAGCACATGTTAGCATGGCATGTGCTCCTCATCAGAACAACTTGTGTTTCCTCACATGGGTGTTTAATAGCAGAGTGCATTTGAGACCATTTCAGTGATCGGCAGCACAAGATAAGTGCAGTGTATGGGGGGACCACTCAGATGGACATAAAGCCATAGGGAAGGGCTCTGTAAAGTGTGGGGCCTCTGTTCATAGTTGTACGTGTGTTTGGTACAGTGCAGGCCAAAACATTAATGATGATTACCGTATTTCTCCTAATACAAGTTATGTGCAGGGTGCTTCTATTTGAGGCCAAAAATGTGCAAATTGTAAAGTTTTTAAAACCTTTAAAAATAACAAGTTGTTACTAAAAAGCCTAACATTCTTCTACATTCTTTAAAAAGTCGAAAAATTAAATTCCCATTAACTACAACTTTTAAAAACAAATTAAATTTAGTCATTATCAGAGTTTCAGTTAGGCATATGAACACCTTATTATTGTACTCCAGTACAATCAATTTGGAATTCAGAAGCAGATTTTGTCCAAATAATATAGCATTTTTGTGTTAATTTAATTACCTTTACTTGTAGAAAATGCATATAATTCACTGCATTTACACATCCATTCTCCGCAAATCCACACTTCTAAGCATTGACCACGTTTCAGTGTCACCACTTCAGTCGCATAGAAGGGGTGGACTTTACTGTGTGTCATACTGTATTATCCGCTGGGGGGTCTATTTGAGCGGGCACGTTAATTAGGAGAAATACGGTTATTAAAAAACAGGCCAAGGTGGTGCTCTGGAAAGTTAGAAGTGCTTGCAGTTATAGAACAAATTGCTACTGGACCTATATGCTGTGAGACACATAAGTAGCTTTTTAAAAACCAAGACTGGACTATTCAAACCAAATCAAACTCAGCACAGTTGTAGAGGAGAGGTGAAAGTACACAGAACTCACTGCCTCCTTCTTTAGACTCTCTATGTTCTTTCTTATGCTGCCCCCTCCTGTGAGGATCTGTGTGCTCACAACCCCCACCCTTCTAGATCCTAACAGTGCTTCTCCATTCACCCATGCTCTTCATCCAGTCCTTCATCCTGCCAGCAGAAGGGGGAGGCAACCAGAGACCAGAGTCTTGCAACATTATTACACTCTGGAAAATGTCCATGGCCTGACCATGCTTGCAAGAGGTCTGAAGTAGTTGTCTCTTTTCTGCACTGCAGTCTAGGTTTTATGAAGAGCAGTCTTAAAAGATTATCATAGTGATTAATATCAGGGAATGTAGCAAAGCAAGTCAATACCCACAAATGTTTTCAAATAAATATGAAAAATAATCATACATTGTTAATGTGTAAAGACAAATGTTTTGGTTCAGATTAATGAGTCTGTTAGAGCAAGACCAACATTAAACATAATTCATATTTAAAATTTGTTGTCCCATAGAACCATGTTTTACACCGATCAGCCATAACATTACGACCCCTACGGCCTAATATTGAGTAGGTCCCCGTTTTGCCACCAAAACAGTCCTGACCAGTCAAGGCGTGGACTCCAGTAGACCTCTGAAGGTATGCTGTGGTATCTGACACCAAGTCGTCACTAGCAGATCTTTTAAATCCTCTACATTGTGAAGTGGAGCCTCCATGGATCAGACATGTTTTTCCAAGGTGTCCCACAGATGTTCAATTGGATTGAGATCTGGAGAAATTTGGAGGCTGAGTAAACACCTAGAACTGAATGTGTTCCTCAAACCACTCTTGAACCATGTCTGCAGTGTGACAGGGCCCATTATCCTGCAGAGAGAGGCCAGTGCCACCAGGGAACACGGTTTCCATGAAGGGGCGTGATTTGTTACCTAACAATGCGTAGGCAGGCGGTACGTGTCAAAGTAACATCCACATGGATGGCAGGACCCCAGGTTATTCTGCACAACATCGCCCAAAGCAGCACACTGCCTCTGCTGGCTTCCCTTCTTCCCATAGTGCATCCTGGTGCCATCTCTTCCCCAGGTTATTCTGCACAACATCGCCCAAAGCAGCACACTGCCTCTGCTGGCTTCCCTTCTTCCCATAGTGCATCCTGGTGCCATCTCTTCCCCAAGTAAGCACCACATCTGGCCATCCACGTGATGTCAAAAAAAAACATGGTTCATTAGACCAGGCCACCTTCTTCCATTGCTCCATGGTCCAGTTCTGATGCTCACGTGCCCATTGTAGGTGCTTTTGGTGGTAGCCATGAGTCAGTTTAGGCCAGTCTGTGGCTACGCGGCCCCATACACAACAAAGTGATGCGCTGTCTGTTCTGCCACCTTTCTGTCAGAGCCAGCATTAACTTTTTCAGCAGTTTGAGCTACAGTTGCTCTTCTATTGGATCAATACTACAGGGGCTAGTCTTCATTCCCCACATGAAACATTGAGCCTTGGCTGCCCATGACCCTGTCGCCAGTTCATCGGTTTTCCTTCGTGGGACCACTTTTGGTAGGTCTTGACCCCTGTAGACTAGGAACATCCCACAAGAGCTGCAGTTTTGGAGTTATTCTGACCCAGTTGTCTAGTCATTACAATTTGTTCTTTGTGAAAGTTGCTCAAATCCATATGCTTCCCTAATTTTTTGCTTCCAACATCAATTTTCAGAGACAAAATGCTAATGCCTAATCTATCCCACCCACTTCCAGGTGACATTGTCACAAGATAATCTGTGTTATTCACGTCACCTGTCAGTGGTCATAATGTTCTGGTTGATCACTGTATATCTTAATGCCAGTGTCATTGTGTATGTTTATGTCTGATATTACAATATACAGAAACAATGGATCATGATGGCTTTAAGAATACTTCTTATGACCTCTAATGAATAGACTGTCCCAGTTTCTCATAGCGTGTGAGGTATGTAAAGGTGGTTTGACTTTTTGGGTGGGCATGCTCAGAAGTGCTGACACTGCAGTCTTCAGGAATAGTCCAGAGTGCTGGCATCTTGTGTTACCATCATTACACTGAGGCTTGACAGCACCCTGGACAAAAGGTGCATCTTGTCTGTGTCCCGTGTGTAAATCATCCATGCTGCTGACTGTCACCAGAATTCTGAACATTCTCCATAGTCTGACATGAGGCACCAGTGCCATGATTGCAATGGCATTTCCTGTATCACCAGGGCAAGAATACAATTTTTAAAAGGGGAGAGTAGACTGCTACATGCACTAATACTGCATCATAACAGCTAGTACAGTGCTTAAAGAACTGGTGTTTAACCAGTAAGATGCAAGCTTTAAGCCAAGAGTGGCCCTCCCTTCATTGAGTGGACACAGCGTAAAGATAATGGAGCTCATGTTGGATAAGTGCACAACTCAGGTAATTAAAAACATAATTCAAATATCCATTCTCAAATTGTGTGTGTTTGTGTATAGGTCTGACATATTGGGGCGGAAATGAAATTATATAAAAACGAACAATAGCAGATTGTTATAAAAGTAAACAGAAGGCAAATAATGAAGGGAAGGAAGTCTTTTTAAGCTTTATGACATTCCTGAGCTGAAATGACTTTTGGCTTTACAGCCACACCATCCTCTGATGTCCTACAGTCGTCCAGAGACCCTGTTTAATTACCTGTTACTCCCATAAAAGGCACACAACACCTGAATGTTGGAGAAAAGCGCACTCTCAGCCCAGTGGCCCTCTGCTAGCGCTGTGCTGCTAGTAAAACGTCTGCTCACACAAGGCCCCGGCTGTTTCGGTCTGCTCTGCCTGTCGCTCTAACAAATGCCCTCTGTTCTGCTCCGAAGTATCGCACAAACACAGCGCTGAGTGAGTATGGCTCTGCTTCTGCTGCATTTCTGGGACCAGCAGGTGGCATAGCGGTCAATGCTCTACATAAATACTGTGATGGTTCAAACTGTAGGACAGTGAACATGGTGTGTCTTTAATAGATATTTAATTAATGGACTCTGAAGTCTGAACTGGTCATTTATGGCAAATGAATTAATTCAGTTTCAGAAGAATGCACTTTGGAAATTGACAAAGATAAGTTTTGCTGGAAAGAAGTGAACTCTTTGCCTTAATTCCAAATTGTAATATTTAGTGTAATCGATCTTTTCATTACAGACTTTCAGTAGCAGGTGAACGCAGAGATTGCAGTTCACAAATACAGCCACCATCCTGCATATGATATTTATTATTGCCATCAGCACCAGAGCAAATCAAAAGCAACAGAACCTGCTACTAATTGTTTTTTTATCCTATATACTCACCTTTAAATTCAACAGGCAAGCTTCCAATTGTAGAAGTGTAGGTGGATAACTGCTTTGACACCTGCTCTCTGAGTGCAGATGAGCATGTCAGGGAGAGACGTGGTCAGCATTCAGTCACACAATGGAGAGGACAAAGGCCGTCGTTACTTTCCACAGAGGCTGGGAAGGCTGGTGCTTTGGCTGTAGAAGGACAGAGTAGAACCGAACCTTTGAGATGCAGTCATTCAAATGTCAAATGCCTTCTTCACCAGAAAACAGGACAGGGTTTGAGAAGAGGAGGGCACATGGACACTCGATCAGAGAAATAATTAGACTTCAAACGGCAAAGGAGCAACATGTAGCATCTTATTGTGGGTAACGTTTGAAAGCTCTGTCCTTCAGGCTCACGGACACACACACATCTTTTGAGGCGGCACAAAAGCAGCCAATCCACTCCAATCAACTGCTTCCACCCGTCTCTCCGTGCCGCTTCGCACCGGTGACCAGCGTCGGTGACATCAAAGCGCAGCGGCCCACACAATGAGGGGACACGAACACACAGCCCGCCCAGGAGCCGTTTCACTCCCGTAATCAAATCTAAACCAATTCAGAAAAACAAAACAACACGCACACAATATGGCGTATTTACACTGATATGCTGGTCTCTTTCCGGCCCACTGTGCCACTGATGAAAGCGCAGGGCTTGTGGCTCCTGCTCCCACACACTTAGCACCTTTTCAGGGCCTTTGATCTGATAATTAAGAGGCCACTCGCGGAGCAGGTGGCACGGACGTGCCTCCAAAACGGCAGGATTCTCTCCACACCCTTGTCCTCTAGCAGACCTACGCGGGGAGTGGCTGACACTGCACAACAGGACTTCCACGCACAAAAAGGAATAAGAACAAAATGAGAAACTTTCTGTAATAGTAGGGTGTGGCTGATGGATCGTGCATAAATGGGTTAATAGGACTCGTAATGGATAATAAGAGAGGCGTGTGGGACGTGTGTTCTGTCGAGGAGCACAACAGTTTAATACGCTTTTACAAGTTGATTCAGGAAAGGTGACGACCAAGGGGACACTCAGGATGGCAGCAAAAGGATGAAGCGTTTGGTCTATTACGTGTTTCATGAGAAGAAGGTTAGGTGTGTGTCTTTGTGCGTCCAGTTGAAAAAAAAAGTTGCTCTTGATCGAAATGCCTCTGTGCTGATGTTCATGCTGAATCACAGGAGCTTTACTGACTGATGACAGGGTTGGACAGGCCTTGGTAAAAACCCCACTGACCAAGTGATTTACATAAGGTTTAGATATGTGTCCTTCATGTATATGAGAGACTTGGCTGTCAAACATGGTTGTGCTGTATTAGGCAGTGCACTAAAATACCACTTTTTCATTTCCCCTGTGCAAATAGAACAGTATAATTTTAGGTCAATTTGCCAGTCATAGATCTGTAGGTAAACAACAGGAAGAACCTCACAGTTTAGACGTTGACATAGTTGCAAAATCAGAATGTAGCATGGCCAGTCTCTAACTGAGATGTGTGTGAGGCCATTAAGAAAATTATTTATTAGCTACATATTTTTACAGTGAAACCATTCAAATTTTGGTCAGTAAAGTATGCTTTGTTGGCACTGTGGTTTAACGCTGACAAGGACAAAGCATGAGGAACGATAAGAGAAACTGTCAAACATCTGGGCTTTCAAGGCAGGATCCCTGTTTTAACTGCATGGATTTTAACAGTCGCATAACTGAGAGGGATTAAAGTCTATGGACAGCATGTGGTGGCTATTCTGTTGTTATAAAGTCTTATTTTGTGGCATAGTGTTACAGAATCCTGTTGTGTTTTTGTCACAGTTTCAGATCCAGATGGTGACAGTAAGATTAGAAAGTGGTGTGAGGACAGGACCACCATGGAATATGTGTGGTAAAACAGTCCAAGGATAGTACTGCATTAATACCTGCCTTGGCACAAGCCCTAACCTCAAACTATTACATATTATACCTTTACCTCCAGCTGATGAACCAAGTCTCATGAGCCTACTGCAGATGTGCCTTACCACAGCACAAGGGAGAGATGCTCTCCCAGCCTCTCATCAAAAGCGGAGGCTGGCTTTACTGTTTTTTAGTGCTGTTAAGTAAGGAAGTGATGCAAATTTTTATTATGTGGGCTATTCACATTTTGCAGGAAGCGTTTCTTTTTCTCTGTCCCTGTTATACAAAAATCCTTAATACAAAATGCAAGCAACTAGATTGAATCAAATATTTTTGTCATCATGACCACAGTTTTTTCAGTATGTTTACAGAAAGGGGTGCCAACGCACTAAAACATGTCACTTTTAAGGCATGCTTCTCTACTCGGTACCATAGGCCTTTTACTGTGGGGAACAGAGTCTGAATCACCTCATTCCTGGAAGTCCACTAACGTGCCAGAGGTTTACAACCACAATGCATCGCCTGTCTGTTTGGGCCGGATGGTGGAGGGGGGAAGCGTCCCCAGGAGATCAATGAGTCAATGTGACTCTGATTAAGACTTCCATTGCACCCCATTTTTCTGTGGAGGACAGCAAGGGCATGGGCGGAACATGATCCGCGTGCCTGTCTTTGAAGTGCGTTTATGGACGACGACGGCAGGACGCGTCGCACTATGACGAACGAGGTGATGAGAAGGGTAGCGGGTGTAGCTGGATGGATGATGGTCCTGATCACGCAGCTACCGGGCTTCCAGCAGGAAAGCACCCCTTGAAAACACCCCGGGGTCTTCCTTTTGACCTCTGAGCATTGTCTCAGTATCTCCTCGTTGTGGAGGACCTCAGCCAGTTTTCATGTAAACTTTGCAACTGTAGATGTGTTGCTTTTTAAATTCAAACTAAAAGAAAGAGCAGTGGGAGGGGAGAGAAGTGAACCTGATCGTGACAGGCAGCGTTCATCGCACGCTGCACACTTTCAGGTGATACACGTGTTTTAGGCGTGTCTTAGCCTTGCCTGTGTGTCTTTTGGGGTCAAAAAGAGGATCACTGTGATATTTGGAATTGTGGGTTTGATATTCAGAACCAGTCTTTACTTCTTCATTCTTGTCAGGAGGCATGAATCAGACCACCTCCTACTTAATGACACACACCTGTTCTGACACATTTCAGCTCTGGCTCCTTAAGAGCGGGTGCAAACTTTCGGGGAGGGAGTAATGGCCTGCCGTGGCGGTAGATAAAAGCCTATTGAAGAATGCGTGTGACTTGGTGCATTAGGAGTCATCCAGCCATTCACGTCCCTCTCCTGCTCTTAGCACAAAATGCAGCACTCTGAGGGCAGAGATCGAACAGAAGCGAACCAAGGAACAGGAGAGGCAGCCCTTTAACACAGACGAGAACACAAGGCACACATACATTCATTAGCCAGAAGAAAGGCCGCGAGCGATGCAGTTTTCTGTTTTTTTTTTTCTTCTTCTAAAGTGTATGTCTGCACTCTTGTGTATGTGCTTTGCTTAGACACACACACACACACACACACACACACACACACATACACACACACACACAAGTACACTGGGCACATAGTTTGTCACAGATGGACATGTACAGGCACCTTGTTTCTATTGAGCTAGAAGGATTTACCATTAAGTATTGGCACAGTAACAGTGCAGCACAGGACAGAACAGGCGGTAAATAAGTGCATCATCTCTTCCAGATGAATACTGGGAAGAGGGACCAGAGTAACACACACACTTCAGTACAAGAGGAGTTAAATGGTATACAGTAGGCCCTCTCAGGCCAGGACACTCACACTTAGCTCAGCGTGTTGATGAAGATTCTCAGTCATCCAGGGGAAGCTGTTTGGAAGTTGAATCATGCCAACTGGACTTCTTCTTGATAAGAAATTTAAGAACGTTTCAATACTCATCCAAGTAGCTTCTTTGGCTTGAGACAAAATGGTCAGGGACCGCATATTTATCCTGCGTTGACAAAGAAAGCAGGAGTCAGGATATCTACATCCCTACAACTCTCTACCATTGTTCAGCTAACAAGCCTATTCAAGTGAGTTGAGTACTGAAACCACCCTGGAGGATAAATATGGGGTCCCTGACCAATTTCGTCTCAGGCTGAAGAAGCTACTTGGAAACGTTCCTATCAAGATGAAAGAAGTCCAGTTGACATGATTCAGCTTCCAGACTAAGCTCAGCGTGTACCGGCACCAGTGACTTCACCACTTCCCTCAGCCTGTTAGTAGAAACCTGACAGACGGCCTTTCCTCAAGACTATGTAGACCTCCTCCAGTGTCATGTCCCGTGTGCAGAAGAGAACATGGGTCACTGAGTGACTCCGTTCAGCGCTCCTCATGGCTTTCTCATACCCCTTCGCAAGGATGATGAAAGACGGAGTTTGTTATCCCCTGCATCTTCGGCACCTCCACCCCTTCATAGATGCACAACACACTTATTAAAGCCTGACCCTGGCTCACCTCCGGTGACACACATCGCTCTCATTATGGCGCCGAATCACTCAGGAGTTTTACATCAGAGCTCAAAGGGGAAAAACTCCACAATGAAAACAGTGGGAGGATGCAGCTTTGCCAAGACCCTGGATACTGCTGTTGTGAAGCACCGGAGAACTTCCTGTTCTTACGTGTCTTCGTTAGTCTGTTATGTAGCGCTGCTGAACCCCAGTTAACTACTCATCATGTCGTAGCCAGCGGCAGGTCAGAATGTGACCCAGAATGTAGCAGATACAGCCACAGCGTATGAGTGCTACCAGTAAACACCACTTCAGATGTCAGCACAGGACTGTGGCAGACCTCGCACAAGTTCTGCTTTTACTCTAAAACTATTTCGTTTATGACAGTGCTGGATTACAGAGCCTGATAAAAAAAAAAAAAAAGACGAAACCAAGACTGACTGATACGAATGACTGATTGACTAGAAGTTGTGTAGTCACAGGCAGCATCAGGTATAAGCTTATGAAGCATTATGGTTCTTGACAGCGTTACGAAGGATTCTGGTGCCTTGTTCTGTGTGATCAGAGGCTAAATGCCGTTTGATTTTAGCTGTCAGTTCTCATTGTAAATGGAAACCTGATCCCTTCAGCGTAAGCGCTGTGGTGTGACACATGGGCATGTGTGCATGTTTCCAACAGTTCTCCATCAGGAGTGCCATTTAAAGCGGTCAGACACTTAGCAAGGCTGACGAGCTGACAGATTTACAACGACTTCACCTTTCAGTAACAGATGCACTGAGACAAGTGGGAACATGGGTCGTTGCTTGTGCAGGGCGTACTGGGACATTCCCTCCCTTACTGACTGGCCCCACACATCACCCCTGCAGGCTTTAATCATGTCGTAGTGTGTTGAAGTTAGGTGAACACTCTATGTTTGAAGCCGTCTAGTGGCTCAATGGATACAACATCAGGCTGGGATGCAGAAGTCTCCTGGCTCAAATCCCAGCCCTGGTGCCAGGTGCGTCCTTGAGCAAGACACTCAAAAAATGCTAGCTCCATGGGTGCCCCCTGTGGCTGGCCACCACTTGCCCCAGGGGCATGGGTTAAATGCAGAGAACGAATTCCTTGTATGTGACAAATATACTTGGCCATAAACCTGATTTCCTTTCCCTTCATACACAACAGTTCCAGGAATTACCTTTAAGTGTTCTTCATGGTTGAATATCTGAGTTGAGTACATAGTCAGCATGGACATAATTCATTGAGGTGACCACCACAGTTGATAGATGAAAGACAGAGTATCAGTATTTGTGTGGATTACTTGTGGGGTGGTGAAGCATGGTTGCATCATTCCTGTGGGGCTGTGGCTTCAAATCCAGCCCTCGATGTATGTGCAAGTTTGCACGTTCCCTTTGTTCACATGTAGGTGTACTCCAGGCACTGTGAATTTTGTCTCTGCTCCAGGGGATTTAGGAAATGTAACTGACATTTGTACATGCCTATATGCCCTGCTTTGGCTTCACCTTAGGGTCCAGGTCAGTACAGGGCTCTGTCCATCGTAAGTGGTTGGAACTAAATAAATAATTGACCTGCATGGTACATCATGCACATAGATCTTTTTTGTGACATCAGCTGTCACAATGAACACAAAGACAGGACAGATCCGCAGCCATGGTCCTAAATGATCAGAAGTAATGCAGGAGCATGAAAAGTACAGTGTCATTTCGTGACCTGAGAACGTGCGTAAGTGGCCTATCCCTTAGGACTAATGTGAAATTCTGTTAACATCCCATCCAAGGGAAAATTAACTGGAGGAGGATCAAAGTGTGAGGCATGGTTAAAGAGGGCATTGATAACATTATTGATTAGGTGTTTGCTTATATGTTCAGATCCCTTCATATACTAATTTACCCATGTAGAATTCAAGAGTATGTAAGACAATAAAATATCCAGAGCTGGGTTTTTATTGGCACAGATTCCTGCATATCAGCAGTACATGCAAATTAGAACATGAAACCAGTATATCTCCCAGCGCTCTCAAGAAGCAAGCAGGCATCCGTGTGCTATGCTGTATTTACACTTTACAAATGGCCACATACGGGCACAAATGGTTAAGGGCAAGAAGAAATGGTAGTAATTGGATTCCCACCCACCCGTGACCTCTTGCCTTGGAAACCCCTAATTAACACTAGGCTTGTCAAGGCACCTAGAGATAAAATCAGCTGTTTGGACAGAAATGACCAGAAACATATTGTCTCATTTATAGAAGCGTATGCTAATAGCTGCTAGTGGCTCCTTAACTGTAATGAAGCTCTGAAAAAAAATACTGGTGAAATCATTCATTCATAAAATCCCAATGTGTGACGTTCACTCTAATTAAAGACCATGTCGGCCTCAATTAATCCACTGCTTTTCTTTCTTTCTCTTAATTCTTAATTAGTGTATCTATGGTAATTAGGGATTTCATGACAGGGATTTCTAAGACTTCAGCTAGGCCACACAGCAGGCAACATTACATCCACATGGCTCTCACTAAAGTGGAAGAAGGGGGGACATAGAGGCGAATGAGCTCTTACATCCAGTATTTGAATATGTTCTGCATTTGTGTTCCCTCCTGTGTCAGGCTGCTCCGGCTTCCCGGGCCGCGGGCCTGCTCCCTCCCTGACCCTCCATCGCGCCTCCTTTTTCTACACCTGCACTGTCGATAGTGGAGTTGGGCTTCAAGGCCATTATCGAACTGCACCACTCCTGTAGTGGCTGTCTCCGCTACCGTCCCTCCCGTCCTCACTGCACGCACACATTGCACCCCCTCCACATTCCCGCGACAGCGCTGCCAGCACCTGAGGAGAAGGCGGGCAGCCATGTGTTAATTACACATGCAAAGCCTATTATGCCCACCACAGACACCTGCTGACAGGGAAAATGAAGCGGGCTCGCTTGCGGATGCTGCGCCAGGCCAGGCCGGGACGGGGGCTCATCGAGGCTGGAGATAACAGCTTTCTGATTGCATTTTCGTGTAGTCCCCGCGCTGGAAATGTACTTAACATTTAAATCATTCACCAGGGAGCCTGCCTCCTTCAAATTTAAATGTTTCAGACTCACAGCACTTCTATTAAGAACAGGCCAGGCTGTTAGCTGGAGGTGTGGGAGGTGATGGTGGGGGGGCAGCGGGGGTGTGATCAAATGGCAGGCTCAGGGTCACGACTCAGCAGCCAACGTCACCCCCCCGCGCTCTCCAGCATCACCCCTGACCGCCAGCTCAACCTGATAACAATATCTCCCTCATCCTGACATTCAATTATTTAGCCTTTTGAAATGGTTTATATGCTTCTCCCAGACATTTTTACAACAGACTCACGTGTAGTGAATAAGTGAATTAAAAAAACAGCACCGAAATTATTGTTAGTAATATAGTAATATTGTGTTTCGGTTCTACAAAAGTTTATTTGTAACTTATCTTTAATAGAATTTCTTACATAATTTTTCATCACGTCTTGTACATTACTCAACAGTGAAATAAGTTTGATAAATACTTTTACAGAGTAATTACTGTGATCAGCCAGTTTGCTTTTAAAAAACAATAAATGTTGAGCAGCAATCAGGAAAAAGCTGTTGGTTATTCACAGTCTGGTCACTTGTAATTTTAGCCAGCGTTCAAAGGAGATGTGCCTTCAGTACTGTGACTGTGGATGGCTGTATTTACTGAACACATTCAGGTGGCATGTCTAACTTAAGGGTGTTACAACAGGAAACTGTAGCTGCTACACCACTTGCTGGTTTCTTATTTATTCTCGTTTTTCTCTGTTTACCCATACTTAATTGTTGCTGACAGCAATACTACATTTTATATTTGTGCTTCACTGTTTATTTTTCGACCATTTTAGTTAATAATTTCTTAAGGTGAATAATATGTATGCCAGTAGTTGACTAAATACGTTTTTTGAGTATTAAAGTCTTTATTAATTTTGAAAAGCTGTGTAGCTAGTGTTTCATATTTATGAAATATGACAAATGATGAAAAAGCTTGGAAACATTCATGCTGGTCTTGGGTTTTGTGTGTGTGTCATCAGAGCTCAGCATGTTGTATGGTGTTTCTCTGTGTAAAATCCTCATCAGAGTGTATTATTCACAGATAAAACCTTAAAGTGTAAAATGTTTCAGTGTAAAATTTCAGAGTGTAAAGCTCATGTTCTTGGTGAAGATGCCAGCAGAAAAAAGAGGCAACACAGAGATGGTGAGCAGCACTAACAGTACCAACGTGCTGAGATCGGCCTACGGCGGTCAGCACTAATAGACAGGTAGTCCTGTGTAAACCACTCTGGGCACCATCCCTGCATTCTCCTCACCTTCAACAGCCTCCATACAGAATGACATTGTTTTTTCCACCAATTTGCTGGCATAGCTTTGATGTGAAAGAGGGTTAAAACCAGCTCCAGCAATTTTCTAGCATTTTGTTTCCTGCGATTACTTTCCAATTTTGTGGCTTTCGGCCTGGAGCCACGGTGGAGAACTGGTGTCGCTCACGCCATAAGAGTAGGGGCTACTCTTTCATCAGGAGGACTTCTCTGTCCATCACACAGGTTTGAGATACTTCCTCAGGAAATCAGGCGGTGAGCTTTGTACATGTGTTATCAATTGGATAATCATGTTTCAGATGGTCAAATACAGTTTCAGATATTGAGTTATTTGTTAAGCACAAGTCAAAATGTCTACGTCTTGCCTACATGTAGAGTAAAAATTTTTAAATGTGTGTTTTTCAAATTACAGCAGAGCACCTCACTGTCAGCAGGTGGATGGGCAGACACTGCAGTATGATGTCAGGAATGCTCAGTGGGTCAGTTAAGTCCATGAAAGCTGATTTTAATAAGTTGTTAATTGCACCCTTTTTAACTTTATTCTGCCCAGTGTGAGGCCTGAAAAGAGGGTGTGTGGCACATTCCCTGCTCTTTGGGTCGGGGTGGAGGGGACAGTGTTTGCAGTGAGTCACACATGAAGTCACACACGAGACACAACAGCCAAACGAAGGCTGTGAGCTGGAAGGAAGCGATCAGACCAACTTCTCGCCTGGCAGGGGACCCTGGGTTATCACATTTGCCTACATTCTGCCCTGAGTCTTCCATCCTCATGAATATTCAATCAGTTTTCGCAGTTCATATTTAACCCATAAACATAACTTTTGTGAGAAGGGGAAGTATAATAAAGAAATTCAGGAGAGACAACCCTATTATCACCTACAACAATAAATTAACAATTTTCATATTTCACATTCAGATTTCATATACAACAGGGCATCAGGCATTGAAGACTGCAGGAGCTCTTCACATAAATTAATATTTAACAAGTAAGATGTAACAATTACAGACACAACAGAAAAGTCTAATCCTTTTAACTTTTCTTTCTTCTTCCAAAGCGAGCCCATTTTGCGTATCTGCGTGCACTGCCGCCGCGCTCCTCTGCACCTCTAGTCCGGCAGCTCGCATTTCCAGCAGGTAACAGGGCTGTGATTGGCATGCCGCTGTGAGATGGGTGGGGTAGGGGCAGGGCGGCAGTGCGGGAGATGGACGAGCATGGCCCGTGTTAGCACCTCGACGTGCGGCTCGGAAAGCGAGCGGCCTGCGGAGGGCCCCCCATTCGATTAGCACTGCCTGCACCGGAGCCAAGCTGTTTCTAATGAGACAGGCTGACGAGGCGATGCCCGCGGTGGCGGGAGGCCATGACACTTGAAAATGAGCTTGGCCTCCGTGCATGGAAGTGTGAGTGTGTCATGCGTGTGCGTGTGTGTGTGTATGTGTGGCAGGAGGGAGGCTCTATGGCTCCTGTCAGAACATCTCCCAAAAACACTGATGGGTCAGAGGACATGGTTTAAACCTCAAAACATGCTTGGGGGAAGCTTTTCTGAGTGACATCACTTTGGAGGTTATAGGGAAAGGCCAAGGCTAAACTAGTCTTCCATTTTGCAAAGCACAAGTGGTAACCAGGGTTACCTATTACATAGGCAATGGACTGTGAGGACATTTCTGCTACTCTGTGCCTGCCTACTGTTTTTTTTTTTAGCTTTGCTGCAAATGTCAGAAAGAAGCACCTTGATTTGTTTCAGGGATGAAACATGTACCATATGGACAGTCCAGCATGGTGCACATTTATAAACCAAATGAGGACCATGCAACAGTAGCGTAGCAGAGCAACAAGGTATATATCAGGTTCCTTTTCTGTCAAGAGGTTGAATTGTAATGCAGTTTATTTCTGCCTCAAATCACTGGTACCGTTAAAAAATCAGAACATCTATCACTCGACGTTAAATCGTGTGCTGTTTTCAGGTTGTTTTAACATTGTTTTAATGTTGCTGGAGCTGCGTGTTCATGTCATCTGGTATGAAGGAGCCGCCACCGTGCTGTCCTTGTTCCAGAAGCTTGTCTTCCATCTGCCGGTGGGCCCAGGGGGTCCAGGGGGGCTTGGGGGGCCCAGGGGGGCTTGGGGGGGCCCAGGAGACACCTTCTCCCTGAGCTTCCTGGGCCTTTCAAGTCAGACGGGAAAGCTGGCAGCAGAGCTGCGCACAGGGCATGCTTTAAAGGTGCGGGCTGAGTGTGAGGAACGGGCCTTCCCCCACGTCTGAAGGGCCCCATCAGCAAGTGTGGCAGGACTCAGCACGCTGGACACGTCTTGAGGGAGAGGTGGAGCCCTGGGCTGGATTTACGGTCGCAGATTGTAGGGCCTCTGTGGGCTGTGTCTGGTCCCATGTGTGCCTAGACTTGGACGGGTGTATCTCTCTGATCCTGAAGGAGAAGGGCCCAGCAGGTGGGCTCCAGGGGCGAGGAGGTGCTGGAGGGAGAGGGCCCATTTGGGCTTGGACGGGGGGAGTCTACGTTATGTGACATGCAGTGAAGAGCCGTAGGCTGCCTTCCAGGCTTAGGAGCAAGTATAAAGACACACACACATGCTGCTCTGTACTGCACTCACTTTGTGTTGGAGACCTTCACATCCTGCTGAATGGAAAAACAAACCCAGCAAACTGTTTGGGGGTCCTGGAGTCCAATGTGTTTGAGTCTTTAAGAAGTGCTGAAGGACAGGATGTTGCAAATCACAATTCAAGCCCCATTTTTCCTTTACCACAACAAAAGACCCTTAATCTTGCACTGTTAGGAGTTCAATACAGAAAGGCAACAGGAGCGCCTTCCCACACACATCCCCGTACAGCAGAACGCAGCCTCTCAGCGTGCGGCCCGCAGGTTGGTCAGAATGACCCCGTGGCAGGTTGTGCTTACTGCTGTACTCAGCGAGTACAAATCGATACACATTAACAGTTTAAAGCTACTGGGGGTGGGGTGCTGAGGGGTTGGGGGGGCTTCTTAGTTTAATGCACCACATCTCAATAATCTTGGCAAGGATCCTCTATTATACTTCACACAGACATGGACCCAGAGATGGATCTGGTCCATTGTGCTGAAGGAGACGCTGTCTGAAAGACTGGCAGCACTTTTAGCCTTTACTTTAATCTCACGATGCCTGATGGGATCTGAATGGCAGCCCTGTCAGGATATGGGGTGGGGGGGCTACAGCAAAAAACAAAAAAAGAAAAAAAACCTAAATACAAAAGAAATGCAGCATGGATTTTACACCATAATTTTCAGAAAAACAAATGCTATTCCTGGGGCGGGGAATTAGCAAATTCGTTTTTTGTAAAGAGGGCACCCAAAACAAGAAAACAGTCATGCTGTTTATAGATGTCAGGCTGAACAGAGCGAAAATTAGTTCTGCAGAAAAATCTGATCAGAAAGTCATCTGGAGGTGAGTACTGGCCCGTGTGAAGGTTCAACACTTTCTGTGGAAAGTGACGTTAGGACGCTTTGCATGAGGAGCGTGGCAAGGCAGCAGTGTGAGCACTGCACGCACCCGTGTACACACAGTGACACTGTCGGCAAGGTCTGCTCCAACGCTTCTGGAAAAGAAACAAACGTGAGGGTGAAAAAGGAAGTAGGCAAGCAGTTAGCACAGTTGACCTGGTGTCGAGTGTAAAATGCCAGTTTTCACACCTCTTCAGGTATAACAAACCTCTTTTTTGCCATCCCAAAATTATGCTACTTTTCAGGTTAACTGTGAAATGAGCTCTAACTGGTGAGGTTTCTTTTTTAAAGCAGCACTAATCATATGAGACTGGTTGGACAGGCTTGATGATAAATATTTTAAAATATAAACAGCTTCTTAAATACGTTGTAAACCTTCTTTACCTACACTGATTTCCTCTCAACTTGCAAATAAATAACTTTGAAATGCATATTTCTGTCTTTAGATATTGAATACTGTTTACTGCTAATTCACGTGTCTGTTTCTGCAACCTTAACAACCAAATCTGACCTTCTTTGGTCTCTGAAGAAGTTCCACAGCTGATCTGAGGCTGCGGTACAGACTGGCTATTTCAGGCCAAAACAGCTACACACGTGGACACATAAAATACCGCTAGAGTTTATAAATGGACGTCTACAGACATTCACAGGCTAAAAATTCTGCGTTACTTATTTGGCTTCTTGTCCTGGAAGGAGAGACAGGTAAATGAAGAAGGTATTCTCTGGTCTGCCTTTGTGACAAGCCAGCAGTATGTCATTCTTACTTACTTATATCTGCACACTGTTTCTGCTGTTAGGGCACTTCCTAAACCATCTTGAGGGCAACTATCTACACATGAGTCTAAAGTTCTGTCTTCAAACACAGTCCACATTTTGTCCTGACCAGATGTGTTTCCTCTAGAAGGCCCAGAGGTGGGTGCCATCAGCTGACATGTAGCTCACACCTTGGGACACCAAAAAGTTGTGTGGTGGTTAAGGATCTGGGGGCATTGCAGCAGATTCTGATCCACTGTGTGCTTTCTGCATCTGCAGAAAGGCTATACATGAAACCGTAAGGCACCTAATAGAATTGGACTAAAATTATACACCACTGAAATGATGAGTCAAATGGGGAAAGGAAATTCTATTGGTTTTTTCACCCATAAAATTATCACATGCTAATTTTCAGTGTTTTTTTATAATGCACTGCAAGCAAGAAGGTCAGATTTTATGCAGCTGCAAAGAGTATTATATCACAAGTTAGTAGAAGGCACTATGGTGTCAGGGTTTAGAGCTGAAACAGTTCTGGTAAATGGTTAATATGGTGTAGGGCTTGCTCGGTCGGTCGCCCATTAGTCTGCTGAGATGGAGGCTTCACAGCACTGCGCTGATCCGCCTCTCCTCAGTCCGCTGGCTGTACTGTACCTTTGCACCATCACTGGCTGGACTAAGGCAAACAAGCGAGCGGAAGCCCAGGACACCTACACACCCCAGTGTGACTTTTGGTGTCGCCCTCTGAGTACACTCGGTGCTGACCAGGAAGCTGGTCCTCACGATGTTCCATCTGCTGGCTTCCATTCTGGGACTTGCTGGTCTTTTTCACATTCTTGCTCTGCATGCTTACGTCTCTTACAATTGGAATAAAAAAGAAAATGCCCATTTTTTTGGTCGGGTCTTAAGACACACACACACACACACACACACACACACACACACACAAGCATGTACACATACACACACTTTTTAGTAAAGCCCTCTGGGAGAACCCACATTCTAAGTGTTGCACTGAAACAGTCAGCACTTGCATCATATGCTGGAAACAGAACCCAGAATAAGAGACAGGGATTTAGACCTGAAAACTCGTCCTAGGTAGAGAACATGCAGTTAGCAGGACCACAGGCTTAAATGGCTAAAATAATCCTCTCCTGTTAAGCGCCCTGTGCTGAATTTAAAACGAAAGCCCTTTTGACTTGAATGTCGAGTACATGTGTGCCGTGTACCTAACATGGCTGTAGTTGAGCTTCTGCTAGGAGCACAAAGGGGGCAGGAGTCCCAGCAAGGAATTTGAGGGGTTTTTGTTAGGGAATCAGCCATACTCAGACCAGAGTGGTTTAAATAGATTATAGAAAACGCATATCAGAGCCACGGAGTAGAAACTTCTAGGAATAATAAAAAGTGACCTGAAATACTGTGTGCCCACTGGACATTGAATTAACTTTTTTATTTGTTTTTGGTATTTCTTGGTTTGTTGGAACTGAACTTGATTACTGTTGAAAAGAGCCAGATATGGACGACATCCCGTGGAGAGTGTCTTTTTGGTTCAGGGGCTTCAAGGGAGGTGGCAGAGTTGTGGGCAAGGCACTGAAGGCCAGCGTGATGCAGTGTTGGCCCGAGCTGTGACGGCACCGAAGGCCAGCGTGATGCAGTGTTGGCCCGAGCTGTGAGGGCACCGAAGGCCAGCGTGATGCAGTGTTGGCCTGAGCTGTGAGGGCACTGAAGGCCAGCGTGATGCAGTGTTGGCCTGAGCTGTGAGGGCACCGAAGGCCAGCGTGATGCAGTGTTGGCCTGAGCTGTGAGGGCACCGAAGGCTCAGCGTGATGCAGTGTTGGCCTGAGCTGTGAGGGCACCGAAGGCTCAGCGTGATGCAGTGTTGGCCTGAGCAACATAGATGTCCAGAGGCACGTGCTGGCAGCGCTGAAAGGAGTACAGTGTGCCACCGTGTATTCAGACAACCAGGGGTTAAACGATGCCAATATCTTGAGTATACATACAACAGTGACCCCCTTTTGGCACAGGGCTGCACAAGACATGTCAATTTTACCTAATAATGTCCTGAATTATGAATCTGACTAGAATAGTTTAAACAACTGCACATACAAACCTTATAAATCAATCTGATTAGTGTTGATCAGGCTGCTGTTAGCCTAACCATTAGAGTTAGCACTTTAGGCTTTATTACCATGATGTGATGTTAGTACTGTTTAGCAGCAGTGCATAGGATTGCAGGAGGTACTGTGACCAGTCTGTCACCCTAACCTCATGTGCCCGCTTTACGGATCAGTGGTACTTCCGCCGACTCCGAGACTGTGAGTCAGACATCAGGCCTGGGGCTGTGGGCCTTGCTGCACACCCTCACCATGTCCTGGCCCTACCTCTCTTTGGGCTTATTGAAACATTTCAACCTGCCTGGCACATGATGTTGCTCTGTGTGTGTTTACGCATGCGTGTGCAGGCTCACGTGTGTGTGTGTGTGCATGTGTGCGTGCGTGCGTGTGTGTGTGCGCGCGCGCGTATGTGCATGCGTGTGTGTATGCATGCTCTTCAGAGTGAGTGAGGAAGGATGGGAAAGGAGTTGGGGGGAAGCAGGTTCTTGCTGAAATATCACGGCTCTCTCATTACTGAGACAGGTTTAATTTGGAATGTCCAGCGTGGCACTTTGAGAACAGCTACTTTATTTACATTTAAAGGGATCCAAAGTGGCTGCCTGTAGCCGCCCCCACTCCTTAATTGCTGCCTTCAGTCGGCCGTGAACACGGCAGAGTCGGCACCAGTGGCCGCTTCGTCGCTGACGCTCATTACCAAGTGGCAGTCGAACAGGCAGCACGCTCTCCGCAGCGAGAAGAAGGCACCGCTATCCCATCGAAAACGCAAACAATCAGGGGGATTACGTGGTAATCCTCCTTTCTCTTTCATCCTGTTAATATCAACAGGAGACAAATCTCTGGAGCAAAGGAACTCAAAAAAATCCACATAAAAAAAGAGAAGGGCCCCATTGTCAATAAAGATATGGACCGTCTTGGTAAATAATCCAGACAATGGGATTACAGTATCTGCCTCAAAAAAAGACCTGAGCAACTGGGAAAGGATTTGAAGCTGAGAACTCTAGACATGCCATTAAGATTGCAGGGATTATAACAGAAGCAGGCATTGGCTGCTGAACTATATTAAGTGACTTTTTGAGTGTTGGCATTGTGAAGCGCGCAATTAAACAAGTTGAGAAACCCCCAAAACTGTTACCAAGAGACAACTGTCGCTTCTGACGGCCTCTTTGGGAATGTCATGCCTGTCATCCAAACTGAGTTTATAGAAATGAAATTAAACTTCATACCCACAGCGGTGTAATGAGGCAGAACATCAAAGTGGTAACTGTGGACCCCTCCTCTGCCCCTCCATATCCACAAGGTCCAGTCCAAGGTCGAGGTTGCAAGTTGGCCTTTATCACTCTGCAGATGAACCCCCACTCTTCTCTCTGCCCCCCACCTCCTCTTCCCTGGACAACAGAGAGTACCTTTTCACCTGCTGTCTTCCTGCATGTCTGATCTTGTTTCCTCTGTTAACTCACCCAGACTGCTTTAGTGCTGGTGACATACCGTGCTCCATCCTGTCAGCCACAGGAAGACATGGCGTGCAGGGCCCACAGGAGGAATCCACATGGGCACATGGGCACGTGCAGCAGCCCAAATCATGTGCACAGACTAGTCACACAGGAAACACTCTTGGCACACACAGGAAGTGTTTTCACACATTTAAAAAGGAACTGCACGTTTCATACATAAGAAATCCACCTGTAACTATCTTTATTTTTAATAATCTTTTCACTGCATTAATTATTATATTAGCACTTTTATATTAGCAACTTTGTAATGTATAGAATGTTCATGTCAAAATGTGACATTTCTAAAAAGTCAGACTTTATAATTGGTCATAACCTTATCTGCACTTTGCTCTTTCAGTCATAGACTATAGCATGTACATAAAGGCTTTTGAGTAATGAATTGGATTCCCCTTCATACAGACCTGGGCTGCTGTAGAGGTGAGTAGCCATGCCCCTTACCCTTCATACAGAACTGGGCTGCTGTAGGGGTGAGTAGCCACACCCCTTACCCTTCATACAGAACTGGGCTGCTGTAGAGGTGAGTAGCCACACCCCTTACCCTTCATACAGAACTGGGCTGCTGTAGAGGTGAGTAGCCATGCCCTTTACCCTTCATACAGACCTGGGCTGCTGTAGGGGTGAGTAGCCACACCCCTTACCCTTCATACAGACCTGGGCTGCTGTAGGGGTGAGTAGCCACGCCCCTTACCCTTCATACAGAACTAGGCTGCTGTAGAGGTGAATAGCCACGCCCCTTACCCTTCATACAGACCTGGGCTGCTGTAGAGGTGAGTAGCCAAGCCCTTTACCCTTCATACAGACCTGGGCTGCTGTAGGGGTGAGTAGCCACACCCCTTACCCTTCATACAGAACTGGGCTGCTGTAGAGGTGAGTAGCCA
>JABJVR010000035.1:1411704-1431409 GCA_025773905.1 Chitala chitala
CACCCCTTACCCTTCATACAGACCTGGGCTGCTGTAGAGGTGAGTAGCCATGCCCTTTACCCTTCATACAGACCTGGGCTGCTGTAGAGGTGAGTAGCCACACCCCTTACCCTTAATACAGACCTGGGCTGCTGTAGAAGTGAGTAGCCACACCCCTTAACCTTAATACAGACCTGGGCTGCTGTAGAGGTGAGTAGCCACACCCCTTACCTTTCATACAGACCTGGGCTGCTGTAGAGGTGAGTAGCCACTCCCCTTACTCTTCATACAGAACTGGGCTGCTGTAAATGTGAGTAGCCACAAATTTACAGGCATTTCTAAAATTCTGTTTTCACTTTGTCATTATGGGGTCCTAAGTGTAGATTAATGAGAAAAAAAATGAATTTGAACAATTGTAGTATCAGGCTGCAACATAACAAAATTGAATACTGAATAATAAGGGGGTCTGAATACTTTCTGAATGCACTGTATATAGTAATTCTAGAAATACTTGTCACTTGGCAAAATAAGGACATGCATATTTTCACTGCAACTCTGCATCAAGATTTAAAGAATTATTACTTAAAAAAGTAAGAGCAGCAGTGAAACTGTATTTCACGTTATGATTATGAGTTAAACTTTGCAGTTAATCTTCACAGCATGCATGCCAATCCGTGGAGTGAGGGGGAGCTGTACTAATCACGGATCAATTACAGTCTGTTATACCACTAGTGAATTCATATGCGTATTTCATGTCGAATTCTGGGGTTAACTTTTTAATCCAAAGACTCAAATGAAAACGTTTGCCCCATTTTGGGACCCAGTATCATAAACATTTGAATTGTCTGTTTTATTACAAATTATTTTGGTGACCGACCATGAGCAGGTCCACAACCCAAAATGTGTCCTTACTTAGGGAAATGCTGGTGAACATACTAAGTGTTAAAAACCACTGCTGTATTCTGCAAAACCCAGTTCTACAGTTCAGCTACCTGCAACGTTGGGATATTTAAAGCTTCAGTGAAGTAGTGTCTACTTTAAGAGTCTGAACATTGTGCTGATAGGTAATAGAAGCACACAAGTATGTGCTTCTCATTGAAGCATTACAATTTATGTTGAATCACAGGTTTAGTAGATCACTGGTAAAAGCTGTATATGTAATAATACACATTTTAAAACAGCGCTTTTGTTTATCCTCGTTTTAAAAAGCACATCTGTCTCATATAATAGCGGAAACGTGTGAGCACCTACGCACAGGGCAGGACACTGTGCTGTTGAAAACTTGAATTTCAGAATGGTCTAAACCAACACATCTGTTTAGTGTTTCTTGAAACACTTAAACACAGAAAAACGACCAACTAACAATGACGTGTTTTTAAAAAAAAAAAAAAAGGGGGGTCCATACTCTGAATGCCTGGGACTCTCCATCTTTGTGTCTTTCCAAATTGTTCATACTATGATTCTATTATTCAGTCTTCAGGAAACATTATATATGTTAATCAATTAAGACACCCTTGCTATAACACATGGAGTCAATTAATAACCGATGGTAAAGTCAGTGTTCTGTTTTTGGCACTAGGCCCTGCGAGAGAGGAACCTGCTGTGTCAATTGCCGTTTATCCTCACGATGTTGGGAGATGCAGCCCCTGCCTCTCCAGCTATTTCTGGCAGCTGGCAGACATGCTGCTCGCCAGCCGGAGTCTAGCCGTCGTCCAGATCTCCTTTGAAAGGCGGAGATGGAGACTGGGCTTTAAAACTTTATAACCAAACACTCAGTACCACATGCCGTTTCAGTAGCTCTGCTAGCAGCGGGCCCGCAGATTTATGGCCTATGACATGCACATATTTAGTGTGTAACCAAACACTTCCCCTTCCCCTTAGTTCCTCTCAGAACTTTGGAGGAGCCCTAGCTCTCACAGGTCAGAGGTTAAGCAAAGGAAGGGAAGTTCTCCCTGGCTAAAGAGCTGGTCTGTGGCGTTCCGGCTGCGGCCGTCCCTGGCCCGCATTAACAGGTCGACTGGAGTGACAGTCCCGCTGGATGCGGTGGGTTCAAAAGGTTTAGTGCCGACATTCAGCAAGGGGGGGTGGGTGCAGGGTTGTAAAAGATAGGGTGCGGGCAGCATCCTACTGGATTTCATTTGGTTACAATTCAACATTACAACCGGGATCCTCTTACACTCTTCTTCGCAACACGTCTCTCCTGGCTACCGAGAGTGACACCTTTACAGCTGCGTAGGCCATAAAGGCTGAGAGCCCGTCCCCTAACACCGTAACATGCCCCACTGGCTCCTTCATTCGGACCCAACTTGTATAACATATAAGTTTATTTAGTGTGAAAGTCCCGCAGCGCTAGGCTCTGGCCCCAGCAGGAAGCCCTCCTTCATGACGGCTTATCCATGTGCCTTGCAGTAGCAAAAGGAAGAGTGAGGAGACACAGAACAGAATTTGTGCAACGCCATCCATCTTGTCCGAGGGGACGTTCATAGAACAGACCACAGCTGAAATGCCATGATTTGGTCTCATTTGGTTAAACCAAAACCTTAAACCAAAGTCCAGTGATGAAGGAGACCCCCTTGTGGCTCTCTGGCACACAGACATCTTTTTGAAGTGTTCATGTTGAACCGTGAGTCAAGAATGAGGCATCAGGAATGCAGTTCATGTAGCTGAGCTGTGCCTCTACAGCTCCAGGTTGTCACAGGACATGCACCCACTAAGGAAGAATTCTAGCTAGCTGGCGATATTAGGATAGGTCATGGCAGGAGTATTGAATTGAATGTATGAAATGATGAATCATGATGTCTGGACCACAGGGGTTTCATGTGTTAAAAACGTGGGAGTCATTGCCTTGAGTCACCATGTGCTGTAGTTAGATATGCAGAATAGTGAGATAACCACAGCCCATGTGTGAAGTCTGTGTGACCCATACGTATAACCACAACCAGTGATCAAGACCAAAGTCATCGAGCTCAGAAGTACCTGCCACACTGTTCAACTTACGTGAACAAGGAACACAAACTGCCCGTACACCTAACAACATGATCACGATGAATGTGCTCATCCCATTGTGATTAAAGACTTAAGTACTTCAGCCAATGTGACGATAGTTAATCAAGACTAAGGTTGCATAACATGGAGACCCTGGTTCATGTAAGGATCTTGAAGAGATCAGTCACACACAGTCACATTTATGAATGATCTATAACAAGTTTTGCTGTGACTATCACTCCTTCTTGCCAGTGCTGTCATGGCTGCTCATTAACTCTGCATTCGGTTGTAAAAGGAGATTCACTATCACACAAACTAAAATATTGCAATTTTTAATGTGGTAAAATGTATAAACCAGTTTTAATGCTAGTAAGGTTTCCTTGGCCCTGTAAATTAATCATTTGAAAGCCATGAACTAATTGAATGCATCTGTTACCTGACAAAAAGAGGTTTGTCTTGGTTTCAAGTGTATGAAATTTCGTAAAGGATATTGCACATGACCTTGTTGTATGTGAGGGATAGAACAATATGTTTTGCTTCAGCATAACTGACAGGAAAAGGAGGAATGCATGAAAAGTCTCCACACATAGCTTTGACAGACCATTTTACATCAGGTGTGCTGCCAAATGAAAACCACACTTCATTATACACTGTCTGTCTCTTTTAAGCATAAATACACCCAGAAAGGCTTTGGTCACTCGAGCTCTGGTTGGTGCCCCTGCTGTGTTGTTACTTCCAGGTGGCCCCTTCCAGTCAAGCCCAGCTTTGTGGTTTTGTGAGGTGCTGTTAGGTGTACTTGTGCAGATGTTACGAGACCTTGGTGTATCTGAAAAGAAGGTGTCCAGTACCTAGTAAATGGAACAAGACAGTACTCTGCCTTCTTGCCATCATGCTTCTCATGCTGCCTGAGCATAGCAATGAGATATCAGAGCCCCACATGGAGGTGAGGAGCACATCCCTTATCAGTTTGAGTGTCTCCACCAAGACATGGCCCTTCAGTAATACCCCTCATCGTTTCACTGCGGATCCCCAGTAAAAATCTCTTTGTTTACCTACTTTTTGAGCTTTGCAATTACATGAATGAAAAGGGCCAGAGATGTGAGGAGCTCCTCTGGTACCTGCTCCCACTGTGTGGCTACGTGGGACATCCTGGCTGCTAATTCAATGGCCACATTTTCGCACACCGTTTGATGTACCTCTTGGAAAGCAGTCGTTTACAAAGGGATAGAGAACCTCTGTGTGTGTGTGTGTGTGCGCGCGCGCGCGCGCATGTGTTTGTGTGTGTGCTTACGTGCGTGTACGCGCGCGCATGTGTTTGTGTGTGTGTGCTTACGCGCGTGTGTATCTGAAAGGGATTCTAATCCCACACCTTCTACCATTGTATGCTGGTTTGATATGTCCCTATCTCCAAACCAACAACCCACCCCTGTTTCCCTGGTAACCTTATTCAAGCAATGCTGAAAGCGCTTTTTGGATCTTTACACTTGGGATTAATCAGCGACAGAACAAATATGTTAAATAGCAGAAGGGCTGTTGAGGAGACTGGGAAAAGCAAAGCGGGCCATTTTTCTTTGAAAAAAGCCACAAGCTTTTATTACTGGCATCTTGAAGCCTCACTGAACACTCGTGGAAAAAAGAAGAACGACAGCCTTTGTCCTGCAATTTGTGTTATGCCTACTGACAAGCCCACAAGTTTACTATCTGTCCAAATGTCATTTCCCCAGCATAACATCATCTTCTGTTCCTATGGGTGACCCAACATTTGGCTACATTCATTGTTGGCTCATGGCATATTCTGATTGTGCTGCATAGCTCCTTGCGTTCAGATGATTGCTCACACAAACCTTTTGGAGACTACACACTGTTCCAGTCCTAACCCATAATACTGAATATAAAACATACTCATTTTGGAATGAAGGTATAGAACAGTGTTGGAAACAAGAGTTTTATATAAAATAAGTAAGCATCTAATTGTGCCTCATACGTTTGGGATCTCCTCTAAACTCGTTTGTAATTGTGGGCTGGATTTCCTCTTGAATCCTCCAGGAGTGTCAACCAGGTGAGAAAGTGGAGGGCAAATGTGAAAGGTGTGCTGACACTGGAAGGAAAGAGCACTTGGAACATGTGGCAGGTCCTTGTAGAGATGTGGCTGTCTTGAAGGGTGTAATGGCAAATGATGCCCATTAATGTCTTGAGAGAAGACTAATCTGATCTAGATTGATTTCTTCCAATGGGGCGTGTAGATTGGGAGCAGTTGGTGTCCAGTCGGCAGGGAGGGGCATTGTCGTCACAGCCCACTGCAGTTAACAGATATGAACAATGACGCCGCTCTGAGGGCTAGCACCCCCATTATCCCCATGGTGATGAGGGTTTCTGTGGAGTGGGGAAACAACACTGCTGTCCCTTAGCACAGACTTGCCTAAATGTGTAGAGTCAGCATCGTACACAACTGTTTACTCTGTTTTCTTATTCTCTCTCATACCCCTCCACCCCACCCACCCACTCATTTTTTGTGGTTTGCAGTCAGGTGTAGCCATACAAAAATATTATAGCTACACTTCATATACACAAAAAATGTGCCTTACATGACAGTAGTCCTCCTTGTAAAGAGTGTGCATTTGAAGAAGAAACTGTTTGCTGTGAAACAAAACCCTGTCCACTCAATACTTTGCATCCTGACTACTGCTGTCCCTCAGTATCAGTATTTGCCTGGATCCTACAATATGGGGAACACCTGCAGCAAGGTAGTTCGTCACTCCTTTCTCTTGAATTAGGAAAATAAACTAACAGTGCTTGTGCATGGCCAACCTCTGCACCCCCTCCAGCTTTCATGGTTGCCCTGCAGACAGTGCCCCATGGACCCAGAAAAGGGCTTGTTAACCCACCCCCAAGTCTTGCCAATTGGCAGCCCCAGGCCAGGAAACTGTCAGTGTCGATTGAGCTCAGCTGAAGACGCTTGGTGTAAGCAGGCGAGCTTGTCGAGGGCCCACCTCTGTTTCCAAAGCTTGGGAAAGACGGGGGTCCACATTCCACAGATCTGAGCTGGCAACTTCCACTGCTTGTCGTTTGGAAGGAGCCATGAATGAGATTAACAAAGGCTGTTCTGTGGGCCCTGCCTGGCCGCCTTCCATGTCAACAGCTCTCAGGGTCAGAGGTCACACTAACTACATTCATTCCCAGCAGACCCCTTGGTCCAAACACAAGCTGCGAGTAGTACAAATTCAGAACTTTTTCTCTAATCCCTTGAGATATTTCTGATCTCTCCACATGTTTCTGCTCAATTAAAGCAAAGTCGCACCTTGCGAATGGGGCAGAGAGAAGAAAAGAGAAGAGGGAGAGAAGGGAAGTGGGAAAAAAGAAAGAGGGAGGAGAAGGAGAGAGAGAGCGAGCAAGAGCGAAAAAGCAATCTCTGTTTCAGTGGGATCCAGGACCCCCTCACATGAGGAATAAAAGCATGCGGCCAAGCTCGTAAAGGTGACGCTCCAGCACCGGGCCTTAAGAGAATAAACCACTGACCGTTTAATGGCACTGTCAAATGCATATTGCACCTGGTCAAAATCCTCCAGATCCAATTAGCAGGGTTTAGTGGGAACAGGGGCCTTGGCGGGATCGCACCAGAGTAGCACATCATTTTCGGACATTTCCTCAGGCTGCTTTCTCGCCGAGCGCTGTCATCATGGTCCCAGAGCAGCGGTGCGGGCGGTGTGGGTGACAGGGACCGCTTGGTGCAGAAGCTGATATGGCCCACCTGGTCGTGCTGCCATGCCCGTGTAAGGAACACAAGCTCTTCAACCTGCAGCGAATTCTTGTTTCTTATTGCATTATGTCTCAATTACTGTAAGTGGCATTAACAAGCCTTAGCCAGCCTTGTCCGTAAATGTAACTAAAATTAATTATCTTATAATGCACACTGGCATCCTTGACGGCAGTCGACCACAATCCCACCGCTTACATGAAGCAGTGGCAGAAAAAGTCACTTCCAATTCTTGTGTAGATTACACATCTGAAACTAGTTAGAGTGGATCCCTGCCAGCTGAAGAAATTAAATGCACACCAACTGAGAGCTGAAAGAGGAAAAGCAGAGCCAGAGCAAAAGGAAACTGCACGTGGTCACTGATCTCCCTGTCTGTCTGTCACACTGCAGCACTCCCCTCGCCCAGTGCGTATCGTTTTTAACTGGGAGCTACGTTCAGGCCTAACCCCAGCTCGAACCTGTTCCCACCCACGTGAGCCAGAGTTTGAGCTCACAGGACAACTGTGGGTGTTTAGATGGTCCATCTTGCAGCCGTGGCATGGAGATTTGGAGAGCTGGGTGTTGCTGGTGGGCTGGTATGAACATCAAGGGAAGGGAAAAAAAAAAAAAACGACAGGCAAGAAAGGCGCTTGACAACAGCCAGGTCGGGGCTCTCAGACTAAACACAGAGCCTAGAGCGCTTTGGGTTTAAAGCACGGTAGAGCTGTGGGAAAAATGTCACCACACACCACCCTGATGCAGCCACGGATATTGTTCAAGCCTTGGAGAAACCTGCAAGCCACAGGTATAAAATGAAATTGCAAAAAAACTACAAAACCCATGGGAGCTTGAACTGTTACTGCTCAGCGGTACGTTTTTGCAAAGCACTGTACCAGGCGTCCATTTAAACCCCACCTACTTAAACGGTCTCACTGCTCATCCTGTCTCTCTGCGTTTCCACCTTGTACCGCGGAGCACTGGCAAGCCAAATGACTCCCCGTCTGAAATGCGCCCATGCTAGCACGTGCCTTGCTCGCTCAGGCCCTTACAGCGTGGAAGTTGGGCCGGCAGGATGAATAATTTACCTTGTGGGGGCGGCACGACGGGCGGTGCATGCAGCAGCACGCCTTTGATGCGCAGGGTCCTGTGGACCGTCAGCAGGCCGCGTGGCATATTTGCCATGGAGCTGCTCCTCGCCACCACCCCACGGTGAGCCCTTTCAGGTCGCACCACGCACTTCCTTTCTTCTCACACCAGTTAATTAAAGGTCTGAGGGAGGACTGCACTGCACTGAGCCCCTCCTCTCCACTGCTCTCGTTACCTACAACTAGCACATGTGCCTGATTAAAAATACACAGGTGAGGGTGTTGTTTGTCTGCGTCAAAGATGGCTGCTAAGATGGAGGACTGCGTAGGCTCTTTGGAAAGAACACAGCACTTTGCTTCTCATTAATGCTCAGGAATGTCTCCTGGACTGGGAGGGGCCATGAAGGGGGATTTGATGAATGCAAGTTGACGGAGTTTGATCTCAGAGTACTTCAGTTCCATGATCAGCGTAGACTTCTTCAATGAAGGTTGCTATGGCTTCAAAAAAATAATGACTAAGATAAAAATCAAGTTACAGTGAATTTGAGCACCATCTTTAGGATGACTTTTATTCAGTAAAAGACGAGCAATGACTAGGTCTTCGCAACCTAGTTACTACACAGTGTCCATAATTTTTAAAATGCCTGTAAGAGTTTCCAGTTTTAGTACAAGAGCCGAAATATTCAGATGTCAATTAACATGATGTGTCATGTTTACCACATACCATGCATTTACACTCTCAAACCTTTTGGAATTAATAGCAACAAACCAATTAACAAAGTTAATGGAATGGTCAAAAAATACGTAACATGTTAGAGAAGTACCTGTTGTTCCAAGATGGAGTTTGGGTGTTCACTTCAGCTGTCTGGTTTGTAGTTCTCTGTACTCATTTCCCGCTTTGTGGTTGTAGAGGGAAAAACACGGTAGGCCTCGCACTGTCATGTAAAACAAAAGTTTGCTATATGTGCATGAGCTGCCTCAAGCCACATGGTCTGAGATTTTTTTTTTTTTTAAGAGCCTGAACTTGTGGCCGGAGCAGCTCAGTGTGGTAGTGAGAAGAAACACAGTGCCATAAAGACCATGTGACACACAGGGTAAACGGTTACTAACACAGGGCACACAAACGAGAGCACTGGTAAGCTACTGAGGCACATCCACTTTGTAACATTGTTACATTTTACATGTTTTTTACTTAAATTGTTTGTTACTGTGAATACTACAGTGTGAAAATATATATCAACTCACGCATGTTTCACTACCACGTAAGAACTTCTACGATCTTCTGTGATGATCAGCTGGGTTCTACACATGGGGGTGTATCATTTTTGGCCTGTTCTGCAACTCCAAACACTTTCCTATCCAGATGTCTGCATAACAGGCCTACCTGTTCAGCTAATTACTACGGCAACAATAAAACCATTACCGGAGCTGGGAGGGAACAAACAGCGCTTCGCAGAGGGAGTTTCCTTTCATCTCCGGAAGAGCTTAAATGTTCCTCAGCTAATCTATGCACGCTCCTCCTGCCAGCTAACTGCTCAAACTCAACACTGAGCCTGCGGCTGCCGCTACCTCGCTTTATCATACAGTTCTCAAGGCATCCATGAGGGACGACGTGTTGAGTTTGCATAATGATATAACTCCAGATGTTTTTAAACACGCTGTTTTACAATTGCGGGACCTGCCTACTCGTGTCAGGGTTTGTGTGTGTACAAAATGATGTTCACCAAGGAAAGGAAAGTTTATAAGCACTGCCCCAAATCTGTGCTGCGCATAAAATGTTCAGCTGAATATCCCAGTCACATTCCACTACATATCTCATTAGCAGAGCTATGCAGTCTTATGATTAATAATGAAGTCCCCACATTCTCCCAGAAAAATGTCCATAGAAAAGAATGCAAAGTGCTATAATATTATTCAATAACACAGTTCTGTGTTACAAGTAGTAGTGGTATGTTTATGCGTTTATGGAAAACAGTTGTGGTTGCCTTCAGAAATTCTTCCCTTTCACCTACAGAGGGCGGTAGCATTCAATCCCTGAGTTGTGTAGGTCAGATACGCTTCAAATGTGTAGGAGTTTAATGCTTCCGGTACCTATATAGGTACCAGGCTATGGCAAGGCTGATTTGGATAGTCTGACAACTACAGGTAGGTTTTGACGTAAATTATAATGCTGTGAAGGTGATGCCAGAAGCACTAAACTCAGCTGACTTGAGAACAAGTCAATTGATGACATTTATGTTAGAACCAAAGTTTCTGGTGCTGTGGCTTTTTGTATGAAACATCCTACAGTAAGGAGCCACAGAGCGTTTGGGGTAAGGGTGTGCTAACAAACTGCCACAATAACAGATTTACTATAAACAGGCTTTTGTTTTGCTAATCTCTCAGAATGCATCATAATTGTGTCTGTTCTTGTAAAAACGGTACTGCAGCCATTTGCAGCTGCATATTTAAATACTTTCTGTTTTTGTATCTGTATTCAGCAGACTTTAGTATTTGCACTGGTTTAAAAAATAAAGGCCATAAGTAGAACATAGTTTCAATATGAATGTACCTAAATCAGAAGACATAAGCATAACAAGGTGCTGACTGGGAATCATTTGTCTTCTATATTTATAGTATTAATAGTCCAGCTTTATACTTAATTCCTTAAATACTCGTGACATTTCTTTAGCATTTTTACATGTATAATCCTTGGAAAAAGACGAATTGTATAGAATTGTGCAAGCCACGGTTTAGCAGACTTACTCACGTTCCTTTTCTGTTTGTGTGTAACATTGAACATCCATCGTATCCATTTCTTTATGCCTGTGTGCACTGCAGTGTGTGCCATGCTGTCCTGTTGTTGCCTTGTTCTGTTCTGTTTTGTGTTCTGTTATGTCTCTTTAATTAACAAAACTTATTAAACAATTTTTTTAAAAGGCAAAGTGAGAGGCAGCCTCAGTTGGCATTAGCCTGGTGCGACTGAACAGAGACACCAACCTGGGCCATGCTGATGGCACCATGAACGGACAGAAGTGAAAGAATGCAATGCCAAGGCAGTAAGAATGGCAGCCTTCGCCTGGGCCACGTTAACATCACATTAAAGACAGTGCCGAGTCAGGAAGTGTGAGGCTTTGCGTTCTGATGGAGATCCGTCAGAGGCTTTTATGAAGATAGACCTGCCTGGGCTACCTGTCTGCCCTAACAGGGGAGGCCAAACTCAGTCTGAGGCATTTCCTGTGCAAAAGAAAAGAGCAGATAATTTATCCATCTAACGGGACCAATAAATCTAAGTATTAACTGCGCCACACCATATAACAGGCCATGGCCCTGAGAAATAAAAGACAGATGAAGGAAAGGAGAAAGAAGAAGGAGACTTAATCACTTAAACCATAGCCAAAAGGGGGAAGGCAAGCAGATAGACAAAAATGATAGAGAAACACATCTCTCAGTTTAACACTGCAGATCAAAACAAAAAGGAAAACTGAAAGAAGCACAAAGGGGGACAGCAGTGTGATGAGCTGGTTGGGGGTGGGGTTTGTGCTGGGCTGTGGCTGTGCTGCACAGTGCTAACAGGCCTCCAGGGACCTGAGGCTGCTGGACCATATGGGCAGCTGTGAAAGGGAGCAGGCGGCGGGAGCCCCGGGGCATGCTGGGCCGTGAAACCTCCGCTTCAGCTGTTACACAGGAGCCCGGGGGGTCTGGGGAGTGGAGCCACAGGGCCCAGCCACATAACAAAGACACCAGGGCAGGATACGCGTGCCACAGACACACGGCGATCTGGATGCCCTTCTTCCTGGCCGTGACAGCCAGCCAAGGCGTAGTGAACGACTGTGACGCTGTGTTTGGAGGTGCTGGGACTGCTGGGACTCTCCACCACAGGCCTTGTGTGTTCCCACTGATTTTGGTATGATGATGCCTGTCCACACGTGTGCTGGAAGGATCAGGTGGCAACCAGGCTCTGCTGCCGAGTCGGGTTGCCAAGGCAGCCAGGAGACGTACCTGCAGCATACAGGCACAAAGCTGCAGGGCTGGGCCTCATTCCACAGGGAGCAGGTACGCAGGTGTAAACAGGTGTTGTTGAGCATGACAAAGACACACACAACAGTGCTGTGGCCAGGTCATGATGGGACTTCGCACCACATCTGTGGGTTTTCTCTTTGGAAAGTAAGTGCCGTTTTGGTGTAATTAACCTGGATACTGTATCATGACTCAGAATTCATTGTAAATACATTGCATCACTCAACCGCTAAAATACTCATGCTTTCACCTGTGTCATATTAAATGTGGTCGTGTGTATTTTGACCGTGCAAAACTTACGTTAGTTTCGTGGTTCGTGCTCTTTGCAACGGCAGAAATGGTACCATGGCTTCCTAGGCAAATAGGACTGTGCCCTCCAAGGGGAGGTTTCCATGGAACTCGCTGAACAACTTCATCACTGTCTGTATTTGTTATTGTGAAGGAGGTCAAGTAGTTTGGCTCGGTCCAGGACAGCAGAGAGCAGCAGCTATGGTCCTAGTCCCAGTGTGGGGCATAGAGTTGGGAGCAGAGCTTGGTTTCTACCTGGCACCTGAAGGTCGGTGGTCCTCGAGTTCTGGGCTGTCTGTCATCCCCTCCCACCCTATGTGCTGCTATGGTGCATCTGAGGCCCCAATTCCCAGACTTCAGCTTTGGATGACAAACAGCTAATTAATTTTCCAGGCCAGGGGAGGCCAGCTTCAAGCTGGGGTGTGGGGGTGGTGGTGGGGGGCATGCAGAATAAATGCCCTTAGCAAAAATTTTGAACTTGTGAGATAGATTTGAGATCCATTTTACATGTGTAGCATTTGCATGGGGGCTAATGATGAATTATGGCCACAAAGCAAATGTGAGCTTTTCACTTCATTTGCTGTTATGTGTGCTCAGGGCTGGAGATACTAGACACACTGTGTGATGTTCAGTCTACAGACACACACAAACACACACGCACACACATGCGCATGCACACACCAGCATCACTAACAGCTCAGAAATGGCCCTTTAAATTATTTTACATTTTGTGAACACAGCATCAGCAGAGTTAGTCATATACAATATAATTCACTAATCTTCTGTCAGACTATTGTGGAATGCCATTTTATATGCTTTTAGCAGCACTTTCATTTTCAGCCCTTCACAAAATGCGGCCTTTATTAGTTTCACACTTAAAATGATGTACAGAAAGGTTACTTAACTTAAACGATCAGGCCTTTAGTTTTAACGAGTGCATACATCATAAAGCAATCTAAGAGCAATAATCGTCCATCATTATTGAGATGCTGGCGCAGTCTAGGGATCCAGCAAGCAGAATGGGAAACAGATTTGCAAAAGCGGTGGGGGATGTGTATCCTAGTTTCTCCACATTAGGTAAGAGAGCTGCTGTGATTCTTGCTTTAGTGTGAACCCCCCCACTACATCCACTCACACATATAACACAACCCCCATCATTCAGTGACTTGGGCCAGTCTTTTAATTGCAGACCTGAAGGCCTCTGAGGACCTTTCTCTCTGACATTACGTGTCCCCCTCCCCCGTCACCCTGCAGGGCCAGGTCCTGATCTCATCCACAGCCCTCCCCCCAGGGGCCTGATCGAGTCGTACGCTGTCACTTCCTGCCCTGACGCTGAGCACCTGGGCCCAGCCGCACCAGTGAGACTCCACCTCCTTTCTCTAGCCTCCCATCAAACCTGCTTGACATTATACAGCTCACAGCTCCTGTCTGTAATGCCGCGCTGATCAATAGGCTCACCTCTCGTGCTTCTGACAGCAGCAGCACGCCCCATCGATTGCGTGTGGCCTCGACAGCCTCTGTGCCCGGTGGATAAAGTTGGTACTTTCCAGTCCATGCCCTGCATCCAGTCTACTCACCGTTGTGCTTGTGTAGTGATACGGTGCCAAGCGCTGTACTGCCCAGAGGCACATGTATGTGCGCTCTGCAATGACCAACCGTCGGATCCCACTGCACATTCATTCATGTAGCTGCAGCTGAGTCACACGTTGCCTGTGAGCGGGAATTCAGCCAGGCACCGAGGACTCTTTTGAGGAAAAGGCTGAGTCACGTTTCACTACTGGTCACATATGCATTATTTAAATCATGATTAATTACACAACACTGCCAGTTTTTAAGAGCCATTAAGCAAATACAATTTGTATTCAATTTATTGTCTGCCGTTGCATGCCCTAACCCTTAATAAGTTATGTTGGATACAGTACTTTTAAAAATATACAAAAACTAAGAAATGCTGTATCCCAGCAGCTGCAGCTGCATTTATAGTCGCCAAAAGACATGGAGGACCCCGATCCTCCCCACCCATACACCCAGCCCCCACCACTGAAAACTGCCCCTCCTCAACTCCTTAAATTAGTGTCCAGCCAATGATGAAACACTTTAATAAAAGCGGGGACAGCAATATTGATACTTCATAATGAAGGAGGATGAGAACATTGCTTTTGTCCCCATTAGATGCAATAACTTAGGCAGGACCCTCATTTGTTTCAATGAACGGGCGCACCGATTATGGATTTTGAAATATTTAAATTGGTGACACAGTGAGAGTAATTTCCAAGATATTAATATTAAAACGCGGCCATTCTGGAGAGGAAGGCCTAAGTATAAACAAACATTCTTCCACTTGCCCAGAAAGCCCGAGAAATCCGAGGGCAGAGAGAGAAAACAAGCACACACACGCTCGGCAAACAACAAACGAAACACACCAGATGAATGAGATATTCTTTGTGTAAATATCACATTTCATCAAATAAAAGTCAGCGCTCAACAGCCCAGATGGACAACACTGGTCCTCAGGAGTCCTCAGGCGATAACACCAAACGGCTTCCTGTCATGTCTAAAAAAAATCCAGACCCCCCCTCCGACTCCCACAATGACTGTTGATAACGAGGCAATGCCAGGCTCTCCTCTCAGTGGGTGCTGCTGGACAGAGCACCCCCCCCAGCCTAATGGCGGACAGGTCACAACGCCCACGCCGCTCACAACCAGCCAAAACTCACACAATAACTGGCTGCATCACCGAACAGAGCAGCAGGAATTGGGTTATTACATGCACTGGCTGGAAAATGACACACAATGTAGGGCTGTGGCTAATTTTCCTTTTCTGTTTTCATTATGGTCGCTAAGGTACATATAAGTATGAGAAACAAAGAATCAACATGTTTGGGATGCAAAACTACTAAGAAAATCAGCATAATCTGTTTTATTTCCAGCATTCCGGCCATACGGTACAATGAGAACTGCATATTTGTTTACTTAAAAAAGCAGTAAGTTTCCCTGTAAAGTGGGGATTTTATTTTCACATACCAAGATCTTACAGCAAAGGGTGAGCAGATTTATCTTCAAGTGTGTAGGACGGAATTAGTTCTGCAGTTCGTAGGCATTGCTATGACAACATCGTTGTCTTGTTGAGTGAATATTTTAAACTATGTATTAGCAGTTAGTTTTGACTACTTAAAGTTAATAAATGTATGTGAAGACTCATCTTGTGCCAGCTGGAGTTTTAGGAACTGTAGTGATTTTCAATTGCACCATTCAGTTGAGTTCAGTTATTAATTTAACTTATGAAGTTTAATTTTGACTTCAGTGTTGCGAGTTTGTGCCATGTAGACATCGTGTGTCATTAAAAACCGCAAAACCCATGATTTTCATGGTAATGTGGAGGTCACTCTTGGAGGCTGTCATTGTGTAGGATAGCGATGTAATACCAAGCACGCATGCACACAGTACAGCTCGCTGAGACTCACCTCCGTACCTGCACTGCCTATGGCTGGGCTGTTGGAATAGCCAGAGAGAATATACAAATACAGATACAGGGAAACAATGTCCTCCACACATGGAACTGACAGTGGGTATGAAGCGGGGTATGTGGGTGTGAAGTGGGATATGTGGGTGTGAAGCGCACACCTGCAGGGGCATGAGCTGCCAGCTACACCTTCTGAAGGCAAGGAAACTTGGATAGAATGATGGCAACATCATTTCATGTGTGGTGTCAGCATGGCAGCAAGAGCACAAGCAAACAAGTTTTAAAACATGGTAACAAGATAACAAGGAAACCAGGTTTAAACATGGTAACAAGGACACAAACAAACAAGGTTGAAAACATGGTAACAAGGACATAAACAAGGTTGAAAACATGGTAACAAGGACACAAACAAACAAGGTTGAAAACATGGTAACAAGAGAACAAGGAAACAAGGTTTAAAACATGGTAACAAGGACACAAACAAGGTTGAAAACATGGTAACAAGGACACAAGCAAACAAGGTTTAAAACATGGTAACAAGGACACAAACAAACAAGGTTGAAAACATGGTAACAAGGACACAAGCAAAAAAGCTTAAAACATGGTAACAAGGACACAAACAAGGTTGAAAACATGGTAACAAGGACACAAGCAAACAAGGTTTAAAACATGGTAACAAGGACACAAACAAACAAGGTTGAAAACATGGTAACAAGGACACAAGCAAACAAGGTTTAAAACATGGTAACAAGAGAACAAGCAAACTAGGTTTAAAACATGGTAACAAGGACATGAGCAAAAAAGCTTCAAATATGGTAACAAGAGAACATGCAAACAAGGTTGAAAACATGGTAACAAGACCACAAGAAAACAACGTTTAAAACAAGGTAACAGGAGCACACCAAACAAGGTTTAAAATATGGTAACAAGGACACGACCAAAGTTTGTAAGTAGTATGACCTAGGCTGAGAATATTTGTTTAATAGATCTTGATTTTTTTATTTTTTCATTTAACATAGTTGAGAAGGTGCACGATATTTTGTGCATATCCTTTATTATGTAAACCATTAAGTGTATTTCATTGTTTCCTCTTTAGTTTTTACAGCAACAATATGGTGAAAAGTACAGAGATCTGAACCTCACACTGCTGCAAAACAATATTATGACCTATCAAAAATGCCTCACGTGTATCCAAGGAGAGCATCACTATTGAAGCAAGGCCTCAAGGCCTTGGCCTCAAGTCTCACTTGTCACACTATCCCATGCCACTATTGCACTCTTCATTTAGTCCAGGGGTGTTTGAGCAAAGCACACTCCTGGTGAGGAAACATTCTGAACTGTGTCCAGTTTGTGTCTGTAGGAAACCCACGTGTTGTTCTTATGCTCCAAATAGCGTATTTTTCTTGAGCAATGGATTGGACAGTATATTGTCAAAAAAAACAAACAAGATTTCAGTTTATGGTCATGTGATTGACAGCTTTAATTTGATGCATGTGATAGATATACTACATACGATAATCTAAAATCACATCCACATTTTGATTCAGCCATCATTCATGACCAGAGAGGTATTTTTAGTTATTGCTGTGTGACTGGATGTCTTTTTGCCTACCAGCATTCTTCATTAAAGTGAACCAAGCAAAGACATGCATTTAAAGAGGGAATAGCTGTTGGCCACTAAGGGCCATAAAGTGCACACATAAGGCCATGTATAAAACGGAGGGCATATCCTGAAGGTGCTTTTTGGAAATGTTCTGCAGCACTGCACTGCTGCCAAAGCTCAGCTCAGGTAGGGGCCGATCCTGGGACTCAGTGCTGTTCATACCTTTGGCCAAATACGGAATGATTCAACTTACTCCAACTGCTGTGGGTCCCCTGGGTCTCTCCGGAGAAATGCTCTACAAGGCTGCTGGGGTGTAATATTAGATGGGCTGTGTGTGTTATTCACACTTCTGTTCAAAACCAATGGGAAACTACTTCATAATGGCAATCAGAAAACAGACAGGGCCTAGTGAAAGAAAAACCTCAATACAGAACCAATCAGTCACCAATAAGCAAATATTTACACTATTGTACAACATTTTAATAAGCTACAGAAAAGCAGTATACAGTAAAATACCCAGAGGCAACAGAAGAATGCTGTTCTCCAGCTGGGAAAAAACTGAAAATAATTCCCTGACCCTTGTATTTAAAGCTCCACTTGGGAGGCTGTATTTTGCTTGTAGGCATTGTCCTGGCCTTGTCAGTAGACCAGCTGCAAAAAAAAAAAATTAAGTTAATATAAGACAGTGTGGTGTATGCTCTTGTGGTTCAAAGTTCAAATATAGCTTGAACCCCTGTAATTGTGAGTTTACGGAATGCATTTTCACCTGCTGTTTTCCCTTATTAGCCATACTTATCTTTTTTCCTTGGCCTCCCTACCAAGATGGTTCCTCAAGGCATTCTGGCAAAGTACCCAAGCATGCAGCTGCCTCTGCCCCCATCACAAGTTACAAGCTTTTCTTCTGTGGCTCTGCCAGTTGTCAAAACCCAAGTTTAAGCAGCGGGTCTGAAAGCCAGAGTGACCTTCTGTCCACTGTGACCTGCTGTGGTACTCTGCCATGTCCGTGTTCTCCTGCTCCTCATGCTGACACGCTAAGTGGAACTGCAGAGGCAGGAGCTTGCCTGTCCTCTGAGGAGCGTTTTCACCATGTTGCTCTCTTCTCAGTTAAGGCCTTAAAAAGTTTCTGCAGCTTTGCTGAAAGTCAGCTCCACTGTACAGCTCCAACACTGCCGAGTTTGTCGTGCTTATATCTGCTGCTGCGACTGACCGTGGCTTGGCCAGCCTCATGAGTCAGCCCACCCCCGCACACACACACACACACACACACACACACACATATGCGTGCAACCCAACCTGAAAGCCTGTCTCTAAAGATGTTGCGTTCGGGTCAGCTGTACGCTGTTGAAGAGCAGGTCCAGTTGTTCGTCTCCACCACCCCCCCAAACACCAGCGGCCTGTTTATTTTTAATAAGCCAAAGACCCCTTCACCCTCCCACTCAGGAAGCGGCTATTAGAAAAAGAAGAGAAAAATGAAAATCTTTTCATCGGGATAATTTATGCAAATCCAGAGAAGGGAGAAAAAGGACAAAAATTTATTAAGCCTTTTTTTGCCGATTTCTTTCTCTCTTTTATAAAGCTGGATTTATTGAGAAGAGAGGCGAGGGAGAAAGAGTGAAGGAGAGGGCTGGTGTTAGAGCAGGGCCCAGGGCATGCATATTCAGCAGCGGAGCTACAGGACTTACGTCGGGTGCCCCGGTACGACCGCGTGCCCTGCCCGTGCGGGGCGCAACAAAACTAACGAGAGGCACGGCAGATGTCAGACAATGGGTCGGACCGTGGCAGCAGCTCTCCCCGGGTCGCGCTCGACGCCCCTTTAATTCCTGCCTGAGTCTGCCCCCCTCCCCCCCCACATCGTCTTAAGGGCCACAGAGTTCGGTATGCCACAGCCCTAGCCTGTTGCCCCCCTACAAACCTCACCAGCACACAACCAAAAGGCATTATGCAAATGGCTCCTTTACAGAGAGCCTCTCCTGTCTCCACATGTGCTGGCCAGCATCGCCAGTGCCCGCTGGAGGATAGGATTCACCAGCTCTTCACTGCTCGCTGGATCTGTTTGCCTTAGGGCCTGCTGCTTGTTTTGACAAGGGATCCCCAAGATAGTTGGGATTAGTCGAGCTTGTTTAGATAAACTGGTGGGGTGGGGGTGGGGGGGATTGAGGCCTTCTCTTGCATTGCTGTAGCTCCCAAACCAGATGCCTCCCTCTTTCATCCATGTCTGGAGCCCCCCCCCCTCAATCCACACCCCCTTCCCTGTCTGGCCTGCCATGGGCGTTGTCACTGTGGGGCTGATGGAGCACCAAATCCAAGATCAAGGTATGGAGAGGCATATACCCATGGCAACAGAAGAGTGACAGTCACATGCATCCACAGCAACAGAACAACAGTCATCACATACACCCACAGTAACAGAAGAGAGACCATCATATACATCCACAGCAACAGAACAACAGTCATCACATACACCCACGGTAACAGAAGAGAGACCATCATATACATCCACAGCAACAGAACAACAGTCATCACATACACCCACAGTAACAGAAGAGAGACCATCATATACATCCACAGCA
>JABJVR010000035.1:1439880-1450240 GCA_025773905.1 Chitala chitala
CCCCCCCCCCCACACACCCACGCCCCCCACCCTGTTCTCCCACAGCCACATGAGACACATCATTTGAGACAGATTCTTTACTGTATGGAACAAAGGGTGTCCAGAATAAAACATGCATCAGCAACAAAGGACATGGTTTGTCTAAGACGTCAAATCACTGTGCAGAAGGCGGGGGGGGGGGAATAAGAGGCATTAAAACAAACAAGTACAAGTGATTAGCTGGTCCAGCGCGGTCGGGCAAAAGTTTAAAATAACGTGGGGTACGAAGTCCCTGTTCTTCATGAAAGAGAAAGGACTTACAAGTGGTCATTCATGTGGCCGCTCTGGCAAAAATAGTTTGAATGTTCTGTAGTGATTAGTCCACAAACATAAAGCCCACAGGATTTGAAAGTAGTAAAAAAAAAAAAATCTTAAGTTTTGAAAGAGCTCTGAGACGGCCAGCCACTATGGAACACACAGATTCTGCCCCATTAGCTACTAAACATGAACATGGACACGTATCGCTTCGAAAACCTGAATTAAAATGCACTCCGTTTGTGGTGCGGCTCTTGTGCAAACATACTGTAAGCCTAGATTTCATTATTTTAACATGTTCCTAAAGTCATCAACTGTAATATTTCTATATTTACATGCAAATTATTTCTTAGACTTTGAGAAAGGCCAAGGATATAAATACCTTCTTGTTTGTTTAGACTGGTGTTCAGCAAAGACTCGGTGTATAAAGGGCCGTCCCCTCGAGGTACCAATTACATATTCATGATGCCCGCTGCCTCCCTTGACGGTGGGCTCCACTTCCTCCCTAGCCATGTAGATGAGGGCGTGCACACCCGCCCCCGCCCGTAGAGCCCGAGGTGCTCTCCCTGCCCAAACTCGTGTCGGCAGCCGGCCCCCACCAGGTGAGCTCGCGACAGCTCTGCTTCCTTACGCCGGGCAGAAAGGGTGCGTGCTGGCCGGGACTCATGCCTTGAGAGTGGAGAAGGGTTGCAGTGTTCACAGAGTTAAAATTAAATTTGTCAGCACTGTGTAGGAAACGGCTGTAGAGTCCACAGGGAATGAGTGAGCTGTGGCCTTTAAACAGCATCTACACACAGCCAAGCACCTGGGGGGGGAAGTAGCCTTAGCTCAGCTCTCATTATGCCAGGAAGTCCTTCTGTCTCCCATTGATTCACGTTTCCAATTCATTCCAAGGATCTTTGCAGATAAATAATGTGTGGTGGATGTCTTTGGTCAATCGGTACGAATGTTTGACTGCAGCTAAGTAATCCAGGGCAACGGTTACCACGGCGCTGTTGTCAGAGCTTTGGGAAACAAGCCGGATGTGCATCGGGGGTGGTCTGACTGTCCGCACGTCCTCAAGAGTTCATGGTGTTTTGAAAAAACGTGGCGGTGTGTGGGTCTGAAAATGGTGAGATGTTCGACGGAGCCCTCGGAACAGGCGAACGTGGTGTGTGAAAAGACAGGGAGCGGTCATCGTGATCAGTATGCACAGAAAGTTGAAGGGGCATTCAGCCCTCCTCAAAAGGAGCTTGTTCGCTTTAATGAGGAGCCGTCGGCCGTGCAGCGAGCTTCCAGGAGGAGGCCGTCAAGACACTTTTCAAGTCAGATCGCCATGGTAGCAATGCCATCAAAAACTGGTGCCTTTTGTTTAAGACTAACGAGTAATACAGTAAACAAGTATAAGGACTGTTGCTTGGTTGCAGGGTTGCTGCTAACGAGGACTGGGCCACCTGTAGACAGAAAAACAGAATAACAGAAAGTGGTTGGAGGGACCGAGAGAGACGCGGCTGTACCGCTGATTGTGATGTGATAGGAGGCTTGTCTGGATGTGCTGGGAAGCTAGACGCGGCTGTACCGCTGATTGTGATGTGATCGGAGGCTTGTCTGGATGTGCTGGGAAGCTGTATTCCAGAGATCCTGCCAACTAGATGACATTAAACTCATTTGCTATTCCACACTTAGGATGTTTGACGTAAGTCGACTAATTTTAAGTTCTGGTAGACAGTTCATATGAATACTGTGAGAACCAAAAGGTTTTAATAAATAACAAACTTTGCTATTCAATGGATGGTTCATAACAAATTTATAATGAGAAAATAATTAATGTGTGATACATGCAGTGTTTTTGTTTTGGTCAGTCATTGCAGGTTGTTGTTTTTATTACAAAAAAAAATTCAACCTAAAACAGTATAGTTTCTTTTTTCATTTTGGCTTATTTGGTGTTGCTCATATTTCCACAAAAAGCAGGCCCGCAGTTTTGTGTTTGTTAAGTTGCTGTACTGTAATTATTTCACTCTGTGGTCTAATATGTCTCTCAAAGGCCAAGTTTGGAGGCCTTGCATAGATAACACCTTTACTACATATAATACATGTACCAAATGTATTTAACATTTTATTATACATGTTTTCCATGTATTATACATGTTAATTTTTTTTACATAATAAGTACACATAAAGTAAAAATGACAGAAACATACCATAATACTGCCCACAGTTCTGTTATACACATTAAGTACTTCCAATGTTTATTTCTATCAAGTTCAGCAAACAGATTTTTTTAAAGGGTATTGCATAAAACAAGAGTGTTTGAATGGCATAATTCAGAGCCATATTGAAACTGAAGCATAAACCACAGTAAATAAAGAGAAAATTTAATGTTCCTATGAAAATCATTCTTTTTGAAACAGGTGCATGATAGAATCAGTTAGCAGGTTTACAAGCACAAGACAGCAGACAGAGCTGGAATCAGGAGTGTAGCTTTTGGTGTACGTGTGTTAGTACCACAGTATCACTGTGGCACACCCCAGCGCTGTCCGCCTCAGTGGTATTAGGCTCCAGAAACAAGCCCCGCCACCCATGCCAACGTGCGTGTTACTGTGGCCAAGGTGGGATTCCTACACACTGCCACTGTCAGTGTATGAGCACGGACACAAAACAGTAAGACTTAAAAGAAGACAAAAATTAAAGCAGTGAGGAAAGAAGTGAGACAGGGTGAGAGAGGGAAAGAGGAAGAAAGGAGTGGAGGAAAGGACTGTGAGGTGGTGGCAATGTTGGTGGGGGGGCAGCGAGAGAAATAGGAAGTCAATTATGCATTCCAAACCTGGTCGATGCGGGTCCTTAGGGAACTGCCTCCGCACCTCAGGATCTGTAAATAATTGACAGATAATATTAATTGGCTTTGGATTAGTGAGCAGCCAGAGTATCACACATTAATATTTGATCAGAAGATGATAGGGGCTCTGGCAGGAGATCCGAGGGGGCAGCTGAGGCTGTTTTGTTGATTAGGCCAGAAAGGAAACTGTTCAAGGCATCCCCCCTCTCACCCTCTTCCAGAGAAAGAAGAGAGCGGGGGGGAGTGGGGGGGGGGTGATTTGATGCTCCTGTTAGCTCAGGGCTACTATAGTGCCTACAGAACCTAACCTCCTACCAGCAGCAAATTGCCTGCTGGATGTATCACCGGAGAAAAAAAAAATCACAAGGACTTTCAAACTGGCTTTGATTGTTGTTTTATTAGCAGGCCCCTGGTGGCCAGTGGAATTCTCAGCACTTTCCCAAAATATCTGGTAGAAATTTGTTCTTTCCTCGCTTGTGATATTTGCGAGCTCAGATCAAATGCAGATCTCCTGTCCTTGTTGTCTGGGCAGAATGGGTGGTTGGTTCCGCAACTCGGGGGCTAATCGCGGCTCTGCCTCATGGAAAGCGTCCAACGGCAGCCTCGGACCTGGAGGCTAATTAAAGTGCGCCAGAGGGAGGCTCAGTGCGGCAGCGAGCAGCATCAGCACGCGGGGACGGAGAAGGGGCCACGGGTGGCCCGGTGACAGCGGCGCCCCATGTCCCCTCTCATCTGCCATATGCTGTCATTTGTTTAGCAAAATCTCCTTCGGTGCCACCGATTTGCTGCTCTCTTTCAGGAGCCTGTCATCGCAAGGGCCGCCCACAATCCGCTGTCCCGCTGTCGAGAGCGTTAACCTCGCTGACCAGGGCGCCCGGCTCACCGCATCCATTCAGGTTTCAGTTTTACATCGCCCGCCGCACCATCATCAGTACAGAGCTGGGTACACCAAACGCCGATGCCTCGTAAGGAAGTGGTTCGTTAGTTCAGTTAGAGCCATGTGTACCTCGGGAGAAGGCGTGCACTTTGAAGTAGGGGTAACATCACAGAGAAGACTCGCTGCCTCCTATCAAAGCTAATACGTGTTGTTGTTGGTTGTTTTAAATGTGCTACGCGATGGTGTGTCTCGTGGGCGCGTCCCTTCTAGGACAGATGGACAGAGTAAGATGACCTACAGAATTCAGTTGCTGTTTACTGTCTGTGTAGAAACAACGTTTGCGTTAACGGCTGTCACATGTGGCACGGTGCTAACTTATCAACAGCACAAGAGTAACAGCCACGGCAAAACTGTTAGCAAGACAAAACTGTTACCTCATGTCCAACATTCTTGCCTAAATTATTTTTTTTAAGTCATAGTTTTATATGCTACTTGATTAACAACAAATCTGTAATTGTGATTTTTGTCAGGGGGAAAAAAGCACTTTTATCACCATGTAACCTGGGTTGATACAGTATGTTTCAATACACTCAGCAGTCATGGGTGAGATTGAAGTAGTCATCAAAGGTCAAATAATTCAAGTTAAAATACGGCTTTAAGAACAACGAAAAACAATACAGTATAGGCATCGTTTTAAACAATGGAACATGCAGCACAAAAATGCTATAAATACGACAGAAGTGAAATGACTTGGTGAACAGACTGGTTGTTTGGTTAAGATGTTGCCCATTTATTAGCCCTGTTGCCTAGGTAATGTGACACGTATACGGTAGGCAGCACTTTTACATGATAAGAGCAGTCTGAAATTTCCCCTTTCTCGATTACTCTTTTAAGGTGCGCAGTAGTGACAGAATCACAGCTGATGTTTTTGCCTGAGTGCTGATGGCGGGTTACATTTTGTTTTCGCGTGTGCGTGACAGTCGCAGTACCAGCTAAAGATGAGGCTCACAACATTTGGTTCCCCTGAGTTGCCAGGGGAACACAAACGCTCCTGCATTATTTTTTTCAGTACGAGGTTTGTGTTAATGTGCCCTTTTAAAGCGTCGCTGATGGTGACGCTCAGGAATGTGTGGGATCTTGATCTACACACACACACACACACACACAACCTAGTGTTGTTGTGGGATAATTATAATAGACGAGAAGACCATCAATCAGTTTTCATACCTTAATCATGTTCATGTTTGTGAACGGTCATGGCCAGTGAGTCATTGTTCATTAAAATTTCCAAAATTGGGCTCCACGCCTGCCTTTAACAGTTATCTATTTGAATTGAAACAAAGGCACCGCCAATAATTAAGTTTCACTGCAGAGGCAAAATATCTGACCTTCAGGTTTAATAATATTTATCATAATAACACTATGAATTTGGACCTTTGAAGGTGTTTGGACAGATTGCAATGTATCTAAACCACGAGCGTGTGTGTCTATGTACAGTAGAAGAATACCTTCAACTTTTACCTGTTCTACTGCTCACTTTTTGTTCATTAGTCCACAGCTGTTTGATATGTTTGTTTCACTAACAAATATAGAAGAAAATCAGATAATCAGTACAGAACTCACAGCTGCTCATCAAAATTATGACAAACCGTAACAATCTAAATCTTTACTGGATGTCATTTAATCTTGAACACAATGGTAGGTTTGGTGGGTAGGCCTGTTGCCTCACTCCTCCAGGGTCGTGGGTTCAAATCTGCCTCTCGCCACTGTGTGCATGTTCCGTTCTTGCGTTTTTGTTCTGTTTCGTGGCTCTTTGTCCTGGTTCTTTGGTTTTCTCCCACAACACCAAAGACGTGCTGGTTAGGTGGACCGGCCAACCAACTTGCAGCGTGTGCGTGTGTGCGTGTGCTCGTTAGGTTACCCTAACAAAGCTGTGAGTCACAGCGGGGTGATGAACCCTGCCTGGCCATAATAACAGTCTCACACTTATATTTCGTTGGACCTTTAGCTATGATTATGGTGCACATTCTTTGTGCTGTTGTTTTGACAAGCTTATGCAACATCTCAATACTCAGCGCTTATTTTCATCCACATCTGCATTCATTTTTCACCAATATCTTATAGTGATGACGACAGAGTAGAACCACTCTCTAAAGTTTTCTCCAGCACATCCTAAAGACTTCCGAGGAGGATACAGTCAGGATTCCATGGTGGCCAGTTTATGTGTGATTCTTCATGCTCCTGGAACCCCTGATTCGAAATTTTAGGCAGATGAATCTTGGTGTCGTCTCCCTGACATACGCCTGAGTCATCAAAAAAAATCCACTGATTGTAGATCCTGGTCATTCAGTAGATTCAGATGCTCAGCTGACTTCATTTTATTGCCACGTAACAGCTTAGAGCTTAGACCAGACCAGATGAAGCAGTACCAGCTAGTAACACTGCCTACGGAGGCACACGAGACCAGTGTATATTATCTTAAACCCATACCTGTCATACAGCCGCGCTGTACCTGTGCTAATACATATCAGTAAGTAGGAATATGTATTGATACAGTGTATACCTGAATCTTGATTTTTTTTCCCTGCATTAATTGAACAAGCTTTATTGTACAATAACACTAGCATACAGCTGTGCCAGCATGCACACCTAGTCTGTGCTGCATTATCTTTCACTATTATGAGTCTGTGTGTATCTGTAACTGCACTTGTTCACACCTCTGTTAACTTACAACAGCAATAACGGTCCGATACTCGTACGAATGTACAAAATCAAAAGTGTGATAATTCTGCAGCTGCTCTGACATGTGCTGGGCCTGCACCAGTGTCCATATGTGTTCATGTGACCATCTGCACATCTGCACAGCAAACTGACTGCATTTCTTTGTGGCTGTTCCATTCCAGAAACAGATCAGTTCTTTTTTATGGAAGCTTTAGTCATACCACGCTGAGCTCACCACCGCTACGAAAACCAACACCAGCTTGAAGTTCTCTGCTTTCTGGACATCCTATCTGCCTCTGCGTATGTGTGTGATTCATAAGTGCAGGCACTCTGTGTTAGCAGCTAACTTGGGCTGAAGCAGGTCTGTTACAACATGGTCTTGGAGGAGACGCTTTTGTGTCTGCTGTTAATTTAACCTTAATGTCAATTAAACTTTGACTTCTTTGTATAATTGCTTTGTCAATCCAGAAATTCTCAATAGGTTTTATTCATTTTTAATTAGAACTTAAAAAGCATGACCAGTACTGATGTTGCCTATTATTATTTTTTAGTAGTTATGGTACATTTTTGACATTTTAATCCATTTCTCATTAATTGTCACTTAAGTCACTGCCCCTGATTAAGCATTCTTTGTCATTGGCACCTTTCAGTTGTTTGTTAATTATTACAATTTGAATACAATTAATGATTACTGATTTGAATTAAACACCATGCAAAATTAGCCAGACGTTTCCTGCCCTGATTCTGCAGTTAGAGTAACATGGCAATGTGTGATTTACATTTTTATTACAGATCTTAAAGAGTCTCACTTTAAACTTTCTTCTTTGTAAATATTATTTTATCTAAATTGATTAACAGAACTAAGAGCAGGCAGAAGCAAATGATCAGGAAGACTGAAGAGAGGTAAGGAAGTAATTGATGTTTAATTAAGGTAGTGCTCAAACGAAAGTGAATGAATTGGTTGGCAGTAAAAGCAGCGCCCACTGCTGTCCCCCGGGATCCTGCTTTGACACCCCTGAACTAAAGGCTTTCCAGAATGTCAGGCTGTCTCTGGCTACCCTGGATGTTACACAGTAAGTGAGCAACACTCAAACTGCCTGAGCAAAGCATCTTCCTAGTACAGGATTTACATGCATTTGCCTTTAACTATAACAGAACAGTGAAGACTAATCTGTAAATGGATACTCCTGTGCATGCCAAGGTGATCCTGTGTTTAGCAAAGGCAGGAACACAATTCTGATTTGTAAGCAGTTTCACTTACACAAAGGGTGGGTACTGGCAACACGGCACTCTGTCTGCATGAATCAGGAAACAGTTCAAATAGTGGGGGGGGCGATACAATGGTAATTTATCGAGACCTGTTGCAGTTGTGTCTATGATACATGTTTGAAAGTTACCGCAAGAACCACGATAAAACTCTATACATGTGCTTAATTTTTATAACTATAGAACAAACCAGCAGTCACCTATTACAAAAATCTCTGCCTGTTCAGAGGTTAGAAGTACAACCAAAACAGTCTGATATGAAACAAAGTTATTTCAGCCTGCGAAAGAGCCACATGCTGTCTACTTTTTCTCAATATTTGTCTCACTGGATCCCAAATTTGTGATTATATCTTGAACTAAAACTTAATTGATATTTATATAACATTGAACTGCTAAAATATTGTCACATGAAAGTGAAAAACACGGTCCATTGACATTTGGTTTGGAAATGGTTTGGAATTGCAAAATTTGATGTGACCCAATCTCCTGTAAATTGCAAATTTTGTAAAGATACTATTTGTACAACAGATAGAAACAGTCTTTTTAAAACTTAAAACAAAATCATTGTAAACAAAACTCAGACTGTGTGTACATGTACGAGCACAACTAACTTCCTTAGCCACAGCGTCTTCCAAACATTCTGTTTGACTGTGCGTACATGTATGATCGCATCTTCCTCAGCCACAGCGTCTTCCATACATTCTGTTTGACTGTGCGTACATGTATGATCGCATCTTCCTCAGCCACAGCATCTTCCATACATTCTGTTTGACTGTGCGTACATGTATGATCGCATCTTCCTCAGCCACAGCGTCTTCCATACATTCTGAGGAACCCAAGCAGAAGCAAAAAACCTCTGGCAAAAAAAGCTCTTTTACTATAATTAGTCTCTTTTATATAGATTAATAAATTTAAAATGCTACAAACAGGTTAGAAATGCTGCTTAAATGGTTAAGTAACACTTATGCATACATGCCAGTTTGGTTGTTTTGTAAATGAAACAAAACACAAGTATGTTTACATTTATTCGTTTAACAACAAAAGTGTGATCTGTATTGTCATTCTAACCAAAAATATTGTGATATCTTTTTGGCAGTATCACCCACCCCTAAGTTTAAAATGACAGGAATGCGTATTCAATTCAGGCTGTTTCTGAGTACAACATTTCCACTGATATTCAAGGCCGGTAAACACGGAATACTTCAAGCTCTGCATATACCAACCATTATCATGAAGATGGCCTTCAAGTATATGACGGTCTATAGGAAACCCTTCATCGAGCCACTTAACATTTCGCACAATAAAGGCTGGATATTGTACACTGTTTATCACATTCAGGACACCATCAGAGTGTCTTCATACTGAGCAGCAAAATGGTTCTGAAAGACAGATCTCAACACGAGGGCTCGTGCTCGGTGTTGGGCAGTGTTACTGAAAAAATGACTGTTCTCCGAGAGGTGATGAATGCAGAGCTGCAGAGATCCGTGTTTTGCAGACAATAAAGATGTGGAAAAACTAAATAGTACCATAAAAGCCACAGAGAGCTGGCCTTTGAAATTAACCATAAACCCCATAATCTCATTGCTCAATTTCATGGACCTTAAACCCAGTTCTGCTTTTTGTGTCCCCTAAGACCTTCTCAGTGGGCTAGTCTACAAGTTAATCTGAGGCCTGAACCCCTTTTGATTTTCCAGCTGACAGGATGGGAACTTGCGGTGGAGATGAAAAGAGGAAAGAGGAGGCGGACATGGGGCCTCCTTTTGGCATCTGGTCAGTTTATACTCTCTGACTTGTCAGAGGTACAACTCAGCGGGTTTGGCAGGTGGAGGGGAGTTAACCAATGGAATTACTACATTATTACCTCACGTTCTATCTCATATGGCATGGCTGTACAATTATTAATATCTTTATATTTGCCACAAATTAACTTGCATATGATAAGGAGAAGCTGTGAAGAAGGTCACCTGTTTTCTCTATTGCTGAAGTTTAGACCACTGTGAAACATAACTGTTGGGATGCCACAGTGTTTTCACCCAGCGAGCGAATTTCTGTCCAAGTAAGTCCAGCATTGTGCTGTCCACAAAGGCAACTCATTGTTATGTTCAAATAAAGTTAAAACTAGCATGTCTATGTTACCGGCCCATTGAACAAGATGAAGAACCTGAACTCAAAATGTCCCGACTTCTCATATGAGCGGTCTTGTCACTATCCTTGACTGCATCCCCGTCTTTGTTTACTGCGTAGTCTTGCAGCATACATGCTACATTTACCATCTTTTTTGCTTTGGGTTTTTTCCTTTATCTTTAACGGTCTGCTGTTGTTCGTGTGAAGGTACTGCACCATCGTATGCCTGTACTAAGTCACTGTAACGGTCTGCTGTTGTTCGT
>JABJVR010000035.1:1453483-1465449 GCA_025773905.1 Chitala chitala
CCCCCCCCCCCCCCCCCCCCCCCCCCCCCCCCCCCCCCCCCGCCCCCCGCCCCCCCCCCCCCCCCCGGCCCTGGCTTCATTGAGTTACACAGAGTCTCTCCAATGGCACCAGGCCACAGAAGCCAGACCCCTGACAAGGAAAAGGGGGAAAAGATGTGTGGGGACACAGCCCATTTTTTACAAAATCCAGGAGGGGAAAACAAACGTAGATGTAGCAGCATCAGTGTGCGCTTGGCCCCTCGGCGCAGTTTGGACGCGTGGGGGGGGGTGGTTAACAGGCTTTCTCCATAACCTACAATTAAGCCTCTGACTGCATCTGTGCTTCCTGACTCCAACAGAGGAAGGGTTTCCAGAGGCACGCTGCGGTGGAGGTGTAGAGAGCTGTGCTTCTGGGAACAATGTCCCAGACCAGCCCATCACCCCTGCACGCCTTCTGAGCACATGGCTTGAAACCCTACACCTGTTCTGTTTGGCCGTCCTTTAATGCCTCGTGAATGACTGACACGTCCAGCGTGCTGCAGACTGCCTCACTATACCAGCTCAGAAGATTTGTCACTTAAAGAGAAAGAAAGAAATGCAGTTATGAAGTGTTTAAAATACGTAGCTGGAAAGTGCAACTTTGTGGGGCACGTCTCCACAGCATCGATCGTTAACAATTACACACTCTCATTGATATTCAGAGAACACTTGTGCTCAAAAACCAAACGTTGGAGCACCTGGCCTCTTAGAAAACCAGCAGTTCTACCCTGCGTCCGTGCCACACAATAGCCCTTTGCTGCAGACGTGTACGAGTTGGACTGATTACTTAGGCTCAACCCTTTTAAATGAAATATTTTCATCCTTTACATATGGTTCAAGAGACAGTATACATTTTCAACAACAGGAGGGAAAAAAAACAAAACATGAAAGCAGCGAGATGTTCCAGAGCTGTCCTTAAAAGGAAATGGCCTTCTGCAGGCTGTCCACACCATCCAAGTGCTACATGGTACACAGGGTGGGATGTCAGTGCTAACACCATCCTGCATGTCATCTGAACCAAGTCAGCTGTTCTGCTTGCAGGATAAAGGGGGGGGGGGGCTTCTTCAAATCCCGGAGCCCATTTTGGAAGCCCTCCTTGTCATTCAGAATGGAAAACCCCACCTGGACCGTTTAAATTCAGGTGGCTGTCATGGGACTTCGGCCTTTGTTGTTGGGAGCGTCCTGCTAAACCAAAGATCATCTGTTTAGGTTAAAAGCAGCAGCTGAAGCTGAGCAGACAGTTTGGGAGGAGTGATGAAGCAGAGGGCTGCTGGGATATCACCTTACGCCGCCGACGCTATGCGAGAGGCAGATCGTTTGAGGTGGGTCATGCCTTAGAGTGCCCTGTCCATTTCAGCACCGACTGTCCGTGAGCCAGGCTGATCCTAGCAGCAGTGCCACTCTGCATGCCCAGCTGCCCTTTACGTTACTCCAATAAGCACAATTTCACTTTCCAGGTACACAACATTTTTAAAGCACCATAAAACCCAGTTGTGCACTACAGTTGTGTGGTACATACCTGTGTAAACTGCACAGGTTTACTTAAGGATCAATCTCCACAAAATTGGGTAAGAAGTATTATAACCAGCATGATTTTACTAATTACAATATTACAATACTTGTATTATTAATAAAAGTGCTGTAGTCAGTGACATGATATTGTCTCTTGCCAATGCACACACTGAAAGCAGTTTTTAAAGGTGTTATTCTCTGTATTTTGCATACCTGGACTTAAAGGAATTTTGCAAAAAGTCAGGAGTCTGAGTGAACCACCAACTCAAGTATCGTACCTAGCAAAGAGTGTGAGAGTAACTGACATAGTTTGGGGAGTGGGTTAAAGATCACATCCCTCAAGGACATACCATGAGGCCACCTTGATTTCTGCTGCAAAAAATGTTCCAAGCACATCTGTTATACCGGACGGAATAACAGCAGAGAGAGCGTAATGTTTATGTGGTCCAGACAGAGGACGCTACGCTGGGACAGACGCTGTGAAGAGCCAGACCAATGAGACAGAGTGGAACAGAAGACTTCACACCTCATCATTCACCTTTTTTAACAGCTAGCTGTTTTACTAAACCAAATCAGTGCAAGAACAGCAGGGAAAATGACTTGATCCAATAACCTACAGGTTACAGTGACCACTGTCTATGTCCATTAGTCACTACTACACGATACCTTCAATGATGAACATGACTGCAGATTCTCATAAGCAGTTCCTTCATATCATCTCTAATGCTGCATTTAATATGCAGCAACATTCCCTGGTCACGTTCAAATCCAACTCGCTAAATCCATTGAACAATCCTCATCTAAGTTAGATCTGTGACAAGCATTAAAATTCACAGTATATACTACGTTTGCAAGGAGTGTCCTTAATACACAGATTGCAGAACATTTAGCTGCTCCACACAGCCGCAGGACATGCCACCCTGTGTGTCTGTAGCACTGCTGTTCCACTGTAGAAGACGTAGTGTTGGGTCTGTCCAGTTCGCCTGTGCAGTTGGACACAGCACCTACTGCAGCACACTGCAGAGTCAAAGTGAAGACAGAAGTAGGGGACACTGCACGTGCACCTTGTTTACAGAGAAACACAAGTGTTCTGGTGCATGAGAGCATCTCAGCCACACAATTGACGATTGCTTCAGATCTGGAAATCTGCAGAGCTGCTTGTTGTTTTAAACAAACCAAATATGAGTTGCCATACATCTCATGAAGAAGTGTGAAAGGGTTAAAGAAGCAAGCGCTGGTTTCTCCAGCCCACGTCAGGGGGTCCTGCAGGAGCAGAGAGTGGCAGCTCAGACTGAATCGCCTTCTGTTTCCTGCCAACCGAGTCTGAGGCCCGTGGTGCCACCACTCTCCGCCCTGGCCCAGACCCTCCGAGGGGCCTGAACAGCTTTACACTCTTGAGGGTCTGAGCAAACAGTGTTCTGTCTTTCACTGAACACAGCAGATTAACCACATGGCTTTAACTCATTACATTGTCCATCATGTTCCTTCTTACATATGTGAACATGATAGCGCCACACCACCTTAGACAGTACACACACACACACACACACACACACACACACGTACATACACACACACACACACACATACATACACACACACACATACATACACACACACACACACACACACATATACATACACACATGCACACACACACACACACACATATACACACGTGCTTGCACACACACACATTTTCAAGCAGTTAATGCTTTCCACACCCATTCCAACAAAAAAGAAAACTGATCATAAAATACCTTATGCCATTTGTTTTTTTAAAAGCAGAACAAGTAATGAGAACAGCTGTTTTATTGGGACATTTTTGCTATCTAGTTTCTCTGTGTCGCAATGAAGACAGCAAACCTGTACACACAACACATACACAAAAGTGTAAAAATTGCCTAAATGTAATAATCCCTCAAAACCATCATCATTATACAGACATAAAGTGAGCTCTTAAGTGTAAATACGTATACATCATTTTGAGCTTAGACTTCAGGTAAATAATACAGAATTAGAGTAAGTACCTGTCTTAAAGGATACAGATGTGTCGAGCAGCATCCAAGAGTCAAGCAGGATAATGTTTACTTTAGAAACTGTTGTAATGTCAGTGTAATTTGTAACGGTGCCCTCTGTAACGCTCTTCTGTAACACATCTGTGACACTGTCCTTTGTAGCTCTGCCATCAGGAGTCCTGCCCACTGCCTCACTGACAGGTGGCATACACAGTCCTGCCTTCACCACGAAAGTTGAGTGTCCTTGAGGTTTAACTTAGTACCTCTAAACAGAGGGCGAAAAGTCACACTAATTGATGGCGAGTGTGATTAAAATGAGCCGATAATGAGAATCAGACTAGAAAGGAAGCACTAACCTGTGTTCGGGCTAAACTTCTAACCCCTCCGTCAGCGAGAAGGCCCCTTTGATGTGCTCCGTTCTTTTCATCAACTTTCTTTTGGTTTGTGAAAAAGCAATTCTGTGCACAAAGGGAGAACTCACATTCGTAATTCACCCTTTTTTCCCGAACAAATGGTAATCAGGAAATGTTTGGCCCCCCGCCCATAAAAAAAATAATTTAAACAGAAGCCAATGAGAATGCCAGGAGTCTGGGGGTAGGACAGTGAAGATCAAGAGGCAGAAGAGAATGAGGTCCGCTTGACTGTTGGAGCCCCATGTATCTGGGACCATATAGACATCTGCATGGTACTGTGGTAACACTCCACTGCCCCCCACTGTGTTGGTCTGCTTGTTAGGGGTGGGAAGGTAGGTGGGCAATTCCTGACCGTGTAAACTGTCAGACAGGTGAGGTGCACCCATGGCCCTGTTTGCCTATTAATGTGGCTCCGGCAGACGCGTGCAGCCACCTGGCCTGGGAGCGTATCGTTTTGCACCCATCTCAAAGGGGAAATGAGTGAGAATTGAGGTGGACACACCTTTGCAGGACCCACCACTCCCCTTATTTCACACCAGTGGAAGCGTCAAGGTGAAAGGGCGCCAAACGGGCCAGTGAGCCCAGCGCCATATCGGATCTTTGTGTTGAACCCTGCCATTTTCATAATGGCAGGAAAGGGCGATGGCGTTCTGCAGACTTCAAAGCCCTACCGCCCTATTTAAAGGTAGGAGAAACATTGAGTGTGTTTGGGGAGCTGAGCTTGGGAGACTTGGGAGCACAAAAAAGCTAAATGCTGAAAAAAGCAAATGCTGAAGCAGCTTTGCTGGTGACCTGGTCTCCCCTTACGATTTCCTAATAGACAGCTATCAATAAAGTAGTCTGCTCTTTTGTGTTATGTATCGTCATGCTGAGGCGCCGATGTCTTTTTGATCTTCCTCCGTATTTTAATTGTGTTCTGTACAAAGGTATAAACAGCCAGCCTTGGTCGCCAGCTAATGGGATGGGGGGGGGAGGTTAAACTCAGGAGGGAGATCTCTGAGGAAAATACTGCTGTAATTAAGAAAAGAATCTGGACACCAGGGACCAGGAATACATGAAAGGGCCAATGAAAAAATACATAGAGCCCAATCAATTCACCAACAAGCGTGTCTGCAAGTTCCCGTCATTCATCTTCACCCTCGTGTGCTTATGAGGACGCTCCAATGACAGACATGAAGTAGAAAATTCTGTTGTTTTTTTGTTATTATTTTCTTTCTATAATAATGAAAAGGATGAATATTAGGATGTCAATCGAGGCAGTGTAGCTTTGTCTGCTACATATCGATAGAAAACGTCACCGATGTCAGGTTCCTCTGCACTACATGTTGACTTGCAAGTACCCGTCAACGGTCCTGCATAGGCATACGTGGAGAGTGAACTCAGAAAGTGGCGTTTTAAGGCTAAAACAGGGCCATCTGGTTTAGGGTGTGCTGTTTGGCATGATTATAAAATACTTTTAATGAACTGAGACATTCCAGACCAAGCCTGTTTGTGCTGTGTAAAAACATACTTGGTGCATACAAATGCACATGCAGGCACACACAACGAGCAGACAGAGAGGCACATGCACACAAGCAGGCATATGCCCCTACACATACACACACAGATGCATATACAACAAACACACGTGCAGATTTAGCCGCAGACATGACCAAACTTATTGAACACAAATGGAGACATTCTTGTATATGGCGTCCATGGTGCCCCATACAGACCACTAATATGCAGCCAGGAGGCAAATCTACAGGCCAGCAAGAGCAGGGAGGATGTAACAAAAGCCAAGGGTTTCTGTAATGTTTCATCTCGTATTTCAGGCCAGAGTCAGCCCAGTCCTCTTCCCAGGGCCACCTACATGACATGGTGGGGGTGTGGTCAGTGCTGTACCTCAGCGACGGTATAAACCCAGGGAGAGTGCCTTCAATCCTCTTCAGGACTGTCCAGGTGAGGGGGGTCAGAGACATCCACACGTGGGAAGTCTTATATTTTTTCAGGTGAGCCATTCACCACTGAGAATTTTAATCATCTTAAGCACCTGTCTCAGTCATCACTAATTAACAGTTACGACCGCGTGGCCAGAATCTGGTAATTCCAGGTGATGTACTATTCTGGAAATGAAATGATTTCCTCATTTGCAGAAGCTACATGCTCCACCTGTGTTCAAAGATAACATCTGCTCCTGCTGGCCAGCTAATACAGAGGGGAGAGGCCCATACTGAGAGACCGCTGGCACCACAGGACACAGCAAGCTTAGTGGAAAGGAGCTGTACTAGAGTACAGAACGTTGCCCAGAGCTCACCCAGAGCGGATTTGTCTAACTGAAAACGTCAGAACACTTAAAGAGTGTTTTGTCGAATCATATCTAAATTGCAAGAAGGACAAATAGAAACTGTAGGGGTGGGGAGAAAAGTGTCTGGCCATTAAATGTTTGACATGTTGACCCAGGAAAGCTCTTCGATCACACTGTGAGAGGGTGGATATGCTGTCCTCTTGCTGGAGTTTTGGTATGAACATGGGCGAACTCACGGAATCCTCCGCACTTTCAGCCTTGCATCTGTCACTCATGCTCTTAGCAGAGTAACACAAAGGAGAGACCAATCAGCCACCGGAGCCCTCCTTTGTAAAGTAATTCTGGAACTTTCATGCTTCTTATTTGTTGGGTCAAAGGTTAAATTGCTGACCCCTCCCCTCTCACCCCACAGTCTTTCCCCTCCACTGTAAAGCTGTCTTCAGAGGCCAGTATTTACATGGATTAGGCTCCTTTCATTGTGAAGAAAAGGGACTGGCTCCCAGTCAAAGCTCTGAGAGAAGCCGGCTACACTGCCAGAATGGCCACAATTATTCAGTGCCACACAATGACGATATTGTGGATATCTGAAAAAAGGATGGGGGGAGCACCCTTGCCACGCTAAAGTCCTACACTTGTGCCACAGAGCTACAGGGGCAAAACCCCATCCGCCTTTCCAGCGAGAGCAAACAAAACCAGCCCACTGTGAAGTAGATGAAGATGTCAAAAGCTTTTGGGTGGGTGGGGGGATGAAATGGGGGTTTAGGGGATAAACCAACAAAACAAATGAAAGACCTTTTCTTCAAATAGGAAAGTCCTGCTAAGTCTACATTTCCACATCGGCTTTGCTTTCTCCCCCCCTCCCCATTCCCCCCCACCATCGCTCAATAAAATGATCAAGAACAAATAGGCACAGCCTTCCAACTGAAGTAACCTGCCTCTACAAACAAAACTGGCTTGCTAATCCAGGATGGGGAGGGGTGGCTAGCAGAGAAAGTTGGAAGGAACAAGACTGTATTACAATGCAGACAAGTTCCTATTGCTGAATGCGTTAATTTTTTTTTTTTCCTGACAAGAGATACTAGGGAAGACAAATAGCAAAGTCCTGTAAGAGCTGTGTGGACCCATTGGGTGTGTTTCACATTTAAAGATGGGCTGTTTTGGATGAATACATTCTGGATCTTTAGTGCAGCCCACTTCTCTTGTTTTTGATTTTAAATAAGTTTGGGGATTGTATAGGTGCCAGAAATTAGTTACAGTGTGTTAATGCTTGTGGTAGCTGTGGCTCACTCAAAGCTGCCTTCTCAATCCAACACTCACTTTCTCCCCGTGTCCCTCTTTCACTGGGCACTGCGACATTCAAACCACTAAATGAGACGTTGTGTTAATTAGTCTACGCTTCATGTTTCCAAGGCAGGGATGTTCTTGATGAGCAGGTCAACCATCCTAAGGGCATCTGGGGTGACCCGGGGAGGGAAGAAATCAGGTCTGTGTGAAGGCATTGTCTTGCAGACACAATGTGGCTAAACCGTGCTGGAGAAGAAGGCATTGCTGAGAACCTCCCTGGTCCCTAAACTTCTGAAACACAACAACCTCCAGTGCCCAAGTTCAAGTTCTTCGATATGGCGTCACTAGGAGATAAAACAGTATAATTTTGTCTGCAACGGCCATGTCGGAGATCTGTTCTGGTGCAGGCACAAAACGTTCCAAGCCTGGATTATGTTAAAAAAGAATTCTATGGTTTTATGTTAAAACCTCAAAGAGAAAATATCTGAGATGATAACGTTCATGTATTATCAGCTACGATGACCGAGGGTCTGCAGAGGGCCGGCACTAGAGCAGGAAGTACTTAAAGCCAAGGTTTCCAAGCCTTTTCAACAAATGAGAAAAAGGACTCCAATACAGAGTCACGACCAATTCACATGTAAATGGGGAGTCCTTTACCCTGACTCTGATTAACTCCCTGTGAGTTAATAGTTTCCCTGTTAACAAAGATTTATCCCCCTTTTCAGGACTGTTTAGGGGAAGAAAGTCTAGGCTAGTTGGGGGAGGGGGGGTGGGTTTGTGTTGAACCTTACAATAAAGCCTACTCAGGATACAATACAATCTAATTCAATCTATCGCCATCCTCAAGCGCCAAGCCACGGAGCAGCTGCTGCATAAAACTGTTGATCGTACAAGCAAGTTAAAGACAGACACTTGGGGTGGAAACTGCCAACTTGTACACATAGGGAGCCGTCATTGTCAACTGCACTTCATATCCAATAGCTCAGCTTGCTTTCAGACAAATGATGCTGTTGCCATGTATACTTGGTACTGATAGTAAATCCTAAATGTGAACTAGGTCTGGTCACTTCAGTGGACACGATGAGGGAATGCATGGGTTCGGAGGGGGGGGGACTATGCCAAGCTATTAACACACACTGCTCCCCCCACAGCTGCAGTAAGTTATGGCCGCAGTAGCTGTTATTACTCAACATGGTTCCAAGAACAATAATAACTGAGTCACGAGTGCTGCAGTGACACAGGAGGGGGTGGGAAAACACAAGGTGTGCCGGCCCACAGAGCCACTGGCAGCGGAAAGTGGAGGTCCTCACATCGACTGGACACACAGGAGTCCAGCAAATAGAAATGTAGTACACAGCCAATCACACTATAAATATCATGCCTCAACACCACCCCAGCATCATACAACCAGCCCTCCAGTGTTAAGTGCAGCCTCTCAGCCCATCAGAAAATGACAATACCACAGCTGTCAGTAAGGCGATATAGTCAACATACGGATTCCTTAAATCCCAACCACAAGCCTGCTGCTGCCATGTGGAGTGTCTCTCTCTGGTGCTCCATTTTTTCACGAGTGCCCTTTTACACTGGAACTGCTCCTCATAAGGCCATTTTTGCTCTGCTTGTGAAGATGAAGACCTACGCACTTTCTGTGTCTGTGCCAGACAGTATGGTGTTTGGTCAGCCAACATGTTGCCCCTTTCAGGAACTTTAAAAAGGAAGCAGGAGTTACATTTTTAGAGCATGCTGGCAACATTTTTGCAATCACTGTGGATTCACTCATTGTAAATGTTTACTTAGAAGAAAGTGTCCTGACCTATGAGAACAGTGCTATATTATATAGAGCATCATAGTTAAGTGCTGAAACCATGCTTCACTTCTTTTGGCACACTTATTGGGGTGATTGCAGGGTGCTGAATCCACTCCTAGTCCCTGCCAAGTTATATTTCACAGGCCTCAAGGTAAGAAAATATATGGTAAGCTGCCAAAGTGACCTAGCGGGAAAGAGGTGCCATATAAATTTTAGGTCTGCCAAACTATTTGTTAAGGCTTATTATAAACACAAGAAAAAAAAATCACGTTCCCTGCCAGAAGGACCAAAGTGCAATATTCTGCCACTGGAGGAAAAAAACATTCAAAACACCTCTTACCCAGTGACCTAGAGATTATGAATTATATTGTCTGTAAGCCTTTGCCTGTCAACGTTGACATTTAAACGACAGAAAATCAATACATGTCCAAGGAACTGGGACTTATTGCCAAATAAACATTTATAGAGTAAATATTTATAATCATGTTTGTTTATGCACAGGCATAAAGTAGAATTCAACAAGTGTTAAAATGGTTGTTCTTTATATCTGGCAAATACTTTAAGATGGTGTGGAAAACGTCTCTCCTACTACTCAAGCCTTCTTACCAGACATTGTCTGTATGCCACATTTGTGTGTGCTCAATAAACAGATGCAAAAGTTGGAAACCCACCACAGGTGGAGTTATGTGACTGAATCTGTTGGGTTAAACTGACGTGTGACTAATGACACATGGTAGTCTTGTTCTGCCAATCACAGGCACGTCACTAAAGAAGGGGATTCAAAAATTTGAAATAGAGTATGGATACAGGAAGCTTCTGAACAACTACAAAATAAAAACATTCATATGTACTATCACAAGTACATGAAACCCAGTACATTAATATCCAAACATAGAAATGTACAGAAAAAAAAACACAAACAGCAAAACAATAATTACTGTTAAAGTATTTTTACACCTGATCAATTCATAGTTAAAGGATGTTCATGTGTTCACTTTGATGTTTAACATTGTGTTTATGGTATCTAACCAACCAATATCATTATAGATTTGACAGAATAGCTATTTGGTCTAGACTCTTTTGTCTTTCCCAGAATTGTCTCTTGTTTTCATTGTGCTTTTAAATAGTTTGCCAAAGCATGGAACACATTATGAATCAGTTTCACTTAGGCCTGAAGGCTAAATAGAAACAGAATGAATATGGCTCATTTTACCACTAAAACTCAGTGGTAATATGGGAAAAACAACTGTGGTAATGAGAAAAGTGCAAGAAAGTGCCCTCAGTTTAGGTTCAGATACAAACAAAAGACACAAGCAAACTGCAACAAATGTGGAATTAACTAGAAAATCCACTAGAAAGTGTTATGAACAGCATGGGGGTTCTTCCTCACAAGTGATAACCATAAAGGTTTTTGTACAATTGTTCAGCTTTGGAAAGTTGGCCTAACAGTTTAGGTGGTGAATATTGAGGGCAGCATCAATCTAGAAAGATATTGTCTTCTTTTTTTTTTTTTTTTTAAACCATGTCAGACATCGATCAGCCTTAACTGCGTGTAAAACACACATGGGTAATCCCTCTGGCACACACATCATTACTGCGTGTCCTTCACAGATATCGGAGAGAATGGGACGTTTTGATTTTTCTGGCATCTTCAGTACTCAATCTCTACCAGCGTCCAGCAGGCCAGTGCTAACCGCTTCTTCTGGCTTTTGTTTCCGTTAAATTTCACGTTAACTTCTTTGCTCTTTATCTCCAATTTATCAGTTTTCCCATCCTTTCACTCATTCTCTGAGACTGTCTTTGATTCTCGGTCCCGCCTTTGTTCTCTTGTGCCTGTCTCAGGCCCCTCTTGGCTCCTGTCTCCCAGGGTTGGAACAAGCTGCCTGGTTTTTTTTACCTTCCATTGTTTTCGTACTAATCAGAGCGCCTCCCATTCCACCCTATATATATATGTACTCTACATGTGCCTTTGATGCTCAAATTTGGCTAAACTTGTATTTCTCCCTAATAACCTGCTTGGTTCTCTCCCCAACAGCTTCATGACATTGCAGCCATTCATGCTTAATATTCTAGGACAGTGTGTGCCACTGAAGTTCAAAACAACGAGACTATAAATTACAATCATGTTTAACAAGTAACACATTTAATTCACTCTAAATATTTCATTTGAAAGTTAGTTAAAATACAGAACAACCATATTGTTGTAACTGATTTATTGCAGATATTGAGCACACTGAATGCATTCAAAATTTCTATGGTCAGGATAGCAGCTGAATGAATATTTTGAATGATTCACATGACCAAACACTGGCGATTTTTAAGTCATACTTTTTTTTTTTTGATTGCCAAAGTGTGGCTTCTGCATTTCTGTCAATATAGAACAGCTAGTTGCAAACAGTCAGTCACAAATATGCATCTTGTATTTCCACTGCAGTGAGACACGGTTAATCCTGTACAGTCAATATCAGAAAATGTAGTTGACCATTGGGTTTTACTAACCGTTACAGGTCTGTCAGTGGGCCGTACACTCTCCCAGGTGTAAATGTAGTTGACCATTGGGTTTTACTAACCGTTACAGGTCTCCTGTCAGTGGGCCGTACACTCTCCCAGGTGTAAATGTAGTCGAC
>JABJVR010000035.1:1476541-1525508 GCA_025773905.1 Chitala chitala
TCTCTCTCTCTCTCTCTCTCTCTCTCTCTCTCTCTCTCTCTCTCTCTCTCTCTCTCTCTCTCATCACACACACATGCACACGAGCGATCGCGTCTCAGCTCCGTTCTCTGTTCTTCTAAACAACCGATGTGGAAGTAGTTAACCATTTCCGGTCTAGCACTTCATCGGAAGGATTTAATTTCCAGAAATTCCAAAGGGAAAGGTAAAGGGCAAACCTTGAACTTATTAGCGGGTTAAAGTTGTTTTTCACGGCAATGACGAAAAATAGGCTTGACACTTTTTAAATGAATTGTCAAAAGCATCACACAGTAAAACAAACCTACAACTTTATCACCCACATTTAAAATTGATTTTTACCGTTTTAATAACTACTGCAATGAAATACGCAATGACAAACTGTAACCACGGAGCTAAACCAAGCGTCCACTGAGCGCTGCACTTAAAAAAAATACAGACAAATGAGGTTAGCTGCGAAGTACTTTAATGCAATACGTACTGCTGCGGTTGCATGCAGTTTTATTTTTTCCCATTTAGCTTGTGTTGCATATTGAGTATTATTGTCCCTAAAGTACATGTGTCATCAGTGGGGATTCGGAAGACGGTGACGTTGCCTAATTTATGTGCCAAAACATGTCAGATACAAAGTGTGGGAAATTGGATACTTGTGTCAAATTAATTACACGTTCTTATTTTGTTTGTAATTTATTGCTTTAATAAGACTTGGCAAGTTTTGTTTGTTAATATTCCCCTTTCAAAATCAATATGTATTAGAATTATAGTCATTCAACTGTTTCTTTTTTTCTGTGCAGATCAGAGATGAACGTTAGACTCGAAGGAATTGTGAGGCGAGAGCGAGTTCGGAGCGAGTCACGGAGCAGCAGCGGGATACTGCGCGCGCCTGCCACGGACTCCCCGTCTCGCGGAGGAAAAGTATCTGTGGAGGAATCGCAGCTTGATCATGACTTGATAGAATTGTCACTGAGGGAGATTGTAGCACTACAGACAAAACGAGTGTGAATTCCCGGTGCTTAAGGACAAACTGTACTAAGCACCAAAATACAGCTATTGACTCTGACTGGCCCGGAAAATGAAGATAAGAGCTTGCGTTAACAACCACAATCATTGTCTGAAAAAGAGAAAGGAGGATCACAGTGCATCGATACCTAATGCAAGAAAATGCTGCACTCAACAAGACTAAACAAGGTGTTTGATTTTTAATGTGATTTTTCTTTCAACGATCAAGAAAATAGTTGAGTTTATCAGTGTAAAGCAAAATCGGGTAAGGTACCGTTTATCCACAGGTGCTGTGCTTTTTCGTGGTTGTGTCTGAGCACGAGGATTTAGCAGCGTGATTGATTTCTGCTCGACTGCTCCTCGCGACATCACATTTGATACACGCCTGCAGTTGTGCCGACACCGCGATGTTTAATGTATAAGCCAACATTATTCCAGACATAAGATGTAGATGATAAATATGCATGTATTCAATTAAGGGTATTACAGAAGATTTTATTTGCATATGGTCTTTGCAGCTGATTATGCCGTCTCCTATTAGCGATGTAAAACTTTAATATAAAGCCACGAATTAGGTGTCACTTATTATTATTATTATTATTATTATTATTATTATTATTATTATTATTATTATTACCAGCTTTTGTATCCTACCTCTTTAATGCAATACTGATAATTTTGCGAGGCCATTATTGTTAAATGGCTCGGTTTTAATGCGCTGTCGAAGTGTTGGATAATATCATGGAAATCGCTGGCCTAATATGATGTTAATTTACATTTTATAGTTGATCTGCAGACTCACCCCGGGGCCTGGGGTCTTTTCCAATACAAAGCACTGAGATCCTTAATCCGAGGCGCGGTTGGAGTTGGCTTTTTTAATTCGCTGTGGGCTGCGTTCAGTTTTGTCTTCGGCCCAATTGGCTGTCCAGTCAAAGCTAATTGCGCAAAGATAGTTTTTGTTCTGTCCAAGATGTATTTCTGACGTATAGACAATTGCCGCTCCAAGACAAACCTGTCTCCTGTGACAATTGCGGAGAGGACGACTGTACCTTTAATTAGGGCGTACTTGAATATCCAAGGAATGATAATGATACAAACCGGGCGTCAAAACCTATTAATTTCGTATTAATACAGTACGTTCAGCGTGGTTTACACAAACTTTCTGTCATTTTCAAATCCCTGTAGAAATAATGGCATAATTTATAAAAGAACGTTTCCTTTTGAACTTTTTAAGGCCGTGTACTGTATTGTGGGAATTATTTTACTACATTCGCGTCTATACTGAGTCTGATTTAAAGGGTAAAAACGGAATAACTATGTATGTTCTTTTGACAAATTTTGCATGTCTTTACGTTAAGCAGTAGCTTTTTTGCTTATCACGGATTTTGTAGTTAAAGAAATGACAAGAGTAGCAAGATTAACTTCATGATTAAAGATACACCAGCTGTCAGGTGATCTCTACTTTTTACCACGCATTTGCTCGGTGTGTGGTATATTTACTGTTTACACGGTATTTGTGCTGCTTAAATAAAATCTTAGCAAACTAAAAACAGAACTCTAAAAAGTAATCACATACATTTGATGCTACAATTGTAACAGAATTTCAAAAACAATGGCAACATTATTCATCATGTAAAATGTGAAAAACTGAATACATTGATTGGTTGCCCTTGATAAGTGTTCAGAGGGTGCTCTATTATAAATTCTATTATTTCTCACATGCCTGTATTTACATCAGAAAACTCCATCTCAGTTCACCCATTAAGAACAAAGTGACCCAAGTGTTCAGGTAACCCTCGTATCCTGTTAAGATGGTCCAATAAACAAGTTTTACATTTAGTGTATTTAAACGTTTATTTAGAGTACAGTAGCAGGCCAAGAGTGAGTTTTTAAGTTCCATGTCATTTTCTTAAGCGCTAATGCACCTCTGCTATGTTGTGTACCTCTCCCGAAGAGCCTGACTGTAGCACCGGAAGGGTACACCTTCGTGTTCCCCAGGGAGTGATCCAACAGCCGACAGCCTCTTTTGAATGTGGAAAACACCTGCACCGCGTGTTAACTGCTCAGTTCTGCCGCGTGTGGGCATCACAGCCTTGGCATAGGCTGACACGTTCTCAAGAGCAAATTCAAAGACTACATTCTTTAGATTCATTCACCTTGAATTCCATTCTTTTATTTATACTCCACTTGAGTACATAACGGATGTGAAGAGTAAGATAATTATAATTTTTTTTAAGTGTGACATATGGGAGTGCAAGGTTCACACATTGTTTAATTCACCTTTTACATTGTAAGTTTAACATCCCCATTCAGTGTTTCTGCAGGTGACGCACTTGTCACACAGCCAGACAAGGACTTCTCAGACACACAGGGGCCGAGTGTAAGACTCTATATGAAAAAGTCTGTTGCAGACAGGGGCAGGTTGGCTTACGGCTGAATACAGTAACTAATCATGTTCCTTCAACCTTTAATGTCTGTCAGTTGAAACAAGTGTACCTATTAACCATTACTGAGTTATGGTTCTGTTCTCACCATCCCCATATTGTCATAATCGGTTTGTTTTTCTAAGATCTTTTTATTTGTATATGAATTGATCATATAAGAGCAGTTGCTCTGTGGCTGCTATAGTCATGCTGTGGTTTATTACTCATGCTGTAATTTCATTTGATGTTTTTGTTATTATAATGTCATTAGAAGCAGTTTACACCAGTAAACTCTGCAAGCATTGCAATGTTTATGTCCTTTTATTACAGCTATGAGAAAAGATCTGTATTAAACATAGTGTAATACAATTAGAAGTCATTTAGTGAAGATGAGTCTCTTTCAACCAATACAGGCTGTTATACCTTATAAATATTACAAACCTATACAATAGCTTTCATTCACCATCTTAAGAAAGATGGACATGTGTTATGACTTGGAAAACTTGACCTATATTGATGCTTCAACTTTAGGAATCAATAAGAATTGATACCCAGACCAACGGCTGTGTAATTTGTATAATGGCTGTGTAATTTGTATAATGGCTGTGTAATTTGTGCAAAATTACAGCTGTATTCAGGGTGTAGTGGATCATTGTGTAAGGCCAAAGCGGATGCCGTTGTGTCTTAAAACATTTTCTTTCATAAAATTTGTTGTGATGACTATTTTGTTTGTGGCCCTTTGTGAGTTTTTAAAATCCAGGAATATTTATGTACGCTCACCTAGGTTGTACGTAAATGGTGAGGTTTGCAGATGTGCTGGTCAAAAGTCAGAAGATCGATGTGATGGATATGAATGGAAGTGGAAGTTGAGGCTTCCACTTGCACATTGTAATTGTCATAATATATAATTTTCCAGAAATAAGAGAAATCACAAAATCATTAGAAATAAAGTTAATTATATACTGTTATTAGAAAGTATGTATTTGGAAAAATAATACTTCTTATTGAACATTGTTTTGTTTTCCTTTCTAAAAGAATACAATTATATAAAATTGTAAGTCTAGGCTGAAGCTAATTGCATGTATACCCAGAGTGAAAGATCCTCATACAGCTGAGATCAGAGAGCCAATTAAGGCCATTTTAAAGGTCTAATGAATAACGACCGCGTGCAGCCTCGCGAACAAAACTGGCAGAACGTAATCTGTGCTATCTACCTGATTGGAGGCCGGGTGAAGAATGGTAGTTTTTCTACTGTAGGAAACTAAACGTCCCTAAAAATTATCAAAGGTTTATAAGAAAAATAACTAAACACTCAATAAACACACCTTTTAAATTGTTTAATTTGCGTTAAACGTATATGGGACGTCAAAGTGAAAATTAATTGGGGATAATTGTTATCAATTAACTGTTTCTTAGATATTCTTTGATTAAATTACTTTAATATATTATGGCAAGATGTGCGCTTCAAATGTACAAAATCCAGATGTTAAAATAATAATTTTTTTTTTTTATCATTGTTGGAGTTCATTAATAACTGCTCATAATCGGTGCGTTTTATTTTGCGTTACTCTGTATATAATGAAAGAAATGTCTTATTCGCAAAAATTATTCGGTACCAGCCTTCGAAGATTTTAGGCCGATTCCACTAGACTCCAGTCCTCCATGGATTAATTTGCAATGGCAGCGCGAAGACAGCGCTGGAATAGTCTAGTCTAAGACATTTATACACGCACAGTTCCATATCTTGAAAAATCAATTAGCTTGCTAATAATACCCATGGTAAACTATGGTAATAGCACAAGCGTACTTAATTAATTGTTTGTGTGAATATATCTTGCACTCATTTTCCAGTCATATACTTTATGCTGTTTGACCGTTTTCATAACATAAACAATGGATTTTAAATTAATTAAACGGTGGGTTTTTGCATTTCCTTGAGATTTCATTCATTTTATTTGAAAATTAACATTAGGGACATCATCTTTGAATAACAAAACCTAATCAAATACATACAATGAGCCTGAGTTTTATTCAACTCCTTTTGTATTATTGTGTTGAACAACAACATGCCGTGACATTATTTAAATTGATTACCTTAATAATAGGTCAAATCTCTAATTAATTTTTTTGTTATTAAAATTTTTAAGCATTTCAGCTGAATTTTCTAACTGGCCAGTAAACAAATAATTTTATCACGTTTTTAACACATCAGGTACATGCGCCTTAGAGAATCGAATTAAGGTCCCACAATAAGTGAACCTTATAAAGCCGTCTCTATTATTTTAATTCGCTGTAGTCGCGTACTTTTGACGGAGACACGATTTAATCTAAAAGGGGCAATATGTTGAATATTTATGCACTGAAATGATAGAAAGCTTTTCAGTTTTGATGAAACTGTTTAATTATGTGATGTCAATCAGTGTTTATGAAGACCCGCCGACCTTAGAGAATAACGCGCCTAAAGCGGCTGCACATGTACACGATGCAGTCCGGCCTGCGTGGCTTTGTTGGAGATGTTTTACACGATTCCACGGTGCACACTTAAGAATGACTTTTGCACACGACTCTACTGATGTCTGCTTATGTGCGACGGGCGGTGAACACACTGAAGCCGACGTATTGCCATGAACTGATGTGCGCGAATGTCTTTAAAAACTAAACACTGAGTTGTCATGGGATACAGTTCTAAAGTTTCTCATATCCTTTGCCATGTAGGATATAATGGCCCGAATGATATTTGAAAATATCAACAATATGCGATATTCAAACGTTTTATACTTTACCTTCTCTTGATTTCATGTTTATAACGTCATTCATATATTGCATTACACACAGCGATCACATAATTTAAAATAACGTCATAACAAGACAATAAACCATGACTTTGTTAACATTTTACTTTAGTATTCAACTACATACCCAAAGACCGTGTGCTATTTAGCCTTACATGGAAGGTAACTCAAATTTAATCAAAAGACGCTCAGATTTCCAAACTGTCGAAATTGCGTAAATTAGTAAATATAGTTAAAGAAACGTGTTTTTCATGACAGAATATGTTGTAAGTGTATTCTTTCATCACACATTTTCCCGTAACATACAGTATTGGTACAAATCTTTAAATAATTTAACAAATGAATGGTGTCCTTCAAATCCTAGACAGCGCAAAAAAAAATCTCAATTTTTATGTAATCAATCCATTTATAGGATATAAGCGACAAAAACGACTATCCACCGCCATGCAGTTTAATTAAGAAATAAACATGATGGGGAAAGTGTGTAATGTTACGCTCAATAGGTGTTAATTACACGGATTAATCTCAAGATATTCTGAGCTGCCTCAGTACTGGTGTTGGTGCAGCAGTTACAAGGACGTGATTCCCCTGACACAGAAGGCGTTGTGTTCTTTTGTTGGAGTTCAGTCACGGGTGTTGAGTCGGAGCTGCTTCTGTATTGTCTGGCGGATCTGCCCGCGTGGTAGGAAACAGATGGTTGCAGAGACGATCACGTTGCTCAGAGGTGGATAAGGTAACGGAAGACCTCTGATTTGTTCACCTGTCACGTCTGCTTTGAGGATCTTAGTCTCATCGGAGTTTTTTCAACATAACGGAGCAGTTTACCACCTATAAACGCAAATGTCCGCACACCTATGTGTACTTTTTGTTGTTTGTTGATCTAAGAAAATACACGTGGATGTAATATACATTTAATCTTTAAAAAATAATGTAATACAATTCGCCATGGTTTAGGTTAGAAATAACTGAACTAAATTCAACGTAGAATGACGCGCAGGCGTCTGGAATAATCGACAATTAAAAGAAAAATTTAAAATTTACACACGAATTAGTGGTCAATACAAAATCTATAGAAATGCCAAAGATATTCAATTCAAATTATTTCTTCCATTCAAACAATATAATAACATTTGTACTGTCTCTTAATACGCCCAAAACATTATTTTTTAACGTTATTCACATCACTCCAGTCCAACATTGTATACCTTCACTGCAAAAAGAAACTAATTTTGGAGGAATTATCTTTTTTTTATTATTAAATCACCCTGGCCTTTTCTGAGGGCTCGCGAAATCGGATGCATTACTTGGGATGCAAGAACAGCCTCTTCTCACCATCCAAGATTTCGACTCACAGATCAACCACTAGACTAATCACAGACAAGCACGTGCCAACCGTGCCATCCTTTGCTACAACGACTTAGCAGCATTTTTTTACGATCTTCAAATACTGAGAAAGTACAACAGGCATTTTCCACGTCTCACTCACTTATGATGACCAGTTAAAAATTACGTTATTTCGACACAAGAACAAAAGACGTAATACGTAATTACAACAGAAGCAATAAGATATAAATTTTAAAACGCAAAACAACATTGACATCAATAACAACAACATCAGCAGCAGCGAAACAACAATGTCTGGCAAGCTATTTCAAGATGCAATACCTTGAAATAAAAATTCACAAATTGAAAACTAGAAAACGAACACCGACGGGGGACACTGCAATGACCGACCAACAGTAGTAGGAGAACGACTCTGAAATCCAACTTCAGCTGCATGTATTTCCGCCGGTCCTGTCTTGTTGAAATATTAAGATTTGGGTGACGTTATACGGCCAATGAAAATATGGAGGGGGCGTGACATACCGCTATCCGTAGAAAAGGCGCGGAGTGTAGCTCAGGTCCAGACACCGTGGGATAGGAGTGAAGGCTGACAGGCTTCGGCTGGACTCTTAACGGGGATTATACAAACCGAATGTATAGACAATTCCTCCTCCTCAATTATTCATCCACAGCTCTGCAAGCACTGGAGAAAAAAATACTAAAAAAACAACAGCTCTTCTAAGAGTTCTGATTCTGCAGACATCATCTGATTATGACTTAATACTTTTGTAACAAGTGCTTTTTTTCGTCTTTAAAATCATTAGCAATACACATCTGCAGCCGCATTATCTGAACTGCACAATTTTAAAATTTGTTTTATTAACGTATTTGCGGTGCAGAAGTGGCAGTAATAAGGAGATAACACTCGCCAGCCACACGTTTTCATCACTGTCGTTTCCACTGCTGTTGTGATGGGAATATTTTTAACACCAGAGGCCGTCAGTGCCGTGCTTTCCTGTGTGTAGTTAAATTATTTGTGAAGTACTAGTTATTCCTTAAAAAAAACAAAAAACAAAAAAAAAAACAAACAAACAGAAGGTTCGATGAATGCATTTAAAATGTAATATAATCACTGAAGTCTGAAGATTGTGGAGAGAGCGGTAACACACTTCGGCTGCCACTGATTCTTCCGTTCATGGTATGTTTTTATTGGTCTCCTCTGGAATTCTAATTTTATCGCATATATTTTATCTATTTTCTTTCCCGTTTACAAGGAGAGCATAACGCATATTATGTGCAAACAAAGTTAAACTTTTACCTAGGCACATTATTGCAGGGGATAACACGACGTGGAAGATATCACATTTAGTACGAATTTTACTAATTATTTCTAATGTGATTTCGTAAGCAAATGTTACAAGTTGTCGGAAAGCGCGAGGCTCGGTTTGCGTGTTCCATTTTTTGACGTTTTTTTCTGACGTGGAAATTTTAAATTGCTTCAGTAAGAAGGGAGACTTGACTTGCCAATGCACGGACTGGGTCTGCGGCTTATGGAAGTTTTGGGTTGCAGATCTGAAGAAAACGCGTGCAATTTCTTCCCTTCTGCTGCTGCGATGCTTTTTCACGGCCTCCCCGGAGGCGAGATGCACGGCGTTATAGACGAAATGGACCGGAGAGGAAAGACCGATTCGGCGGGAATCAGCTCGGCCATAGATATGGGGGAAACCGAAACGGTAGGCAAGACAAGCGGATGTCCGCTGCAGTCGTTCGTGGCAGTTTTTTTTTATTAAGCTCCATCGTAAATGTGTCACAGGTCACTCTTTCTGCATAAAATGGCTTCAAGACGTGAGTGATGGAAAAAACCCACTGTGCACTGCTGTAAAACAAGTTTATCATGTCCTGTGTAAATAAGAAAGCATTATTTCTGAAATTTCACCTGTATATTGTTCAGTATCTTAATTAAAACAAGACATTAAGCCACTGTTACAACACACTGGCAGGTCTATGAGCAACATCAGATTCTTGAAATAACGTCAATTATTTTTGAGATAATTAAGTATCTTAAGTATTTTAAGGTAATTAATATATGTACTGTTGAGTTAAAAAGCAATACTTGCGTTAAACCGGCTTTTTACCAAAAAAATAGCAAGGCTAAACAAATGTCGGATCATATAAGGCCTTTCAGAGAAAAAAAAATTAACATCTGCTGATTTCAACATATAGCAATCTCTCAATACGAAAGTTAATTTTAACAATATGTTATAGTATTTTACAGTATTCGTTCATTGACACCAATACAATTTCATCATGACATTTTTTAGGTTTATGTTGTTTGACAACTATTATTAACTTTAATTATTTATGTAATCTACAGAAATATTTATATTCGTGTCGTTGTTAAAATTGTATGCACACGGGTGTTTTAATATCCAAAATTCGTTAGTAGAAATGAGTATGTCTTCTCGTTCACATAATTACATATTCAGAAAAAGTCAGGTTGTGAAAGAATATTCAATACAAATCAAGGATTATCAATAACATACTAACTGTCGATTGTTATTTATTGGTCTGGGTCAGTTAATATAGCTTCATAACCCTTTTCATTATTAATAGATGTTAATCATGTTTGGCGCATGAATAGAGATTCTGATTAATTTTTACTTCACCATCAGTTCCGTTCTTCGTTTATATGGGCTGGTTTGTACAATTTGGCAATGAAGACCGTCTGTCAAACTGGTATGGCGAAACCTGTTTACTTTATTATTTTATGGTTTTAAAAGGCCAGGGATAATGGCTTTGCTTTTGCAGTTTTCGAGCTTCAATGTAATTCTTTACGCGTTAATCATGTTTTGCTTTACGGCAAGATAGAGTCTACTTAGTGTTCGAAAGTGTTTGAAAGTTTGTTTTTATCCGCGCGTGTTGTTTTTTTTTTCCTCGTGACTGTTTTTCTTTTTGCACCATCTCTCCACCCCTGGGATTTCAAGACATTTTATTTATTGGAGAAACTTAGTTCACTTAAATAATACTAATAATAATAAAATTGATAGAAATTGTATTTGATTGAGACTGGAACAAATTTCAGTCGGATTGTACGTTACGTGTTTTATCTTTATTTTGAACATATTTCACTTTATACTATTTGCTTGTGGGTTTATTACAGTTTTATGCATGCTAAATGAATACTTATTACGTATTTATTTAAAAACATTTTAATTTATTTATTTCACTGATGGCCCGTCGCATTAATTTTACACGTTTTATTTCGTATGAGGTCAGTATTTATGACATTTTCAAGGTAACGGTGTATCACATTACAATATGTTATACTTGGCTACGGGTTACTCAAAAGAGTGGGATTTCGGGAAATGTGAGTACAAGCTTTAGTCCACGTTGACAATTTAAAGACAATGTTTTCTGTATATACGAACTGCGGGAGTGCATCAGGTCACAGCATATTCTATACTGCAATTATATTTTTCTGTTTTCGTTAGTTAGTTACCGTGCGTTACTTTATCCCTGCACAGAACATGCCCTCCATCAGCAACGACCGTGTGGCCCTGTGCGCGGGCTGTGCGGGGAAGATCTCAGACCGATACTATCTCCTCGCGGTGGACAAACAGTGGCACATGCGCTGTTTGAAGTGCTGCGAGTGTAAACTCAACCTGGAGTCCGAGCTCACCTGCTTCAGTAAAGACGGCAGTATTTACTGCAAGGAGGATTATTACAGGTAATACACTACACGACCAACAAGCTTCAAGCTTTCAGCAAACTTTCACTACATTTGAAGCAGTACTGAGTTCTAACCACCATTAAAACTACTTGAAGCTAAGGTTTGTAATATTTTTTAAACGTGGAGCAAACCTACATGAGTCATATCAAAGTCGTTATAATATTATCATATTAATCCTTTAGTAAACACCGCCTTTACTGTAATAATAATGGCAATAAAAGTAAAAATAATAGTAGGAATTCGTATTTTGCATGATAAATTGGCTCAGTTTTTAAAAAACAATTCCCTAATCTAATTAAAATTGTATTTACTTCTTAATCGTCACAATTGTTTATGTGGTTATTTAAATTTACCAACAAAGCTCTGCGAGTAACCAAAAACCAAATTTTTATTTTCCTTTGACTCAACATTAATTTTGAAGTTTGCTACTTTATTGCCGTATTTGTTTACAAAATGTTCTGAAATAAAATTATATAAAACATCGTAAATTATTTTACGTACATTATAGCCTATAATGTGGCACCTTGTGGCAGTTTCTGTACCAGTAATTGTGCAAATGCTTGCGTTACCCATCCCTCTATTGAAACTACATTAACGGCATAATGTAACATTAAATGCAATACCTTCCTGATAAAAGCGTTTTTCCTGAACGACTTTTTCGTTAATTTTCGTACACGCTGACCTCTTCTACACAGGCGATTCTCGGTACAGAGATGTGCGAGGTGCCACCTTGGGATTTCGGCGTCGGAGATGGTGATGCGCGCCAGGGATTTGGTCTACCACTTGAACTGTTTCACCTGCACGACCTGTAACAAGATGCTGACGACCGGGGACCACTTCGGTATGAAGGACAGCTTGGTGTACTGCCGACTACATTTTGAGACGCTAGTACAGGGGGAATATCAAGCACATTTCAATCACACGGATGTAGCTTCGAAAAGTGGAGGACTGGGCTCTGCCAACACGTTGGGGCTCACATACTACAACGGCGTGGGCACTGTGCAAAAAGGACGGCCGAGGAAAAGGAAAAGTCCCGGACCCGGAGCTGATTTGGCGGCGTACAATGCAGGTAGGGAGCGTTGTTTCTATATGTTATTTCTTTGCGCGGGAGGGGGTTGTGCACACCTTCCTACTCCTGAAATCGGTAATGAGTATAAAGACTGTCCTTACGCGTCATTAGGTGCGAAGTAACCCACCTTTGATATCAACAAAAGAAGACCAAACTCAGATGAAAAGAGTGGAAATATAATAAAACTGGTTTAAACTGGTTTAACAGCATACGTGAAATCTTGAAGAATTTATGATCAGAAAGTTCAAAATACTCGCCCATATTAACATACTGTACAATGAGTAGGGCTGTAGTAGCTTTTGTCATTGTATGTCTCCCGCTCGGAATTAAGAGGAGACTTGGTTTTGACGAAGTCCGGAGTTGTGAAATTACAGGGTTATAATTAGCCAATGATTTTGTTTCACGCTCTCTCTTGATTGGGTAAGCAGGCTATTATTAAATTCTGAGGATGGATTATGCGAGACACGCGGTACGCACATCCCTACACGATTCCACAGTTTGATTTACAAATCCAAATGAAGGCGGTCTGTTGCGCATGGCACGATATTACATCGGTAACAATACAAATCAGCGCCGCAGTTAAACAGAGGAAATGAAAAAATATGAATGGGAGACAGTATCTGGTAGTGATTTTCAAATTTAATGTTCCTTGTTTTAACTGAACAATGTATAAACTTGTGAAACTGTCATCATGTCTGATAATGCAAAATTCTAAGTAAATGGAAAAACGCACAACGAATTTTATCCGCGTTAAAGACTGGTGTGATCATATTTAGGGAGGGAAGTGGAGGTGAAGGAAAACCTTTAAGGGTCAGCTGTGTTTTAGTATTATTGACATTTATCAAGAATATTTATTTTGGTGACGTTTTGTAGTCAAAGTACAATATCATTTCAAAGGATTCCGGTAAAACAAGTGTATTGTGGGGTGTATGTTCTTTAAAAGTGGTTAAATGTGCTGAAAATTTGCCTGTTCAAATACATTTTAAATTTACCAGCATCGTATTTAGTTTGAACGCTTAGACTGGGGTGGAAACGCTGTTTTCTCGCAGCGAGAATGAACAAAATGTTCCGATGTGGCTGTTTAGCTATTTTTTTTTTTTATTTTCAGTATAAAGACTGATCATTAGAATAAGGTCAGACTTGCAAAAAATCACAATATTGGGCGTATATATAGATTTAAATTAGAAACAACAACTTTGCAGTAAAAAAATTGTAGTTTAATGCACTGGGTAAAATTGTGGCGGTATATGTTGCGTGTAATTGTTTTGGCGATTTAAGTTTGAAAGCTCATAACTCGCTTTATTATACTTTAAAAAAATTTAATACACCCAGACATTCTATAACAAAAGAAGAACATCAAATGATCCAAATTCGAAATAATTTGCTAGCTTCTTTACACACTAAAATTTATGCAAACATTTATTAGTACTTGAAATATTCGAAAAAAACTGTAATAGATAAACAAAAGAAAGAAATAAAGTTATATACTTTTTTTTTTTGCAGAAAACCGGATACAAAAAGAAATGTCGGTATAAGTATAAATGTATTTGCAGGTACTGACAAAATCTACAATAGTATAATAATAATAATAATAATAATAATAATAATAATAGTTTTATCACTGTATTAATTTATGCAGTGTTACTTTGCTAGGCAGCGGACACACAGTCTTGTTAGACCAGACATAAGTCGATACTCAAAGTCTATTTTCAATACTCCGCGCGGCCCTTCTTTCGTTGGCGCTTTTAAAGCGCGCTTGGCCCCTCCTCAGCCCAACGGGCCCCAGTGTGTGCTGGGGGGCGAACTGGAGAATTTTAGACGACTATAGAGACTGACAAGTGGAAAATGGCTTAGATGGAAGCCGGAACTTCAAAAAGATTTTAAAAAGAATGAGTGAGTGAGAGAGAGAAGTCCTGTGATCTAAAATTTCTCCCACCGCACTCGCTTGTATAATTGTAGTTTGATGGGTTTTAGGTCAGTAAATCAATGTCTGAAATCTTGTTGAACAGACGCACCTGTAAGAAGAACTGAATAGAATGCTCCCACGTGAGTTTTTTTTTTCCACAAACCTCCCATGGTTTGGAACTGCCTGTTCTGTCCTCTCAGATATAACCAAGTGCACAGAGCCGTCATCGTAAAACTTTGTTTTAAGCATAACATCAAGAAAGTTTCTGAAAAAAAGAATATGGCGTGTGCTACGGTAGCAGTAGACCAGAAAAACTTCAATAATAATAATAATAATAATAATAATTAATAACAAAAAACAATTATTATTACTATTTATCATATTTATCATTAGAAATATTACTAATTGCGTCGCTATTGATCTAATTAAAATCTACTGTACTGTTTATCTATTTAAGACTCCGTGAGGCTGTAGTGTGTAATCAGGGTGTCGGCGTACAGAAAATAATCCAATCATAAGTCTCCGACGATCCGCACGTCACCCTGCAATAAAACTACCGCCGGCTTTTTATCAAGTGCTGCATATTACGGCTTCAAGTAGCACATTGTTGCCTTCATCTCAATTTCATTAACGAACTCTCCAGTGTCATTAAAGGCAATTTGAATAATATACACGAATTAGTAGGAGCATCTGCTACCTCACGAGCCACTCGTGACGAGTAAAAAACCAGGAGTTTCTCTCTCATCCTAAATATTTACTTTTTGTATTAAATAATTCGCATGTAAAACAAGTGCATCGTATAACTCAAAATCAAACAAATAAAATCAAATATTTACATACTGTTTTTGTAATTCAGTCATTAAAAATAATTAAAATATTATTTTTCTGTGTGTTTATTTAAAATTTGAACTATTTTACGCACTGTTGTGGAAATTTCACGACTTAGCACAATAATATAAAGTGTTTGTTTAATCTATATCTTGTACTACAAAGTTTACAACGGAATGTTATAATGGGATATCTACATATTTTGTTTTGTTAAAGAAAACAATTATACTGTACAGCTTCTCAACCCTTTGATTAAGTTACTTTAACTTGCTTATTTTAAAACTACAGGGATATGTACGATTTATTATTATTATTATACTTTTTATTGGTCAGGAGACTGAAAACATTTATTAAATCGGCTACTGGTGTAGTTTAGAAGTCAACGACAATGTTGCACAACTTGATTCCATTCAGCCTTGGAAATAAAAAAGACGTTTCGTTTGTTTTGTTATGCATTACTTAACTGTGTTTGCAGTTAAACACTCTGCCAGTAATTTACCAAGACTATAATTACGACAGATAGCGCAGCTTGATTCCGTTCGATCTTTCCCCCCCCCCCCTAACATTTCTGGATAATTTAAGTAGGTAGTGTTTAATCACATGACTGACATTGGCTCTTGTGAGAAACTGTGACCATCCGCGGTGCAGATTAATTTTTTTCGGCGTTATATTTAAGTATGCAATTATGCGGAATTAAACTGTTTAAGATCATGCACTAAAGTGTTGCTAATCAAATTACATTGACTAAATATCTCTGCCAAGAACTGATTAAACATTTTCTGTAGCTTTAGGGGAAAGTTAATGTGTTTACAACAGGCGCTAAAAATGTGTTGGGCGATTATTAGTTATTCCATCGTTTTATCAATGAAGAAAATTAACAATTCACAGAGTATGTGCTCCGTTGCAAATATAGATCTGTACAGTATCCACATATCACTTTTATATAACTGTTTTAGTAGTTGTTACTACAGCCGATTTAAAAGTTTTTTTTTTTTTTTTTTACTTTAACTTGCTTTGGAACTCTGCTGCCCTCTCGAGGGCGCATACAGGGTTGACATATGAAGACCTGAAGAGACACTAATGTTTGTGAGCTTTTAAACTTACATTTATTGTATGTTGTTTTGACAGAGGAAATGCTAAAATGTACATTGTTTGTTCACAACTCTACTTATTAAGACATCCGTGTTAATGGAATTATGTTTTAACAAGCTGTCCATCTGATTCGTAAGTAACCAACAGATTAAATGTACAAATGTTTGCGTAATTCCGTTGTAATTTTACCGTCATAAAAGTAAAAAGTAGAAACAAAAACGTAATCAGAAATGTTAAATTGTAACGTATTTTAAAATTCAAAAGAATTCCTTTGAGAAATATGTTTTGTTTGACCATTGGAATAAAGTCAGAAGCAACGTTTTTAAAACATCGTTTTCCAATTGTGTTGAGAGAATTACAGGGTAATTACTGAAAAGTGTTGCTTTGTGGATTTTGATTCAATAATATTTGTCTATTTCACAGAAAATATTATTTCTAAAGTGTTATACATCCAGCAACACATAAGTCCCTGCCAAGAAACTGCGGTGTGAAAAAATGTTTGTGCATCTCGTGGTTTCTTTTTTTCCGTAAGAATCCCTGTTATTCATGCGTTAACAGAACACGTTTCCTTTATCAGCACATTATTTAACCTTTCCGCATCTTTCCGTTGTCAAACAAAGAAGGCGGAAAACAAACCCTCAACAGCAGAGACTCACTCATGCCCAATATCTTATTGCGGGTTTTTGTATTAAAATCATTTCGCATAATTGCGCATTTGTGATATTTGAACTTTTTTCCCTTTCGTTTCATCTGTTGATTTGTTTTCATTATTTATTTATTTACTTATCTTATTTACATGATGCCAGGGAAATACGGACCTGATCGTTTGGTTTGTTCAGCGATCCCAGTAGCGGAACAGAATGGTCCACGTCTGACCAATTTATAGCTACGCAACACAGTCCACCTTTATACTTGACTGGAGCCAAGGGGATTGGGGGGGGGATGATAATTGCAAAACAGAGACTTTTTGCACAAACTGTTCTCTGTTCCCACGGCTTGAACGTTGGGGTACACGGAATCTAGAGAATGGGGTACACTGGGGTCTCTGAGGTGTTCACACCGTGCATGTACACGAAAAATATTTACTGTAGCATAACCAGGAAAAGCTGATTATAAAATAGATGGACATAGTAATACTATCCAGGCAACATGAAAACCTTAACCAGGTGTTGGCTTCATTCATCGTAATGCATTGATGAATTATGAAATAGCCAAATATTCTGTGCATTAATTAGGCATTTTTGTGCACGTTTTATTTAACCTTCAAGTTGTGTTTAATAAATTTCCATTTAAGTGTGAACCTAACCCTCACAAGATATTAGACTGCAAAATATTTTTCATTCCATTCATTTTAATTTTTAGTCCTTAACAGGCATGGCTTTTTTTTTTAAATAAAATTACTTAAATACAAGATGTTGGGATAGGTCACCTTGCTTTCAAAAGCTACATCTACATTTAAAAATTCATTAGCAATAAACCAAAATATTTTCCTAAAGTTGAACTGTATGCTGTGAGAGATGAACACGTAGAGTAGCTGAGTACTGATGGGATAACAGCTGTATAAATTAAGTGAAAAATTAAATATTTAATATCTAATGAACACAATAGGTAATAAAGGAATGTGTAAAATAAATTTCATTGGGAAAAATAGTTTTCCCAAAAGTTTTAAGTATAAATCTTGAAGACTGAGACTTTTTGCATTTTAATTTGTGCAAACTTTAATTGATAACAATCGTTGTTGGTCAGCATATAGTAATAATCTTGTCCGCACAGAACCACTTGTTGTGACTCTAACACTGAGATGTTGGGCTAATTGCAGAGTTTGGATTCAGTTGTGCTTTTCACACATGGACAAGCGTGGTAAACCGCTGGTAACACAGCACTTGCTACCATTCGAAACGCCCTGGTTCACAGCTGGCGCGTACAGGTCCGTTCAATTTTCTTAGAGCACTCAGCTCTACAGCGTATTTCAGAGTGCTGAGGGGGAGAACAGGGGTCCAGTTTTCACTGTGAGACCGTTTACTGGACACGTGCGGAGGGTTTGGACTTCATGCACCCGTGAGATGGTGTCTTCTGTCCACATAACTGACACAGCAGGAAATGCCGTACCACCAACATGAAGGACCTTCAATTCCTACCACAGGCTCCGTTCAGTTGTGCCGTGGAAGAACTTAACATAAATGGCTTTAATGAAAAATATTTTTAAATACTCAAAACTAAAAACTAAAGTGCTTTTCCTGGCTCGTCCGCAGCTCTGAGCTGTAATGAGAATGACAGTGACCTCTTGGACCGGGACTCACAGTACAGCTCCAGCCAGAAGACCAAGAGGATGAGGACGTCCTTCAAGCACCACCAGCTCCGCACCATGAAGTCCTACTTCGCTATCAACCACAACCCTGATGCCAAGGACCTGAAGCAGTTGGCACAGAAGACGGGTCTCACCAAGCGGGTGCTGCAGGTGAGGATACCCCCGCTGACCCCTCATCACCCCTTCCCCAAGTCATATTCCACATTGCGGCCACAGGCAGGAAACAGGGCAGAAGTGAAGCAAGTCCCACTACAACGCAACCTTGTAGTCCCACTCTAGGCTTTAAAAATACAGAGGAGTAGATAACTGATGACCACACACACACACACACCTGGCTGTTTGCCTCGGACACACCCTTTAGCTGCTCATGGAGCCTTTTCAGTTCCAGCAGCAAGGGTGTAATAAACACACTCAGAAGTGTTCAAACTGACCTGGGAAAGTTCTGGGTAAGAAGGAAAGTAACAGGTTAAAATTGCATTCCGTGTATTACTAATTTATTGTAATAAATACTAACACACATGAGAGAGGCCTTAATTTGCAGTTTGACCTAAGCTCTGAAAAACTAATTTGAAGATATGTTTACAGATGTTTTCCTAGTGCTCAGTGCGATTTAATTTGAAACAGAAACGAGAAGCGTTGTGTGTGTACATGTGCGCTATGTAGCTGCATGATCAACAGTGGATATTTTGCAATTGCATTTTGCAATTTCTTTTTAACGTATAGACATGAATGAGGAACATACAACCTCAATTGTCAATAACTCAGTGCAGAAAAAAATTACTGCATAGCACATAATGGTTAATTTGCACAAAAATGACATAAATTATTTATAAATGTAAAAAAGGGAAGAAATAAACAGATTTCTGAACTAAAGACTGGGTGAAAATATCTTGACTCCAATTAAGGTACACAGGAGACAAAGCTTTCATCTTGCTTTGATGAGTGCCGGTTTTCACATTTTTGACTCCACAAGAAACGGTCTGACTTGCACCTGTGTCACCGTTCATCAACCCCTGTGACAAAACAGCGCTTGAGCCGCGGGTCACTTTGCGTTGGTTCCTGCAGGTCTGGTTCCAGAACGCTCGGGCCAAGTTTCGGCGGAACCTTCTGAGGCAGGAGAGTTCAGGGGTGGACAAGGTGTCGGACGGGTCCACCCTGCAGGGCGGGACCCCCTCAGGCCCCGCCTCAGAGATCTCCAACGCCTCCATGAGTCCCTCCACAACGCCCACCACCCTCACGGACCTGACCAACCCCACCATGCCCACGGTGACCCCCGTGCTGACCTCCGTCCCGGGGAGCCTGGAGGTTCATGAGTGCCGGAGCCCCTCACAGACCACCCTCACCAGCCTGTTCTGATGCACCCCCCTTCCTGTCCACTCAGCCGGAGGACATAGTGCTCACACACGTTACATAAGAACAATCCCAAAAAAAAACACTGACTTGAGGTGGGGGAGGGGGGTAACAAACATGAAACAAAGATTCCTGTAGTTTTATTCCAGGCCACATGTAGAACCTTTGTATGAGTGTCAAACAGGCCTTACTGAACAGATGTCGTGAGTTTTCCTTTTCTTGCATTTCTCCGAGAGCTGAAGAAGACTCCTGTTTTGTTTTACTGCTTGTTTGTTTTGCTCGCGATTATGGTCTGGAATTGAAAGAGCGACAACAGATTGATTTACGGATGTCACTCGTGACCTCACGTCGACTACAGAGTGAGGGAGGAGAGTGGGAGAGGGACAGGAGCAACTAACGAACACAGGAGGCTGGCAACTAAACAAAGAAACAGTAGTCCTAAGACTGCCGTGTGCCTTATTCACCATGGTCTCGACGTGTCCCCTCACCATCCACACAGCTCGACCCTGCAACCTGATGTGATGGTCATGTGACAGGAAGGGCCTTGCAATTGGCTCTCTGTGTTGGTGCTGTTGCATCTCATTTAAACGTTCCTGCCCAGAGCACCCAAAAAGTCGCACAAGTATTGTTTGAACATTGTGTTTGTATCCTAGCCCCAGTTCACCAAAAAACCTTTGCCCGTCTTGCAGGAGGGCAGCACCCAGTTACTGGCAGTTGGCTAGTTTGCACAACCCCCCCTTAATCGCAGACTCCCCAACCATAAATACGCAGTTCCCAACGTGGTTGTGATCCTGACCAGATGCTTGCATGTGCTTTTATAACACTCCGACTGGAATTTATGTTGACCCACATACCGCCCTTATTTATCCTAAACATCTAAACAAGGAGACAGACGTGAGGGAAGAGAAAGCAAAAGGGGCCACAAGTCAGAGAGAACTCCCATCACCCGCCGTCACCACGGGCAACCGTAAACATTCCACAGTGAGACAGCAGCACTGCATCAAGGGCACATGCATATCGGAAAAAGAGCGACTTCACAAACACACCGAGGGTTATACGTGAGCCCGCTGTGTATTTACTGCGCCCCCCCCCCCCATACATTCTTGCTCTCCCTAGGACAGAAGCATAAATGCCAGAGTAACTTTGAGCTGAGGTTTGGTGAGTGGGTGGGTGTGAGTGCGGTAGGGGGTTCTGTTACCTGTTAGTCGGATTTCCTCAGAGGCCCTCTTTATGGCAGGAAACCCCTGCAGAGGACAGCTCTCCATACCGCTTTGTCAGGCGACACTGAGGCTCCAGGCACTGACTCCGCCCACCCCCCAAAAGCACGCACTCTAACACGCTCTGTGACGGCCACGCCGACCTCCTGCCGGCTCCTATACTGCTGCTTCTGCTCCGCAGAGTAACACGCCATCAGAACACACGTCAGTGTGTGACTCACGGGTCCGAAACACGCGCTGCTTCATTTCTGCCATAGGCCCTAGACAGGCGCGGGAGCGGCGCCTCAAGACCGAAGATCTAGCTGTACAAACCTTTCTATATATACTTCACTTTACCCTATCGAGATCGATGTGCAAAGTGTAATTATACGATAATACCTCACTATAGTTAGGTACACAGCTGTATGGTACATAAAAAACAGTCTTAGTTAATGTCTGTAAGAGGGCAAAAATGGCAATCTCTGCAAATGCTCACACACACACACACACACACACACAAACGCTGAATTGACCTTCTTACCTCACCGCCGAAGCCGTGATACACTGTTGCCATGGAGCATCAAAAGTATAAAAAGACCAGATGCACTGAAGACAAGTGTGATCTATATTATAAAAAATGTCTGGGGTGAAAAAAAGGTGAATTCCAGGAAGCCCATCTCACCAAACAAACCTGTTTATACCTGTGGAAGGTGTGTTATACACTGCTGTGAAGCTGTCCTGGAGCAACTCTCACAGAGTTACACATTTAAGTAAAAAAAAATAATAAAAAGCTGTTGTTGTCTCTGCCACTGCGAGAACACTGGTGTTCGGAGGTTAAAACGGTTCTGTTTCTTCACTCTTTTTGTATGATGAATCAGGGATTTCTCTTGGAAAGATGGAAATCAGCATTCGTGAAAGGTATGTTGGTGGGACAGGAGAATTATCTCACTGGGGGAGCAGAGTGGTACCTCTGAAAACAGGAGCCCCTCCCTCAGGACAGTTCCTCCACAATGCTCTAAGTTCTGCTGTTCTCCAGAGCAGTCTGGTCTTGAATGCTGTGTCATTGGTTTTTTTTCTGCACATTCTTGTACAATTCCCTTCATTTGATGTACTTTAGTCTTCAGTTCTGTAAAAAAGTAAAAAATATTAAACAATTAATACCTGTTTGATTTTCTGAATACTTTCTTTACACGGAAGAAATTCCTTCAGTTGAAACTTACACATACTTTTACATTTTTATTTACTGCTCGGTTTAAGATGGGTTGAAGGTCAGGCAGTCTTGATGGCGTTGCTTAACATGGGTAATCACACCGTGTAAAACCAACTCAAAATGCAATCTTTCCCTCATAGTAGTGCCAAGCAAAGTTTTATGGGAATACTATCCTAGCATATTTTATAAAAAGGACTTGTTCTGACCGTGTAGATGGGAAGGGGGCATTGTGAACTGTTTTACACCCACTCGGTGGATCGGTGTGGCTTGCATGCATTGGGATGAGCACAGCTAAGCAGAGACGTGACACTGCAGCCAGCCACAGTTTGAGCTTGAGTTGTGCCAGCAAGACTCTTTGGCTTTGGGCAGTTGACTGGTGTACCATGACATTTATCTCAGAAAGCACAGGGAGGTAACTTCTCAGAGGTACACTGAAAATAGTGACCAAGTTCACCACAGGTCCTCAATGTCCATCAAAAAAAGTGTCTTCCCAGAATTCCTGGGCCGTGACCTGCTGCTCAATACGACCATCGCCAGTCAGTGTTTAGATTCCACAAGCACTTTCCAAGTCTAGCAAATATAACAAAAACTAGGGCAAAATCTGACCTTCCCATAAGAGCCAAGTCTCCTCCCATTTTGTAAGGGAACAGAAATGGGGACCAGCTTAAAAAAAGGTTTTTTTTCTTCATGAGAAAATGTTGATTGTGGTTGGCACCTCTCCCAGGAGCCCCGTTCAGAAGGGGCCATCCACTTTAAGCAAAAGCAATATGTGTTTAATTTTCTCATGGCAGCAGTGTCAGCTAAACCAGCTGAATTCAATCAAAGTGCTATGAAGAATGTACTTCTAAAAACGTATTGAAATATCATCAGTAAAACACACACATATACTGCTGGAACCACCCCAGCCCATTTTAGTAATCATTCCCTTTGGGTTTTACTGAAACGAGCCAGTGAAATTCACGGATTTAAAGAAATAGCGAGGAATAACAGTAAATTCAATAATTGAACATAGAAAGAAATAATGACGGCAATACGGCTATTGGATGTTAGGATAATTTGATTAAACAGGGATTTTTGTCCGTGTTCATTAATTGTTGGTCTGGCACGGGCGGCAGGCTTGCTTTCTGCTGTGGATACAGTGAAAGTGCTTGACATGTTAATTGGTGATCGGCCCTGCGGGTCGCCCCGCTCCACACCTGGCTGCGCCCCTGTTTACGACGCACAGACCCGTCTCTGCGGTTCACCTTCTCGTTTAAAGCTGCTCGTAACAGAACGGCGCGTCAAATAAAAGTCTTGGATAATAAAATATCAACGCCACGCTAATTTTCATTAATAAATTATAGGCTACCCTTATGCAAGGCAGTTCATGATAATGTTTGATATCAGTCGGCGAGTCCGACGTGATACAGCGCTCACGTCAAACCACCGCTGGTCTGCTGCTGTCATCTGGAAAGCTAAGCTGAATAATCCATTTTAAGAGCACAGGCGCCACAACAAGGAGAGCATGGAAAACAAATGTCAGCTCTTTTAAAAATGCGCACAGATTCTAGTTTACGGCCGTTTGCATCCCTCCCGCCATACGCAGAAGGCATGTAAACGATGCAGTCGCTGTTGCGCATTAAAAACCCCAGACCCATATACGGCGGCTGAATCCGTCGTGGCTGCAGCACTAAAATCACCCTCTCCAGTCACACATGGCGTAAATATCAAGTAGCCCAACTACTGGAGAAATAAAGGGGATGCATAAAAAACGACACTGAAATCCATCGTAATACGGTAATTTAGGGTCGAATTGTTCCATACTGTCTCTCTTTTTTTACACATAATGAAATACAGCTTTTTCACTAATAGTGTAGTAAAACCAAAAAGTGACTGCAAGCAGAGAGGATCAGAGTAGTGGTGTAATACTCCAACACAAAAGAGGGCGAAATCTAAGAGATACTTTGTGAAGAAGGAGACATGGGTCTTCAGACCACAGTGAGCCTTACTGTATGACATCAACAAAGCACAATTAGAAACAACATACCCAGTGTTACTGACTTGTACAGCTACCATATACACATCAGCTGTGTAAATGGGTTAAGTTTTAAAGTGCTTCTGCTCAGCCATCTAAGCAAGTTAACACAATGTAAGGGGGTGGCAGGCACTGAAACTGAAGGCTGTACAGAAATGAGTCGATGGTACAGAGGACACCTGACTCACACTGGTTGGTTTATGCCTCTTAAGTCCCATCAGTGCTGTGGAATTACGGGGAAGGGTTTGGGAAAGCTAGAGGAAAAACGGGGAGGGTTTGGGAAAGCTAGAGGAAAAACGGGGAGGGTTTGGGAAAGCTAGAGGACAGCTAAGCCGGGACTGAGGACAGTGCAACGAAGGCCTGTGACACATGGGGCTTCTGAAAATCACAAGTTCGGTGCATTATTATTATTGTTATTATTAGTAGCATTAATATTGTTGTTGTTGTTGTTACATATTTTTGCATACAGGTTTTTACACATCAGCAGAATTTTATAAAGCTACATTGGTTATCTTAACAATGTTTAATACAACAAAGGCCAAAGGGTAGCGCTAAATATTTCCTCATGTCAATTTAACAACAAAACCAAGAGTGCAAGATAGGAAGGCGTCCGTCGACAACCGTTCGTGCAAGAAAGCCACTCCCATAAAAATCGAAATGAAACCAATCCTAAATGTTACACGCATAGTTTGTATTGATTTTTATGCCCCCCCCCCTCCCCGCCGCTGCCCACCGCAAATTTCTAGTGGAGAGATAATGTTAAAGTAGTGATAAGCACAGCAGTGCGCCAGTAAACGACTTGCGAAATAGACCCAACCAGCACAAAAACATTTAGCAACGTGGAGAAACACGTTTAGCTTTGAGCAACATTTCTACGGCTTGCATTAAAAATTTGCCAGAGGCATCTTCGAGGGCTTCGTTCTGATTAAAAAAGACCCGCAGCAAAAGGCGCGCCTCCTAAAGGCCCGAATCTGGCAGCTGTCTGAGCCGCAATAGCCTCGTACACTTTAATTTTTCCATTTTGCGAGATATGAGTCTCGCTGTAAAAATATGCCCGAACAAGGCTAATGCGATCTCAACAACTGCTCCTTGTGGACGTACCAAGATGCAAAAGGATGTTCAAAGTCTTCATTTATCTTGATGTCCCAGCAGAAACATCGTTTTGGCTCATATGGTTAACATCACTCACATTCTGTTTGTCAGATTTTCTAGTCAGGCTGCGTATTGCATGTTTACTTAATAGTGAATAAAAAAGAATAAATAAATATAAATGGTGGATTTTTGTCAGTGCTACAAAATTACTGTGATAAATTCAGTGAGCTGTGTTTTTGACGCCATCAGGACAGATTTTGCACGGCCCTTTGTCTGTCCTTAAGTAGACAGAACGATTATAAATGTGGACACAGTAAGGAGACTGAGTAGCCACCAGTCACAGCGGACCCATTTGGGTTTGCTTACATCTTTGCCTGCCTTCGTTGCTCTGAAGATACTTTCACCCACAGCAGCTACTGACACCACATGTTCTATTTATCTGTTGTTACAGCGGGACGTCTCACTTGAGTAATTTGGAGCAAACATCCTACCCCATAGGCTGTACTTCCAGAGAACCAGGACCTGCAATATCTGTCGTCATAAATGTAGTCCCCTGACCACCATACCACAGCGGTGCCCTTGTGTGCTTACTATCGGGTACCTAACTCGTGTGGCTGGAGCCAAGTGGTACAGCCCACAATCTCCCAGCAGCCCTTTATGGACGTCTGTGAAGATGCTGCCGTTCTTACGGGGGGTTCTTTAAACCCAAGCTCCCTCACTGCTTGTTCACCACCACAGATATGCATCTGGCAGTGGAGGCACTGTAATGTTAGTCCAACTAGGAAAATATCACACCAGCATTTCCTGCTAAGCACAACGACTGCTTGTTATTGCTGCTCATGGTTCTGATCAGCACTGAGGAAAAATGTGGTTAAACCCATCTGCTTTATGAGCTGGTAACAGACATCTAAAATATCTGCATGATGTTAATGAGTGATGTCAGCTCCCTGGTTTATTCTATGTAAATAATTAGAAGGAAACAAAAATTCCTCCCTGCCAGGACACTTGACGTAAAATAAGCGAACGTACACAAAGCCAAAAGTCTTTATGGTGTGTTAATGGGGACCTATGATTCGTTCAAAGAAAGTTTTGTTTTGCAAGAGAAAGAACAAAAATGAGGGGATTCTTGGGTCTGGGGGGCATTTTGAGAACACCAGACATGCCTGAAGGTCCTGACAAACTCTCTTGGGAAGCCTTTCATCTGAGATTTGAAATCAGGGATTTGGGACCACCATGTGGCTACTCAGTATTTTTGACACTTTTCTCACTGACCACAACACTAGCGTTCTGGGAAACCGGAGGGAAAAGACCACTTGTTCATGGTAAACTGAAGAGAGCCAGACGTGGGCCAGCTTTCAGAGCGTGAAGAAGTTATGAGGGCATGAGGCATCTGTCAAGGAGTAAGGCATCTCTCTGGACATGAGGCATCTCTCTGGACATGAGGCATCTCTCTGGACGTGAGGCAGCTGTCTGGACATGAGGCATCTCTCTGGACGTGAGGCAGCTGTCATGGCGTGAGGCAGCTGTCTGGACATGAGGCTTCTCTCTGGACGTGAGGCATCTCTCTGGCCGTGAGGCAGCTGTCTGGACATGAGGCATCTCTCTGGACGTGAGGCAGTTGTCAGGGCGTGAGGCAGCTGTCTGGACATGAGGCATTTGTCAGGGCATGAGACAGCCATCATTGTGTGAGGCAAATTCAGGGAGTGAAGCAGCTGTCAGTGTGTGAGGCAGCTGTTAGGGTGTGAGGCAGATGTTAGTGTGTGGGGTAGTTTTCAGGGCATGAAGCAGTTGTCAGGGTGTGGGGTAGTTTTCAGGGCATGAAGCAGCTGTCAGGGTGTGGGGTAGTTTTCAGGACATGAAGCAGCTGTCGGAGTGTGGGGTAGTTTTCAGGGCATGAGGCAGCTGTCAGGGTGTGAGGTAGTGTTTAGGGCATGAGGCAGCTGTCAGCCATAAATGTGAGGTGCTCTGGAGCTGGTCAGGAAGCCAAATAGGTAAAGCTGAACAAGAACAACTGGTAAAAAGTGGCTGGGAATGTGGAACACTGGGGGTGGGAGCAGAAGAACGGAACATGGAACAAGAGCAGCAACAGTAGAGTATGAGAGTGGAAGTGGTGGTCCAGATGAGTAGCTCCAACCAGACCCACGCAGGTCCTACACCTTTCAGCCATGCTCCAGGTGAGCTCAACGTGCAGCGACCAAGGACATAAAGGATCTCATCATCACACACAAACAATGATGACGTGTAACAAGCAGAGGATGCACAGTAAGGATGAAAAGTCATGAGGTCCAAGTTCCAGCTTGAAAAAGCAGCTGGGGACAGGGACAGGAAGACCAGCTGCTGAGACAGGCACCAGATCTCATGCACAGCCCCCACCTTACACACAGCCCACGGGCCCCCCAGGGGCCATGCAGAGCAAACCTCTTGTACAATCAGGTCATTGGTTCCGCTTCATTTTCTGGCTGATTTGTCTGGTGAGATATCGAGACCCTGGATAATGGTGATCCGACATAGAGCCTGACGGCGCATCTTTTCCACAGGGTCAGTGTGGCGCTGTGGGTGTGGAACCCAGCCAGCGCCATAGTCACTGTTTCATCTGCATGTCGTGTGCATGCTTAAATAAGAACTAAACCAGTTTCAACGTGAGTTATAATTAGAGAGATCTTGAAATACAAAATATCAAAAATGTCCACTTCATGAAGGATAAAATAAAGAGTTTGGAAGACTGAAGTCATAAGCACAGTCACGCCTAAGCTGCCATGTTTCCTCTTTGTGATCATTTTGCTCAGTAATCTAGTTGTTGAACTTCAGTCAATAAATGAGGAAATGGTGTATATAATGTTTTGAATGTGGAAAAGTTTATTTATGAGTTGTACTCATTTTGACGTGTGACTGTATTATTAGTTTCTCTGTATGCGGTTATATATTAACAATTATAAACGCCTATTGCTAAATACATTCAACGTAAATTTGCATAGCTTTTTGATGTTTTCTGGTACCAGCTATTTTTAGGGGGTGGGAGCTCATTGCAGAGACACTTTCATCTGTGAACCTACCACACCTGTGTGCCAACACACACACACACACACACACACACACACACACACACACAAAAGAAGAGCACATCACTCACCTCTTCTTGCACCCTGCAGACACAGCTATTGAATTTTCTAAGCTCCAGAACAAAACTGGTACAAACGCTGGTGTGAATTTTGATGAACCCTTCCCAGTCTTGAATTTTTAGGCACCGTGTGAATTTTAAATATTACACCGGATCAATAATTTACAGCATCCTCATCTTATATTTATCATGTAGCACTAAGTGGTAAACAACCTGAACATGAATATGCTACTAATCACACTGATACCCCATTAAAATACATTAATTAAACATGCACTGATTATTTATTGATAATTTACATAGTTAATACAGCTGTAAGTGGAATTTTTTCTTTCTTTGGTTTATCTCATGTTGGTGTTTGCGTTTTCCTTTAGACTTTAATGTACCTGCCAAAAGATCGGCAGCACTGTACAGCAACGACAAGCTTGTCGTTAACATTTCCACACGAATCATGTTTTTAAGAAGGACATGCAATATTCCATGTGTAAGAAGGTTTGATATTCACTGTTTTCGCAAAACGATTCATCAAACGCTGGTCCTTGGATACTGCTGAAGGAAATGTTGGAATGTGAAGGGGGCACACGGTCAGTGTAGGCCTCAGCCCCCCCACCGTGCCCCCCCTTGCTTGCAGGCCACAACCATGGCAACAAAAGGCCTTCATCCGTTCTGAGCAAGAGTGGCACCGATTGTGATGCGTTATGAAAATGAGATGCGTAAGGGCGTGTAGCCGATGCCATTATCTAGCCATTTACAGCAGATTAGGGCTTCCCCATGGCCCAGAGGAGCGCCCCGTCGCTTATCTGGCGACTAATTAGCACAAGTAGCCCCAGTTAATCCGAAGGAGGCTTTGCTGCGATCGCATGCGTTTGACGGTACTGGACGCATGCTGACAGGAAGCAAGGATGATAAATTGGTCTGCGACACTCAGCCAAAGGTTTTCAATTCAGCACTGTCACATCAATGACAAGCACTAAACGCAGCCAACCTCCAGGAGATAGACTTTGTGGTATTAGTGATAATTAAGACCAATTAGTGGAACGGACATTCCAGTTAAAAAACGTTTGTAGGCCCATGACCCTAGACCCTGAATTATTTGAACTGACCACGGCTAAAGGTCGGAATATGATTTTGTTGCATCTCAGACAAAGTGCAGGTAGTGGCTAATTAACTTTGTTATCCAAAGTTCAAAAATCCTCACTACCTCTGAAATATTGTTTGAGATTGAAATTAAATTCAGGGTTATTTTTCTGAATTTTCAAAACTACACTAATTAGAAAGCATAAACACATTACATAAACTACCAAACCAACTTCATTAGAGTCCTAAAGTAATTCGCCGCTCTGAGAAATCATCTTCAAAAACAGACGCAAGGAGTACTGTATCAGGAGACAGGCAGAATAATGGTGCTGTGATGATGCTTTAGGGACTCCTGAAAAACAAACTCCAGAATACTGTTGACACTACAGATGGTAGTACGCAACCACTCAATTTATTTAATTTACTGTTTGGCAGAACCTTTTAAAATAGCGGTTACCTACATGAGGGTAGCTTGATGATCCATTTCTTCATAACTGTGTATCATCAATAATGCCATCCACTTTTTGCATTCAACAGTAAAATTTTTAAAAAGCAAATAACAAACACGCTTCAATGTACTGTTTTTATCCCTCATGTTTACTTGAATCTGATTGTCCAATTACAATGTCAAAACGCATTTTCACAAAATATATTTTGTAACCAAACATATGACAATTTCTTTTAAAGTCCACTTGCAATTTTATAAGGAAAATCCTTAATGGGAAACAATACAAAAACACTGTTTCTGCACGTGGCTTTTCTTGTATGACAAACCCACTAAACATCATTATTTAAATTAATACAGATGGATGCAAACTCTGTCAAACAGTATCGGTCTCATTTCAGGCATTCTCTGTTTAGCTTTCAGCTTTAAGCAAAGGTTCATTTCTATGAAAATGTACAGTTTTATACAGGTATCTTATTTGAAAATGTGGTTTTTGGTATTTGTACCATTTGCACAAATGTCTTGATGGTGTACACAAGTGATTTTGTATAATTGTCTTGTTCTGTGTATTTTTAATTTTGTATAAGGTTTTGTGTAAATGCCTAATTATGCACAATGACTCTGCTTTATGTAAATGTTCAGTTTTGTACAAGAATGCAGAACTGTATTGATGCCCACATTTGTATAAGGGTTTGGTGGCTTTATGTAAATGCTCAGTTTTGTATTTTATGTAAATGCGTGGTTTTGTATAAGAACCCAATTGTATGTAAATGTAGATGCATTTTATAAGAACCCAACTGTGTGCACAAGCCCAATTTTGCATAAAAACCCAGTAGTGTGTATGCCAAATTCTATATAAAATCCCACATGTAATTGGGTATTTTTGCACTAATGCCTACTGAAGCATAACTATTCTTATCTGTATTAATGCTCAGTGCTGTTGCACAATACAGTATATACAAGTTCCGCCTCATTGTGCGACTCCTCCTATATGCACAACTGAAACAACACACACTTTCTGTAGACCACAGCACCTGAGTGATTTGAACCAAGGGCAGGTCAAAAAGATTTTACCAGCAAAATCATCCCAGCCTACTTCTGTACTGCTACAGTTGAGACCAGCACAGTATTGGTTTACTGTCATGTTGAACACCTGCAGAAAGGAACACTGACAGCTGGTAGCACTCTGTTGAAAACCTGTCCAGTTGCATGCATCTGAAAAGCTTCTATCTCAAGCCTTTGTAAATACCATATATACATCTTCTGTCTCTTTCTCAGTGCTCCTACTGTAATGGTATTATTTTTTACCTATGTGGCCAGCTGCTGTGCGCCATTACATTATATCCATTACTTTAAATGTTATTGTTTCATTTCTTGTGGAACTGGTATGTGTTGCATGAATACATTTATAGAGTGGATGTCTTCAAGTGAAGTCTCATATGATCAATGAGCCCCACTACAAATGCATGCCCCTGTCACATTTATTTACCGTGTCTTTAATTACCCTTTTATTTCTTGCACTGCGTTTCTTTGCATGCGCGTTGTTTCGCAGGTCAGCACTGTGCGCGGGCTGATACGTTTGTGCGTCATATCACCAAAACACCAAAAGAAATTTAAAATACTTGTAACAAACATAGGATCCTAAAGTTATATCAGATGTAAACTTCTGCATTTCCACGTACATGGTGACTGTAACGAGCCGCTTTTGTGGAAAAACTGCATCACTTTTACATAACTACATCGTGCGATGCAATTAGTACGTGTGAAACTTCAATTCTGCTCTGTTACCGATTAATTTGTAAAGTAATGTACTGTGTCTGCCTAATAACGCGCGTCATTAAGTTGTGTTATTGATTGTTGACTAAATCGGTTGTCCCAAGTGAAGATCAGCATCTTAGCAGCGACGGAGCGCGTTTTACGAGCCTGCACCAATTCTCAACTACGTTGATCCACTGTTCGTGCAGGAAGGCTACGGAGTTATTTTGCCAGTGCAGTCACCAAGACGGACCGCTCAGAGCCTAGACTTGCCCTGTGTTTACATGACCTCTGCTGGTGCTTACGATGAACAACGCAAATACAGAACAGCAAAATTATAGGCCTTCGGTTTTCATAAGATCAGGCCAGTTTATGATTCTGACATGCTTTAGGGGTCATGACACACACCACCCTTGTCAGTTCCCATTTTTATATTTCATTAAGCTTCACATTAATCTGAAGCAAATGCAGTTCCCCTTCTGATCAGCTTTGTTAGGCTGATGCGGGGTGAGGTTAAAGTCAGCTACATTGCACCATCTGAGGGCTCAGTCTGGCTTTCCGCGGGTTGCTGGATGAGTGACACGTCATTAGTGAGGCTGCACATCTCTCAAGCGAGGCGAGGCGTGTTTGGATATGAGGCGCCCCATCACGCAGCAGCAGGGACCCGCACCATAGGTACAGACGCCCACCTCCCCTCCCGCGCGCTCCTCCGCCCCGCCCCGCACCGCGCGCCGCGGTGCCTGCCCCACCGGCAGCTGTCAGGAGCGAGGTGGCATTTCCCGCGCGCCGGCGCTGACAGCGGCTGCCGGGAGCTGCCAGGAGTGGAGCGCGACTGACGCCGTGTTTATTCGCGACTGACATCCTCGTCTGCGCATCGGCGTCGCGAGCATTTTGATATGCCTGGCAATGTGAAAGCATTTCCCGAATCGCGTGGCGATGTACCCTTTGTAATCCTTTGTAGAATACACAAGGCGGGGAGAGCGGAACAATGGCACCTGGCTCAGGCCCGTCATCTCGCCGGCGAGTCACAGCAGACTCAGACAACGGCAGACTGAAACAACACGCGGAAATCAGCCGCTATAGGCTACCCTGAAGTTACCGCTAATAATGCACATCTTATAGGTTAATGTTCATACACCTGTCAGTCCACCTCTGCCAAGTTTAAAATGCATGGGTTTTGTCTCGCAGTCCTTAATCTTTATGGCTGTAAAATCAGCAAGCAATATCAGTGGAAAATGTTTTCAAATATGATGAATGAGAATATATATGCATTTATTCCTTGTTATTGTGTAACATCTGCAATTTCTTCTGTAAAGCGCTTTGAGGCACGTTGTTGAAAAAAGCGGTATATAAAAATGAATTGAATTTAATTTGGTGTCTTGATAACTGCAGCTGTATACCGGTACTTATGCAAATAAATAAATAAATAAATATAAAGGCAAAAGAGAGTTTTCCTCCATTTAACAGACAGAACGGTTCCGGAGACGTATTGTTGAGTATCTTGGTTGCACCCTGCAGCACAGCGAGGGAGGGTTGCGAGTAGGGGTTACGGGCTGATGCAAGCAAATCAATTGTAATACCTGAGGAAGAGCAAACAGGCGGTGTTCCACCAGGAGCCCACCACCACCCTCAGGATCTTTGACTCCTTAATGGTTAATTCCAGCCAATGCATTCGTTCGATTCCCTCGTTTCCCCTGTCAAACGAGGTCAACCAACTTTGTGTCAAATCAATTATTTCAGTTTCCATTAAAAAAGACAGACACCCAATCAAAACGCATCGAACAGAAAGCCAAGGATGCGCTACGTGGAACAAAAACCACGAAAGTCTCCTGGAGTTGCACTTGTTTAGTTTTGGCTGCGATCGGGACCAACATAAATTTGAGAAAGGTTACCATCGCAGACGAAGTCATTCGTCTTTTTCGTTGGCGACTAGATAGTTGATTCCCCGAGCAAGCAGCGGAGAATCCCGCGACGTGGGCACTTAATCACCGCATATTCACCATTATAAATCAGTTGAACTACTGACACCTGAACTTTATTCCGTGCTACCTTTAAAGGCCACGGGCGCGCGCTCACGCTATTAGCCGAGGGCTCATCTATTGTGTGCGCAATCGGGTCAGAAAGCGGGGCATGGGTACCGCACCGCGTGCATCACCTGGGTCACTGTAGAACAACTGCAATAATGAACATGAGAACTGCATAAGGACCGAAATTACACTCAATTCTGACTTCATGTAGCTGTTTAAGAAAATCTACTGGTTTATTGTGAGTTTTTACGTATTTGGTAAACGGTAACAGTTAAAACCAGTTTTGCTTTATAAAAGTAAATGATGGTGAGCTTTTAACACGAGGTTTATACCTCTTTATATTCGTTAACAGAATGAAACGCATTCACCAGCCTAAGTCATTATAACGTATTCTTTGTCATAACGGTGTGTATCACCACAAGTGGCTAATGTCAAAGCTGCGAAGGTGCAGGTTTATCTCCGTCACGAAATACAAAATCTGAAATGTACACACTGTACTTTATAGTCATGCATATCGTAAAGCCCCGTTTACTGAAACGGTGACGCATTTTCCTAGTCCAAATAACGAACTGAAGCACAACTACAGTGTTGTGCCTCAAGCTACGTTTGTCCTCTTTTTTCAAGTTCGTAGAACTTCTTGGCCACATTTTTACTGATCGTTCAGCCCCTATAACATAGAGTCCATAATTGCAGGACACATGCCAGCGCGCTGATTTTTGTTTCAGGGAACCACAATAATTCTTTCACTAACTGACCGTAAAAAGATACTGTAAATAAAAGACATCTTAAGTTGAAGATGTCCTCTTTTGTTTAAGCCTGCCGAACATCGGACATGGTACTGCCCAGGAAGGCAAAGGCACGAAACGTTTCATACATTTAACAGTTGATTATGCAGCTTGGGAGTGTGTGTGTGTGTGTGTGTGTGTGTGTGTGCGTGTGCCTTTGTCTGAGCCCTTTAAGAAGGAAACGCCTGTCCTCTTTCTGCTTCAATGACATCTTTATTGAGTGCATACGCCACAGCACGTGACGCCAGCCTCGGAACGCACTGTCCCCCTGCTCTTCTTGCCATTATGGGCTGGCAAACAATGGCGGGGCCCAGTTCTGCAGCTGTGCCTGGCCCTCAGTACAACAGCCTTCTCTCTCCTTCTCTCCCCCTCGCTTTCTATGTGCAGGATGCTGTACTTGGGAAAACTTTTCCTTGATTCAACTGTCACTCATGGGCAGGGGCTGAAGGCACATTCAGAGACCTCCGCTTCCCAGGTCACAAATATTTCTTAGGGCCAGCGCTGGTGAATGAGAAAAAGCCATTGTTAGTGAGCCCCCCCCCTCCAGCGAACCAGCCCTGTGTGTCTCTGTAAGTGGGGACTTGGCCAAACAAACAATGACCACCTCCCCCTTTTATTACCGGACAATGATGCACATGTTTGTGTGTTCACTGTGGTCTGTGTCTAAAAAAAAAAAAACACGAAAATGGAAAGAAAAAAATAATTTATCCAGCAGCTTTTTGTTTCTGTGCTGGACCTTTAGTGGCAATACAAAGTTTTTGTTTAGCTTATCTTTTTCAAATGTATTTTTTTTTCTTTCAGGGGATGCTTTTTTCAGGGGGTTTCAATGGAGGGCTTTGACTCCTATTTGAAAGTTTTTTTTTTTTGTGAAAAGTAATAACAGAGCTGTTTGGTGATTTTCAGACAAAAGTTGGAGTACCTTTAAATATTGCTGTGGGCCTTGACAAAAAAACTGCCAAGGTCTCTTAAAAATTTTTAATATTTTTTTAAACTTGTGTATAACTACTATAAGCTTATGGTCTCATAATTACATTTTTAAAAAGGAAAAGCACTATTGTGATTAGGGTTTATGAGTTACAATAGGTTTGTTATGATGTTGTATTGATAATTACACTAACACAATAAACAGTGTTAACGGTAATTAAATGGAATCTTAAAATAGTAATTTTTTTGTTAATTATTAATAAATTTTAATGACTTCTTCCTGAACAAAAGAGTTAATTTGTATGATGACACAGGAAATGTGTGAAAATGTTTTTAGGATTTGTAAGTATGAAACACAAAGCAGAGATGTCAGTAGACAGACATGGGAAAGGGAGTCATTAAAGAGCAGGTACTCAGTTATTAGAACACTGAGATTTTGTCCTGTATTAACCGCAGGAAATAATCTGTTTTATTCTTTTGTGCAGCCAGTTTAACTCTATTGTACCCAGAAAAAGTGACAATATATTTTCTTGTATCATCAGAAACATTGGATTCTATTTAACTTTACAATAAATTCACACATTCAGTTATGAAAAAACACAATTTCTCCTTTTTTGTATGAAAAATAAGTTCTTTTTTTTAACATATGTGCATGTGGTATGTGTACCCACATCTGTTTGTGTATGTGCAGTGACTGGAGTGTGTGTACCTGCGTGTGTGTGCAGTGACTGGAGCGTGTGTACCTGCGTGTGTGTGCAGTGATTGGAGTGTGTGTATCTGTATGTGAGTGTGTATCTGCATGTATGTGTGGTGGCTTCAGATTGTGTATCTGCATGAGAATCTAACTAGCGCATATGAATCTGCACGAGTGTATCTGTGTGACTGCAGTGACTGGAGTGTGTATCTGTGAGTGCAGTCACCCGGAGTGTGTTTGTGTGCGAGTGCGGTGACTGGAGTGTGTATCTGTGTGTGAGTGCAGTGACCTGGAGTGTGTATATTTGTGTGAGTGCCGTGGCTCGAATGCCCCAGTCTTTGTGGTATGAAGGCTGCACTGAGCTCCGGCTCCAAGCCGCTGATGACTGGGCGCTTTGTCAGCCTCATATGCCCTTCTCTATTGTTCTGTGCTCTCCACAAGCTGGGAGGTTCAGGCTCTTCACTGCGCACCGGAAGAGGGGCTGGGAACAGTCCTCTCTTGGCCTCCCCCCCCCCCCATATCCCAATTCCTATTCGCCTCTTCTCATGCCCAAAGTGCCCCCCAATTCGCATTCTCGAGCCTGAACAAGACCCGCTCTAGTGCCGACTCAACAAAGTCAGTCGACCCTCGGAATCGCCCTGTCAGTCGTGCGGGATGCAGTCCTCTCTCAGACACTCTTAAACCCAGGCTCTCTGTTCCTTTTCTTAAGGGCTTTGTGAAGACGGATTTCTGGATTTGTCCTCACTTGTTTCCCATTCTGTAGACAGAAACTACAAGTACTACCTGTGGTCCACATTCAGTACAGACCTGTGCAGCCCCATTTGACAGTTTGTGTTAAAAACCAACATTTTTCTTGAGTTGAAAAAATAAAAGGGAAAATTATTAAACTTCCATAAAATAAACCAAATGAAGTGCATATGCACATCCTTAAGCTACACTCATGTGCGCGCGCGCACACACACACACACACACACACACACACACACACACACACACACACACACACACACTTTCCACTTTACAGATTCTTGTGTCTGCTTCAGGATGGTACTTTCATCATGATTCTGACATCTATCTTCCAGATCCCATTTTCAAAGCCCTCTCCTGTCTTTTACACACATTCCAGTCACTGTCTTTTCCGCTTTTCCTGTTATTTGCCTTGTGAACACAGAATCCACCGAAACGCATAATGCCCTTGTTTGTCTTGTCTGGGCCTTGAGATTTTGTCACATTTTGGTCCAACAGCCGCTCTCAAATATGTGAAATAACGACCAATAACGGTAACCACGAACATTACAGCGGGGGGGGTTCAGGTGAACAGGCAATTTGTTCAGGCAAAATTAAAGTCAGCATATCTCGTAAATGAGATTCAGCGCGTAACTCAACTAGTCTCGGGAGTTACAATGCAAGCAATTTTGTTTTAAACAATGCTTCAAAGGAAAAAGAAAGAAAGAAAGCGAGAGAAAAAAGAATAACACGGCAAAGGCACAAATAAAAAGTTGAACGCTGTCCAAATGAGAGCGGGCCAATCAGATAGGATCCCTGCTGAGGACACTTTCCGAATGGATTGATAACCGGAAACACGTCCGCTTTTCTTCTGTCTCCCAGTAATTCGGAGATCCGCCGCCGCCGCCGCCGATCTATCCAGCCAAGCGGGGCAATTTTGTGCAAGAGCAGCTAAAACGTAACGCACGCTAACGTGCATCACAGAAACAGTCTAATCTTCCCGAGGCGGCCCACTGGTTATGAATTATAGAGGCATTTATGAGTACCTTATACATGGTTGTGTTTATACTCAATTTATAGCTGACAAATTTCAGAGCAGGAAACACACAATGAAAACTTAAAAGCCGTGTTTTTATTGCGCCGCCGCAGCGCCGGGCGGTTACAGTACTCACACAAACGACTCCCGGCGGACCCTCCCGCGCAGGCATCTGTGAGCGCGTGCGTGTGTGTGTGTGTTTATTTTTTTTAATTTCTGAAAACATAATTCTTTCCAAAAGCATTCAGCCTTCCTGTAAGACCACTGTTATGAAGGTGATAAATTACTCCAATAAAGTGAACCTCTCTTTCCTCAATAATAACGACAAAAAGGAAAACTGGAGAGTGAAAATGTTTCAGGCAAAAAAAAAAAAAAAAAAACGGACCAGATACAGTGATCTGGCAAGCACTAGCTAATGATCTGGGGACCGAGGGACTTCTGTTTTTGGATTAACTTTAACTTTTGTTGCTTTAGTGGTACCACAGAAAAATGAAGCGGCATGTTTAGCCTTAGTGTACAGGCCCTCTGTCTCCATTACACCGAATCTAATTTTCCAGCTGTGACTTGTGACCCTCAGATAGGATTATTTCATTAATTTATCACGGTTCTTTAAGGAGAATTACATGTCATCCACTGCAGAGGAAATGCATCGTGAGCTTGCATCATTCTTAATGGTTTGCTGAACGTTTACAAAAAGCGGTCTGTTGGTCCTGATCCTTTTCAGTTTCCCGTCTACATTTCTTTACGGACTCGATGGAGATACAGTAGGGCAGAAACCGAGTGAACCTCATGCTGCCCTCTGACCGATTTTGTCATGAAGCCAGGGCCGCATGGGACGCATTTGTTGACAGTAGCCAAAAAAAATCTTTTATCATAATCCAAACTGACGTTTGCGACGTGTGAGTTAGAAGTTCCCGACAGTGTGGGAAGATAGCTCCTCTGTTCGTACATTCAGAGGAGGGGGGAAACTCTCAGGGCACTATGGGAGACATTTTATTCACAATAGATGCACAAAGTATACAAAATCTACCTGGGTGTGTCACACTCTACGTTTAGTTGTCTTTACTGCTGTTTTCTTTACAATGTACTATAAAGGTTTTCATACAGGAAAAGCATAGTATGTCTCAGCATCAAGGATAAACATGTAAGTAGAACCATAAGGGTACAACAGAAGTATCCCTTCCGGGAGCTGAATCGTGTTATGAATTGACTATCCTGTGCAACAATATGCAAGCTGCATCCACAGGTTATAGTTAGCTCATATGAGTTTATTTTCTAATATGTTTACATTTACATTTTATTCATTTAGCAGACGCCTTTGTCCAAAACTTACAATGAATAATAGTACACGTACATGTTACAAACGAGGTCAATATCGCTTTTCTTAGCATAGATGTGTAAGGTTTAACACCAATACTTCAGACTGCTGCAGATTTTGGGGCCTGTGAAATACGTTATGTGTTATGTTATGTATATTGTGTTTTAGTTTTTGAGGGCCTCTGTCAGTCACAGGGCCTTGGAATCATTCTAGGTTTCCACCCCTTTACGGTGCCCCTGCCAGTAACCCTCACCTCAAATAAACATAATGGAGCAGGTTGTCTGATCTTACTTCACTTACCACTAATCGTGCTCCATATATTTTACATTTTTAAGAACATGTGAACATTATATCAATGTTTGTGGGATGTAATTTAAAGGAGTAACCAAAACCTGTTAATATGAAGAAATAATAAATTTTGTTTTTGTATGTGTACGACATTTACTTTGATTTCAATTTCTATGCCTAAAAAAAGTCTCTCTCTCTCTCCCCCTCCCTCCCCTTCCCCATATGGACAATAAACTAATCATAAAAATGTACTAGATATGTATTAATATACACCAGTTAGCTGTACAATAGGAACTGCATGGTCTTTACAATTGTATTCAAGGTGACGAGGTAGAAAAGTGAATTTCACTTCTGAAACAATGACAGGCATATTTATTTTCTCTGAAAGCCTCTTTCTTCCATGCCCTAGTGTAACTTAATGTGAGCATTAGGTGGTGTGGTCCAGTAACAGATGGTCAAAACGTTCATTGGTGAACCTGTGGATGTCTGGAGGCCTTTTCTTCTCTCTCTGCTGACTGAATGGACTCGACGTGGATAAAACCGAGAACTGGTGCCATTCAAATAACACGTGACTCGATTGTGCTTTCTGGGGCGGTATTATCATGTATGTGTATATTGTGATTATTAGCTAATAAACCTGCAGGTGTGTCCCTGAGCAAGACGCTCCGGGCCAGCTCCTCAGGTACCGAAAACTGCCTGTCCACTGCTTCCCCAAAGGATAGGTTAAATCCAGAGACCGAATTTCCTCCTTGTGGGACTGATAAGGGATTAATAAAATAAAAAATTGAAATTAATAATGCGAGACCTGCCACACTCACGTTTTTGGTGTTAATAACTCGTTATGGTTATTACGTAATTATAATGGCGGTAAGGGCTCTCCAATGGGATAAACGCAGCAGGATGTCCAGAGTTCCACCACAGATGCAGCTCTTTGATGTAAATGCTTTGATGTAAAAGCTTGTCTTGACGTTTAACTCCTTCGCTTCAATCACCCCCCGACACCAAGTAAAAGTAAGTTAATTAATTAATTAAAATTAAAACTAATTTCAGGTATACACGATTAATTTAATATTGTAACGCCGATGCCGCGACCAATGGACAGCAGCCGGGAAAGGGGGCGATTATGCACCTTCCCAGCATTCCTTGTAAATAGTTGAATCCACCCTGAGTGTGTATGAGTGTGTGAATTTACCCTTTGCGTCAGTTGCTTGCAATGTGTTTAGGTGAATGTGGTCACGATCTGTATAAGTAAGAAAGAGCGTTCGGTTATGTAGTACTCATTTATCTTTTGTTCATCCCCTACTGTGTGTGTGTGTATATATATGGATGCTGATGCTGTCTAACAAAAAACGTGCTAAAGTGTGGAATAAGTACATTGTTAAATATGGTACTGGTTATATACTGTTAATCAGTTAATGTGAAGTTAACTAACTGATCGTGCTGTTAAAATGTTACCGTAAGTCATCGCTCTGAATTAAATACTTTGCCAACTAATTTTAGCCTGTTTTCTTTCTAATGTGAATTATTTAATGATATAAGACCCAGAACATTGTAAATTTAACCAATCTGCTCCAGACTGAGCAGTTATGCGTCGACTTTGTCTCGCATTCATTAAAAACCTGTCATTTAATCTGATTTAAAAGATTCAGTGCCGTTGACCGTAGAATTATACTTTAAAATAGTCTAAAACGATTTAACAGACATTTACTCATTTACTTTAAAACTTCCAGTACGGTTTACAAGTGCTCGGTGTCCCTGAGACTAGGACACAATAGTCCCGCTTTATGGTGCAACCTGAGAGGGTCTGTAGGACATTACAGAATTATACGGCATAACGGAGCAATGCGGAGGAGGCGGACACATCTTGAGGTCGTACAACGACCCGGGGCGCCATTAAACAGAGTCTTCGAAGGACAAGAATGAGTAAAAGTGTTGTTTCAGCTGGTGTGCTTTTGGTATACTAATCGTCACGAGGTGACTTAATTCCGTGTATCACAGCCGTTACAGACCGGGGTGTAAGAGCGGGGTAAAACCTGTCTTGTCAATCTAAAATTAAACGTCTTAGAAGCAAAACATTGTAAGGAACAAAGTCACGAGACATAAACTAATAATATTTTTAGACAAAATCTTTCCAGTAACAGTTTTTATCGTTGCTGAAACCTTGGTTAAAATGTGTACCATGTGATATTGGTAATCTACACGAATAGTGTTTATTACTATGATTTTTTTTTTTTATGCCATATAACATGAATACATTTAAACTAAAATGAAATGCATGAATTTCACTTTTAAAGTCATATAGGTTATGATTATGATGTTGTACTTATTGGGATCTCCCACATTTCTTTGCATTGAAGCATAATTATTTTGATTCTAACACATTTGTACCCTTTTGTCACATTTGTAAATTGTTGGAGGGTATTTAGAAAGACATAGAAGAAAGAGAAGAGGAATCAGAGATTAGATAGAAGTAATTGCACAGTCCTTTAAAGCTCTGGGCAAACGATAACAGAATCGTAATGACAGGAAGGAGATAGACAAGTTCTGAGAAATTACTATAACAAGATGGATTTGAGTGATAGCAGGCATCTGTCAAGCCTGGGACTGGAATCTCAGCTGAGCTGCCTGGCTTAGAAGCACACTCCCCGTCGTGTTGGCCGTGTACAGGCAGTGCACTGTCCCCACCTGCTAAGAACACAGACACGTCCCTCAGCACCACTCCCTGGATAGAAGGCAAGCAAACACAGTGCTGTGTCTCCCCACATCACAAGGTGAGCGGACAGACAATCGTAGTCCCTGATGATACCTCAGCTGAGGAGGACAGACAGGCCCTCAGCCCTACACATTAGTGTCAAGGAAGAGAATGGGCATGCTATTTATACAAGAGTTCAAGCAGGGATAGTCATTTCTGTTTGTGTGGTTCTCTGTGGGACTGAATCCATAGGAGTATGTAGGTGAGGAGGCAGTAGGGGGGGTCAGAAAGAACATCCCCTTCAGTGTTGAGGAAATATTAAATTGTTTGTATGTAGGCAGAGGAATTGACGCATCTCTTACCCTGTGATCCATGTGAGACTCACACGTGCGTGTCCATAACGTAATTATACAGTTGAGCAAAACTGTTTTTGGCAACAGGAGGAGGAGGAGGAAGAGGAGGAGGGCAGGCTAATTCAGCGATCATTTCCCACAGGGCTTCGGAGCCCTGTGAGAGACGCTGGTCGAGCGTGGCACTTTTTGGCCTGTGGAATAATAGGCTTTGGGAGACGACCCCAGTCCACCACGTTGGTCCACGCTCGATCAGGTGGGGGGTTATTCCTCGGATACCGGTGACTCACATGTTTGGATTTCTCGTTCTCTTCGTGCCCCACTCAGGGGTTGTCGGTGACTAACAAGGCCAGCTGAGTTCTGGTACAGTTCCTGCTTTGTTCGTTCGGATTCTCCGGGCTGGAATTCAGAGCTTTTGGTTCTCATGCTTGTACATTTCTATAGTTCGGGCAGTTCCACCCCATTACCCACAGTGTCTTCAGTCCTGCTGACCTTCTACATTCAGAAAAGGTTTGGGTGACCCACTTTCCCTTTTGTGTATTGCAGCTATTTATTCCCAGCTTTTCTCAGGCCACCTGTTTTACACGCTTCTGCGTAACTAGGGTTTCATAAGAACCAGCCAGATGACTTCTTTTGGGAAATATTCACATCATTTCTAAATGCAGAACAAATAAAACAAAATTAAACTGTAATGTATTGTCTACATCTAGTTTTCATGCAAGAAAGCAAGATAGTGAGTGACTAATAACAAACAGGTTTAACCAGCCATGGTGGTTCAGAGGTTTAAGGAAAAGGTATGAAAAAATAATGTACAAAATACTTTAGAAAATGAAAAAGCAACTGATTATGTTCTAATAGATGTATTAATATTGTACAATGCTGTATAAACTGAAATCATCTGTGTAAAATGTGCAGGGTTGTGAGAATGCCTTTTGTTAAAGTCATGCTGCATGCATATGATTTGAACACCAGCTGCCAGGACCTTTAAAATGTGCACGTACTAAATCTGCTGTTTATGGAGTTTGACATGTGGAAAATTACACAAAAGGGTGATGGTGAGTCAACAACTGAGCCACCATAACTGCTTATCCAGATCTGGGTAGTGCTGAGCCTGGAGGATAGGTGGGAGAATCAGAACATGGGACAAGATGCATTCAGGGCGACACACCAGATATGAGGAATCCAGAGGGCAGGCTTGGGAAAAACATACTAAATCCTTACCAAGTTAACATTTTTGTAAATATAATAACCATTCATTTTGCTCAATTAAGCAACATGTAAAAGGAATGGATCTCAAGCAGGCAAAACTGAACGCATCACACTTCATTCACACATCGAAGGTCCATAAGAAATAAAGCCCTGTTTTCTCAAAGAGAACACTGACACGCTCCACACTCGCCGCACCTCACCGCGTCACGCACCAGCATACGGTGGCTTTCCTTCGTGTGGAAAATGCTTGAAGCTCCTCTGTGGAAATCCATGACGACATTACTTAAAATAATGTTTTAAATAAATGTGTTCTACATCAGATTTATATTTCCAAATATAAACAAATGTATTCTCTGTTTCTAATTGCGTATCTGGGTTTCAAAAATTATGCTTATTGCAAACAAACTGCAAACTAGTAGCCACTACATCCATTAATCATGTTTAGACAGTTAAAACACACCAAATAATCTTTAATCATACTTTTATTGTTTGCTTTTTTTAAAGACCTGGGGACGCAATACATGAAACACAAACACAGGGTAACAAGAGTAAATAATGTACATCACAAGCACACACTATACAAAGACTCACAATGGTAACCCCTGACAAAAAGCAATTACATGCTACTCTTCAAAGTAATAAATGGCAACTTTTAAGTGCCAAATACGTGTCTACATCTTTGGCAATGGTGTCTGCTGTTTAACATGTGCAGTGTGTGCTCTTTTTCCCCTTCTTCCTTTATCAATTTCCAGCAAAGCCAAAATTCAGAAATAATTACAGGGGGCAGGTTCTGAAAATGCAAATGTTTACTTTCGAGACAATGGGTGCATTCTGGGAAGGGAGGAATGGACAACAGTGACATTACACATATACCTCTATTCAAGACAGAGGAAGTCTGCTTTGTGGGGTGTGATTGGAGGGAGGCCACAACAGGTAACTGGACTTTAGCTGCACCTAGTGGAACAACAATCCTCCATCAGGTGGAGCTAGATTTCTCTGTCTGCACAGCAACTCACATGCATCACTGTCACTAGGAGTTCATAAGTTGTGTTTTATTTTTTGCTTAATTGTGTATGATAATGAGTGATGATGGTTTCTAAATTAACCCTACATCAGAAGATCTGCTAACATAGGTGCTGTCATAGGAGATACGGCATGTCTGTTTAGTGCAGTGGTGTTGCTCCAGCTAACCGAAGCATTCATTGAAGGGACATGGGAGAAAAAAAAAAAAAAAAAAAAAAAAACAGCTCACCTAGAGAAGAGCTGGCGTCACGGGGACAACATCATCTCAGAGACTCCAGAACACTGACCAGTCACATTTAAATGTGAAGGAAAACATGGAATTTCAAGTTGTCAAGATTAGAAAGTTGCAGTGTTTCATCAGCGCTATGAGACTGAGATCACAGCAACAAAGAAGTTTATACATTGTGGAGGAATGCAGTTATTTCACAATCTTTCTTATCAATTTCCTTTAACAAATATCCCAGCCTCTAGTTGTTTATCTAACAGGGTCGAAGTTAGCTCTTTATACTTTAAAAGCAGCCATGCAATTATTGCTTAAACTTGCATAGTTTTTCAAAGGCTTATGTTTGGTTTCAACATTGATAGGAACCAAGTTAGCCCCCCTACCAACCCCACCCCTGAAACACACACACACACACACACACGGGACAATTCAGTACTCCCATTTTTAGGGGACATGTACCCAAATCTGCGTTCTTGCAGTTAACGGAGAATGCTTTAAAATGTAATTTTAAAACGACTCAATTGTCGTTGCGCATGCAGTTTCTGCCTTTACGGCTCTCGCTTGTTACGCACTGCCTTTAATGCTTACTGTATCTCCACGTGATTTTGTGTTAAAATTAATAAATGCGTGTTAACGGCTTTCAATTTATACACGCGTGATGTTAAAACAAGTTTCTTGCCATCCCAGATAAAGTGTACGTCTTCACACACACCCTCCTCCTACCCAGTAATCTAAAACGAAATTTAAACAATTTGTACTGTAGAAATGTAAATTAGTTTCACTTCCTAAATATTACATTGCATTTATTTGGCAACTTTAACAACCTTTGAAAATACCGTATGCAATTATATTCAATATTACCATCGATCCATTTCATATTACATTTAGCAAAATATGCATCGTCGCGTAGCTATATTAGGTGGAGAAATGGCCGCTAACAGGCTTGGCTGACAAGCGCCGGCTACACCGCGCTCTTATCGCACATGAGCCCGGAGGCGGCCGGAGCCCCCGCTTGTTTTTTCGGCTCTGTCCCCCCCGCTCCCCCGCCCTGACGAAGAAGAAGAAAAGAGCGCAGCTCTCCGGGGAAGCCTGCGTGGCACCTAAACCGGACCATGCACAGTTGGAGAAGCAGAACCGCAGCCTCTGACTAAGTAAGTTGGGGAATTAGTGTGTGTGTGTGTGTGTGTGTGTGTGTGTGTATGATCATCGGACTTTCATACAGTTAAAACAGAAGTTGCACAACGCGGATTAATGTAACCACCATGCTTTGCCTCTGTAAATGACTTTGCGTCCTGTGAGCGGCTGTGTACACAGAGGTTACTTTTCTGACACAAGGTAGGGCTCCCGTACGGACTTGTAACTTTTATCATCTGACGTGTAACTTTTATCATCCGACTTGTAACTCCAAAGTTTACCCGTCGCCGCTGCAGCGCTTCGTTAAACTTTACATTCCAGTAGCTGGCGAAACTGCAGCGGGACTCGTCACACACACACACACACACACACACACACACTCTCGGGAAAACTCATGCTGGGGATTATTTAGAGTAATATTTTTTATTATTTTGAATCACCTCGGGTGGTTGCATTTTTGATTCATTGCTGCACTTAAGGTAGAAGGTCTTGGGCGAAAGTTACGTTGTTGAAGTGGTGGTTACAGGATGTGAGTCTCCCCCTGTAAGACGCTCTCCGTTCGAGCACATGAAGTTGCATGTGAAGGATCGGAACAACAACATGGTCCACACTGGGAAATACCGCCGTGATCATAGCGAACAAGGACAACATTTTCCAGGAAATTGTTAGTTTAGTGCGCAATAACGTTGTATCCACAGGGGACCTTACGAGCAGGTAATTTCGATCTTAGCGACGTCTTGGTCCGATTGTGCAACACTGCAAGAATACTTTAGATTGTTGTCAGTACATTCCAAGAAGAGAACATTTTCATTTTCACAGAAGTTACTCGGGCTGTCCTATTGCTAGCTAAACTATTGCAAAAGATTACCAAGTTAACGAAAACAAGAACATTGGAACTGATATAGCGTCGCGTTTCTGTTGAGCGGAATTGTGAAGAATGTATTAGGAACTGCGCATCCTGTATTCTTAAGAAAGAAAACTGATATCTAACGTATTGCATTTTGATGGCACAGTGTGAAAGCGTGACGCGGGCCTACCGGGCTGACCTGTACTGACCTCTCCGTGTTTTACTCCAGGTTAATCGTATAACGCGATGCGTACACAAGTCTCCGTAACCAGCCAAAGAGGGTTTCCCGAACTGCACTGCAACCCGTAGCCGCGCCTCTCTCTTGCATGGTTAATTACGGATTAAGAAATTGTAAATACGTCAATTAAGGTTAGGCGCCAGGTTTAGAAAAAGACGAGTGGGCTTTACAATTTACTTAACGTTGCATGCCCATTAACCCTGAAATTGATGCTGATTATCATGAAGTAGCAATTAACTTGGGGCAGTTGCCCAAATTAGGATGGATGGCACTAGAAGCTATAGCTGTTTCATCAGATGATATATAGTTTTTTTCTGTCTGTTCTCGCAGGTAGTGGATTATAGCTGTGGAAACTTTAAAGTCTTGCACACTTTTTGACAGAAAGGCTTGGTGTAACGCATAAACTCAAATTTCTCCCCTCTAGTGTAACAAGGTGGTGATTAATGGAGCGGGTGATTTAATTATTTTTTTTCTTTCCTTCTCCTCCAGGGAGACCTGTTTCACTCTACAGTTAACTTGTACAGAATGCTGGAATTTTGTCATGCCTCTCTCAAGGGGGTGGGGGAAAACGCAGAGTGCTTTCAGAGCACAGCTCTGCTTTGGAGGCAATCTCATGGGCTCTGTCATGATCAAAGCTGCAACAGAACCCCCCCCCCCACCCCACCCGGGCCCTGCTCACAAGAGAACCACGAGGGTTTTGTGCAAGTGATTGGCTGGCGGGCCTAGTTAGGAAGCAGACAAGCGAGGAAGAGGAAGTGCAGTTGTGCCGTGGCGACTTCATGTCCTCCTCCAAACTCTTGTGTAGGCACACGTGTCAGACAGCAGAGTGGCCCCATGTCAGAGCATTGTGGGTCTCGCGCCTCAGTTCTGCTTAATTCTGCTCAGATTCTGGCACTGATCGCAGCTGCAGGCCCAGGTGGTTCTGTGCTGTTGCGCACGACGAGAAGACGCATTAATGACTAGCCTGCTTGAACGTGCAATAGATGCAACTGCTGGGCACAGCTGGTTTTCACTTTGCTTGCAGAACGGTGACGTATCTAGCTGTAAATGTAAATCTGCTCTAGTACGAAGCTACAAATGGCAATGCCGTGCTTTTCCTACTGTCGCGTACTATTAAGGGTCTGATGTACTATTGTGGGGGGTGTCAGGACTCTGTTTTATGCAGTTTCTGCACTAAAAGTGGTGACAGCACAATGAAGGAAGCTGGATTCACAAGGGCAGTGGGGCGCATTTACCCTAAATTACCTCAGTCACAGTGTCCAGCCACGTAAGAATGTGCAGCTGTTCTGATGCGCTGGTCATTTTCAGTTAATTTGTCTCTGTAGACCTTAATGAAGATACCAGTAATAACTCAGAAGTACTAACTGTGCTGCAAAGAACATTAAGGAAGTACCTCTGTAAGGTTTGCAGTTGTTCCTTCCTTTTTTCATAGATGTTTGCTTGTTTTGGTGAACGTTTTGTTCTTGAAGTACAACCTTGGTGATTAGTCAAGGCTGCCCCCCCCAATATGGTGGAGTAGAAGGAAGGGGGGATTCCCTCGCTGAAGACACGGTACAGTTCTGATGCAGGAGGTGCAGTGGACTGGTGCACCCACGCTGCTTTGTTTATCTTTTTGCTGATATTTTGGGAGTGCAAGCAGGCCGGCGTTGTCGTGGACAAACTGGTGCGTGTCTGATGAGACGGGGGGTGGTGGGGGGAGGCGGGGGGTGGC
>JABJVR010000035.1:1529092-1543719 GCA_025773905.1 Chitala chitala
ACACACATACACACACACACACATCCTCCAGTACACACGAAAGGTCCATGAATACATGCATTACAATGTAAATACATGCATTAATGTAGCCCAACTCCTTACAAAACCCAACATTCTGTTTCAGACATCTTTATTTATCCCAGCCCCCATCTTCATGAGCTGCAAAACACACCCAGGTGATGCAACGTACAGACCTGAACATGCATGAGCCAACACAGGAAAAGTGTACAGTCAGATCATCACAAGAATCAAAATGCTGATAAACAGCACAGGTGTAGGCCAGCTGGTGGGGGGGCACCACGCAGTCACCACATCACGATAAACAGCACAGGTATAGGCCGGATGGGTGGGGCCACCGCCCCCCTCGGGGACTGTTACTACAGACGACCTGCTTCATTATATCCTCACCTTGGAATCCTGACCCCTCCCCTTTGCATGAGGACAACAGACGAGAAACAGTTAACTTCAGCAAGGGGGCAGGAGCTGTCAGAGCACTGACAAGCAGAGAAGTTAAATCCATAGAAAGAATGAAAGTGGCCAATTCATGTCATTAGATGATTTAAAAATCTTTCTACTGACTTCAAAGAAAGAACATATAAAAAAAATGAATAAATCACACTGGTGTTAGAAGGTAACAAGCATGTTGTTCTTCGCTGACAAAACAGTTAGGATCCGACCAGCTGGGTGGTTTTAAACACTTGTTAGGCTTTAAAAAGTCATCTTATAAGGAATGTGTGAAAGAAAAACCTTTTTGCCAGTTTCTGAAGTTCAAATGGTTATCAGTACACACGCGTTCACACACCAATAGTCCATCTCTGCCTGTCCCAGACGGCACTGGTGGCCTGACGCCTGTCCAACAGCAACACCCTCATGAAGGACGGCTCTGCCACCTTTCCTGAGCACCTCCGTGTGCCGTGTATCTGTGTGATTACACACATATTCACAACTGCATAAGCGTGTCCCCTAGAACACAAATGAGTCTAAAAATCAATAAAAGGCAGAATAACAACTAGGTGGCAGAGAAATAAACACGATATCACTGTCTCTGAGGAAGAAAAAAAACCCAGTGGTCTGTGGTCTTCCTCCCCAGGTACTGCCGCACCTCTCCTGTGTGCCTTACACTGATACACCTTCTACCTAACAGGGGACGCTTTGGGGAAAGTGCAACCGATACTCCAGGACTCATATTTGCAGCTGAACTGAATTCCGAGTCACACCTTTTGCCCTTTTCTGCAAAAGCACTGAATCCTAAATAGAAATGTAAACACACACACACACACACACACACACACACACACACACACACATCTCTGAAGCCCAAAGTTCCCAGTAAAGTAAAATGAGTATTTTATGTGAACAAAAGAAAAGAAAAAAAAAAAAAAAAAGAAAGACAAAATGAGTAGAAAATGGGTATCATTGTGAATCTCAGGCCTTCACTATGAGGCACAGAGCAATATGGCTGTGCTGAAGTATTCCACTGGGCAGAGAGCCCAAACCACACCACAAACAGAAGGGCAGGGCTCACTGAAAGGACCTTTGTTTCCAACACTTTACTGGACAAAATTAATCATTTTCCCTGAAAAGGCAGTGTCATCACAGCTGAACTGACCTGAGGCAGTATTAATTTGGTCCATTTGGGGGTTTGGTTGAGTGTGAGTGGGGGGTGCACGCGCCCATGTGCGTGTGTGCGTGCTGCAGGGTGGGGGGTAGTCTTAGAAGGGACAATGATGCATGTCTTCAAGGATTCTCACCCTGAAGAGCTTTTCAGAAATCCCTGGAGCAGCAGATGTTCCACAGCGGTGGTGCAGAAAGGGCAGGTCAACAGCTACCTGAGAGACAGCAGGCTAGGGTCCCACACCAGTACAGGGTCCCACACCGGGCCATTCCAGCAGGCTCCAGGCTGACCACCAGACCCCAGTTTTCAGCATGGATGCCTCACTGTCCCCTCCCCCTCCCTATGGTATGTCCGCAGCTAAGATTGCAGCCCAACACCCGACCACCCCCAAGCCCATCCAATCCCATCCCCCACATCTTGAATTGTGGTCGAATCCTTCAGCAGCACAGAATGTGCACCGGGTCACAGCCTGGTCCTCCAGACACAAGCTGTACAACCAGCGTGGTCAAACACACTCTGTGAGCGTCAGTGCTGCTCAGAACGAACACAAGCCTAAGATTGGTGAGCTGAGAGTAACTCCTCAATCCATCACAACCTTCCAGTGCAGCATAAACATGACTCCTGGGAAATGCACAGAGCTACACTGACCACCATGTCACATGTAGCTGCCTCTGGTCACCGCATTGGGCAGTCCATAATGCTCCCCTCTCTGATGCGCCCTGCTCTAATGCAGCTTGGCCCGATCCGACACAAACGGGACTCGAGGTGGTGTGGCCCGCTCCAGGAAATCTGCTATCCTGCCTCACTTTCCCCTCCCACTGCACAGCCTTCAAGTCTCACAGCAAGAAACAGCGATGTTCTGATCCAAACTGAAAAATCAGCACACAAGGCAACCCATTCGCATTTTAATTTATCAGTATCAGCTATAAGATGAGCTAATTATGACCCCATTTCTAGCTATTCTGCCCCAATGACAAGGGTGTAGGTTTGGTCTCAACACTGGCAGGGACCAAATCTGGCCCCAAACACACCACCACCCTAACACACACACACACACACACACGACAATTCAGTACTCGTCCATACCCAAGTGTGTACCCTTACCAAATGATTTATGCTTGTGCTGTAGAAATTACTTAAAGGAACATTATTCACAACCAAATAAACATCTACAAACCACGAAAACAAGGGAATAGAGAAAATGAATCAGATCTAATTTATGTATAATACATACTGCAATTATTCTATACAAAACTATAGGGAATTACAGTAACCAGTGGCTATTGTATGTAACGTGGAAGGATGGCTACAAAAGGCGATTATGATATTTAAGGGACTATCCTCGTCTCCACAACAGATTCCTAATAAGTCAAACTTACAAAGTTACTCATTTTAAGATTGCAAAATACACACACAAACTATATACAAATACACATGCACGTGTCCTTACACGCACATTCATACTTTCGTGTTTAGAACTACATCAACGAGGACTTGTGCATGTTTTATACCCCACTAAAATAAACAGAATCCGTTAAAGGAAAGCAGGCTTTGTGGCAATCCCAACACAGGGCCCATGAGCTGTCACACATCTTCCCTAAACTGGATTACTTTCACTAATTTAATCTAATCTATATGTGAAGAGTACATGGTGCCATTATGTAGGAAAGAACCATCATATTCAGACTCTGACTCATCCATCAATCAACTCTATATAACTATTGTCAGATCAGGGACAGAAGACCTGAATCAGGACATCCCCAGTAAGACAAGCGCAGGAGTTCCCCGCCGTAAACAACAAATGACAAACGCAATAAGACAGCAGCAAAGCTGTTTTCACAGGCTGCAGAACACATCTCTGCAACCAAACGAGCAGGGAAGCTACAACACACTCATTTTTAGCATTGTTGCTTCAGATGCTGTTTCCGGCTAATAATTACGTGTAAACAGCAGCTGCTGCTCCGGCTGATCCAATAGCTCATCACCAGGTTCTATTATCAGTGTTCAGCTGCAGTGTTTGTCACCCTCAGAAAGATGTGGTGAATTAAACAGGAGAGTGTTTGTCCTTCAAACCTGCACACGACCTGAACACACAGGTGGGAACAGCTGGCTGCACACCTGTCTGTTGACCATCTGTACAGATGGCAACAAATTTCCATTAAAAAATTACAATAAAAAGTTGGCCGTCTTCTGTGGAAGGCACTGCTTCCATTCTGACAACAAAACAGTTTCCACACGTTTCATACATGAACACAAACAAGCTTTTAACAAAAAGCCACGTGAAGTTTTACAAAGATTCTGAAGAAATCAGAGCACAAGCACTGGACCACAAACACGCAGGCCTGAGCACAAACACTGACAGTCATGAGGAACCAGGAGCTCCACTCTGACCTTGTGAGCCCATCGTGGACTCAACACAATACTCTGCTGGGTTCTGGTAAAAACAACAGCGTGCCAAGGCAGTATTAAGGAACAACAGCGTGCCAAGGCAGTGTTAAGGAACAACAGCGTGCCAAAGCAGTGTTAAGGAACAACAGCGTGCCAAGGCAGTGTTAAGGAACAACAGTGTGCCAAGGCAGTGTTAAGGAACAACAGCAAGTCAATCACTGACATCAACAAGAACACAGACGTCATTTAATACGTTTGTTAACATCGGCCCATTATATATCACAGAATAAAAACACGTCTTCGATGTGTAATCACTGCTTCCCAACTTGCACGGCTCGCGTTACTCTCCCTTGGTAGACTCCACTTTTATGGTTTATACATGGAGTTTTAAGTTAAAATAAAATAAAATCAAATCATGAGCATTTAAAACAAAGCCAAATTAGTGAATGATTTTATCATATATGAAGAACCTTAAATTGTGGCTCCCTCTTCTTCAGAACCAATGAGATCAACTGCCTAGGGACTAGGAACAGGGAAACCCTGTTCCTTTATCAGAACACATGGTATGAGCTACATGAACAGGCAGATGGACTGAGAAGCTGAACGTGTTGTTCTCTCTTCTTCAGACCCCACACAATGAACTACACTAACAGGCAGCAGGATCGAGAACACGAAAACATACTGGATTCTTCTTCAGAATCAATAAAGAACACAGATGAGCAGCAGATGAACCGCCACCGTACAAGTGGTACTCCTTCCTCTGGCCACCTCCTCTTCTTCTGAGGAGGTCCAGACTGGGGCATGCCTGCTGCCACTGCTGGTCCTGCTGGTCCCACCCACTGCTGTGAGGGCCACTGGTACTCTTCACACAGACTGGCCAAGACCGGACCTCTGAAAGCCACAGCCTGCTCTCCACTCACCTCTGTGACCTCAGCAGCTGACCCCCGGCCACCTCATAACTTTGCCGAGCACAATGTCCAGCCTGTTTGCCGCCACCAACACCCCCCCCCAAAAACCTCCACCCCAAACCCTTCTCTCACATTCAGTAATCCTGGGATAAACAGCACATGCAGTTTGCTAGGGGATAGCTCTGCGGATTCAAGTTCACAACTGCATCTCTTACGAGGCTGGCATGCTGATCAGTCACTGACTGACCTCACACACACACACACACACACACACACACAGTGTGACAAAGTATGAGTGACAGCAATTCAGCATACAAAGCTACCAGGATCATCAAGAAAACACCAACTAATAACTTTTTATTAACACTACACAAAAATCAGTTCCCGAAAAATAATTATCCAACAAAGGGATGCAACCACCATCTTTCAACAAATTTATTTTTCATAGCTCATTAAGTCACCCGGTATCCAGGTATGTTATCAGAGAATATGACTTTCATCTATACGTGTACGTCTACTTATCTGCTCTGGTCCTGGTATTCTCCACACTAGAAGGTCAAACCCTGGTCAGGGACGAGGGTGGGGTTGGTCCACCAGGGTGAGTGACAAGCTCAAAGGGACATCTTCCCTTTCAACATAAAAGAACCTCGGATGTGTAGTCCACAGACAGTGTCAGGCAGGGACCATCCCAAAATGAGTGGCACGCCAACAACCATCAGGCAAGGGCCCCCTCATAACAGCCAGCCAATACAACTACAGACTAGTGGAGAGAGGACGAGGGCATTTAAAATGTACCTGGCAGAGAATGTGGTGACACATTCACCCAGCATGCTTTGCAATGTGATGAGCCCGGATTTTTGGAATGAATGAATGCTGGGAGATTCCACTTTGAAATGACTACAGCTGCAGGCTCTGGGACTTGTATCTCAGCTGGTGACTGCAAAATGTCTTTGCCTCTCTAGTCTGGAATTTGTCTCACATTTTCAAGCCAGCTGTGACAAGTCCATCAGCTACTCTGCATACAGAAGAGACAGAACCTACCGATGGCACCCCCCCAACCCGGAAACCCCACAATCCCAATGAGCACCCCCTTCATACAACTGGCTTGATAAATCCAAAACAGCTACTTTAATTAGCTTGAAGCACCTCCCAAAAGCACTTAATAACCCCCCCCACCAAGTGCTCCAACACTACAGAGTCACACAGACATCCAAGTTTGAAGGGCTGGCAGTCAGGGTGACAGATTTGCCCCTATCAAAGTCACAGTGGTGAAATGCTTTATGGCTGGAGGGGAAATGGGTCCCCCAGCCTACTTTCCTGCCTCACTGTAAATGGTTCTTCAGATGGGGGGGGCAAACCAAGGTTGGTTATTTATAAAGGCCTGTAAAAGCCCCACTCCCACCCAGGCACACAAATTCAAACTCTGATTGGAGAATTTTATGACCCGACTTCCCTTGACCTGCAGAATGTCACAGAAGCGTGACAAAATGCAGCCCCAAAGTTCACGCTCACTGTACCCACAGGCCCTACTTACAGTAACACCTCCACATCTTTATAACACACTACCCCCCCAAAAAGAAAACACCTTTATAATCACAACTCCTTTATTTAAATATACTACCTGTTTATAGCTCTTCCCACCACGAGGGTCATGTCTACTGAAGGGAGAACACAAATTTTGGCCCACAAAAAACTACGAGTTCCCTTTGCATTGGATCACAAGCACCCAAAGCTGCCCCCCCCCACAGATCAAGTGGAGGCTGTAAACACTGACCCAGCCCTGGTGGGGGTCAAGGACCATACTGGCAACAGCCCTGGAAAACAGAATGACAGCCTCGTCCCCATGTGCACAGTGCAGGAGAGCGACCGTTACACCGCGAGGCGTACAGTGCCACTGCCCCCTGGGCCCCTTTAAGCTTATGCTGTGCTTACATGCTAGTCAGCAGCTAATGCTGGACACCCTGCACTTGTTTATTGACCCACTCTGGTGCTTCTGCCAATACACCGAGCGGTCTCGGCTAAAGGCGGAAACGGCCCTCCGCGTCCGAATCCTCCAGAGCTACTCAGGTCACGATAACACCACGGCGCTGCCCTCGCACCCAAAGGGCTCTGAGGAACCAACATTAACATAATTAGCCACTCGCTCCACCAAGACCTGAGTTTATCGCTGCAAGATCAGCGGAGGAATGCTGGTTGCCAGGCAACACCACTGTCTGTATACAGTGGTGGGATAGATGGGAAGAACAGATCGATCCGGTCACAGCATACTCTCAGTCTCCACAAATAAGCTGTCTGCTCATTGGCTAAATCTGCTCCTTTGTCTTGTGCTGAAGGGTGCTGTATATTTAGGACCCGTTATGCATATTTCTCAACATTGTTGTTTTGGAACAGAAAAACCTATGAGTAGGTAGTGCAGCGTTACACCCCGCACTACACGTTACACACCATGTGCAATTTCAGCACAATGGCTTGAGGAACCCATCTTTCAAACAATGGAACTCCATTTTTCTTGTTACTCATCATTTTCATTTGCGAACTACAGTGCTGTAATCAGGTAAGAGTTCTCGCATACATACAGTTTATAGTTAGTCAGACCGTCTTCAGGTAAACCCAAGAGGGAAACGCCAGGTGTGATGTACTTCTATGTGATGGAGAGAGCAGATGAACCTCGTATGAGAATCACAAGCTAAAGACTGGTCCTCTTGTAAACGTTGTAAGCTCTCACAAGCCCAAACCAAACTTCTTCCAGCAAAAAGAAAGAGTATCAGTGCAGGTGTTCTTCCCTCGGAGGAGCAACCCCAGCACATGTGCCCAACAGGGTGCCTACGACAAGGGAGTCGGCAGGGGCGCGACTCGAAAACAGCTCGGAACAGACAGCACACAGACCACGCAGGGACTCCACAGCCGGCACTTCTGGTCAGGCCATCTGTGCCCGGCACCCTGCCAGACCCCCCAGAAGACTCCCCGAGGAAGGGAGCAACTTGAAAATGCCACCCCCCCCCCATCCATTGCACACCACCTCCCCACTGTCCATCTTCAGACAGCAAAGGATCCTAAGGGCAAAGAAAGTGTCACTCACCCCCTCCAGTGAAGTGGGGGGTAAAGCCTGCCAGTTCAATCAATACTCTTTTGTTGCCAAAACATTATCTGCCAAAAAACATGACTTAAGGTGCAAAATTATAATCAACTATAAGTGTCATGACTTAAAGCCAGCCCAGCAACTTATGTCTCTTATCAAAACATTTGAGAAACTAATTTCACGAGCTGAGAAATGAAATGTCCGAGTAAGAACTAGGCATTTAAAGTTTTGTTCAAAAATAAAAACTGATGCATTTTGAGGATTGCAAACCATTTAACATTCAGCAAGGTTCCAAAAAGATACTATATTAAACACCTAAAAATGATGCAATATTAGATGATAAAGTGTGGCAGAACAGTAGCATTACAGAGTAAAGCTCATGAAACTGTTGGGGCAACATAAGTGTAGATCTGGAATCTGTGCACCATGGCACAGATGATCACAAAAGAAGAGGAAGAGGAGGCTAGATGAAGCTGACACGGCACTCGCCATGATTGATAACCCTCTCTGTCACAGAACCTGGTGGAAACAAGATCCACTTCCCCAACTCCCACCCCCGCCGTTTTTCTTACTGTACCCCCACCCCCCATGTCATTGTTCACTGTCTCTGCAGGGGGGATCCCTTCCCACCTCCCCGCCCACAAGAACAACTATCCCCCTCACGGGACAGAGGGCAGCATGTCCCCCAACCCCCCCCACGCCTCCACACTCGCTGGGCAGGACAGAGCAGAAGGCATCTGACAGCATCTCACACATCTGTGAGGCTTTTTCCTCAGGGCACCATGGCCGTGTGCGCACGACACAACACAGAAACGGAACGCATTATCGTTCTGCCTCCTGTACTCCTCATCTCACCTTTACTCTCCCGCACCAGTGGAGTTTTCCCCTCTTTATTATCCAGCAGGTGACGGGCTAGTGTAGGCTCAAGAATAAGTCCTCTCTGCTGTTTCAGCATCAGTCAAAGCGGCTGGATGCTCCAGGCTCACGATGAGAGAGAGCATCGGAAAACTCCTTCACACCTTCTCAATATCACCCGTTTCCCAGCAGCAGCTGCTGTTCGAGCTAACAAGAGCAAAGTGCCAAACATCTACATACTCAACAAAGCCGCTTTGAAAGAATGCTAGCATATTATTAAAATGTATAATAAACAGGCATAATAATACATAAAACAAATAACACTGGTACACATTTCTAAAACTCGAAAAAGATACTGTAATTATTTCTCTACATGCGGTTTAACAGACATTATTTGCTGATATATTTGTAGTTTGTAACAATCAGGTTCTTTGCAGAAAAAGCAAACTCTTACCATCCGTACATAAAACTACATAGTGACACTGCCTAGCCTAATCAAAATGCTTCGTCCTTCGATTTTAAATATTTTTTTCTTATTTAAATATCTATTCAACACTATAAGAAGATGATAAAGAATAGTTTTAATAAGGAAAATTTATTATTAATGTTAATTTCTCAGTTTTCAACAGACAGCATAACAAAAAACTGACACGGAAGCTGTGATATTCCAGACTGCAATTAGTGGATCAAACCTCTGTACAACTAATCATGATCATTTTAATTCTACCTTGACAGAGAAACTTGCATCACGCCGTACATAATACATCTACTCAAACATTAAAAATTTTAAAAACCATATAAACATTCCAAAACTGTTTCAGACAAATTAAAATTTAAATTACGTAAATTTTTTGTAAAATTCTCTTAAGATATTTTTGTTATCATAATAAACCATATTATTAGTTTTTGTAGTTTTTTTTGCCTAATTAACCTTCAAATTGATAATATTTAAAAGACAATTTCAATATAAAACAAACTCCTTTATAAAAGCATGAATCCCATAAATTAAAGCTAAACTACAAAGGGAAGTGGCACAAGTTATGTTTTATTATAAAAAATGTAATTTGATGTGAAGTTTAAAATTTGTTCTGCTCTTCCTTAATGTGGGTTTAACATTTGAACAGACTTCCTATCTTGAACTGATGAGAACTGCAATCTTAAAATTTTATTGTATTACAAAGGGGACAATTATATTACATACCTACAAGGAACAATTGTTTTATTAGTCATCATTATTAATTATTATTATTAATAATGATAACATTATTAATAATAATAATCATCACACAATTTGTGCGGATTACCGTTACTCGTATACATTTATTTCACTTCAGTGAGGTTCCGACCGACTTCACATTTGAATGTTTCATTTAGCCTACATTAAAACACCAACAGTGCTTATACTGAGAGCCACCATTAACAGTAATAACTGAAATAACTGCATATCGGTTATAATAATTAGTTCTGTATGTTTAATACAACGACGACAAGCGTTTCTGAAAAGTTTCGTTTTCGTTTAAAATTAAGATGTAATTTAAGACAGATTCAGAGTATATTTATTATATACAAACCCCACTAGAAATTGTGGCAACAAAATGCAATGGTAAAAAAAAAAAAAATCTGGAAAAAATTATACAAGACTTAATGTGGTTTACCTGTATGCGCATTTTAATTACCGTAACTGAATCGTATCATAAAAAAAGTTAAATTAACTACATTAACACAAATCTATACTGTTTAAATCTGTTACGAATATCTTCGAAAAAAGTCAGTCAAGGTATGACTAAATAAAAAAAACACTAAGGGAAATATAGGAACGTGGCTTTTCGCAGCAAAACAAGATCAAAGGAATCTATTCGATTCTTGGGCATGTCAATAAATCTCAGAGCCACTCAAACGGACGCAATACATTGGCGCCTGCGCTTGAAACAATTAGGCCATGTACTGTCCCTTCCTTTGCCGAAACAAAGGGCAATATCTGATGCTTTACAACAATGGAACCTGATTTCTCCGAATCTCGTTAAAGACACCTCGTTGCAATCGCGCAACCTGCCATTCACTCATTTTACAGCAACCACGAATTTCATATCGCTTTACCTTTGGTGAACATCCACGGTAAACTGATCGGCATATCAAACAGACGCGATTAATTTAAAGAGAGAGGTAAGATAAGGCAAAACTGTGTGACTTTAAAGGGTAACAAATACACTATTAACCAATGCAAGACATACAAGATTATAAAAAAACCCGCTGGATATTACTGTAAACAGTGTATGCAAACACGCATACAATTTTCAGATAGAGTATTTTATTTGGACCAATCAATCTGTTATCGTTGTTATTATAAATGTACTTTCCAATAATAAATATTTATACAAATATTTTGGTTCTTGCAATCGTGGATGTGAAAACATAATTGCGATGGATCTGTGGTTAGTAGGTGCTACACTTTTACATTTGTCGTACCCCCTTCCCATCGTTTTCCACGGGGATGTGCTGGATTCGGTAGTTGTACCTCCAGGGCGTTCTCCCAAGTTCAAAAGTTCACCTTTTACGATCTCCCAGAGACCACTGACTACCCACCTCCAAATAAAAACATTCCAATTCTTCCGCTAACCAAATGCAACTCGTGCCCCCCCTCCTCTCTCCAGCCCCAAAAAAGGAAAACAGAAAACCTTTATTACCCTACAGGATAACCACACATTCCATCAATCAATATTATTAAAGACTTTTATATGGCATGCCCAGTGTTTGTTTATTTTCACTTTTGAAAAATAAAACAAAAACGTTTCTACTTAACGTGGACGCCAATTCGAAAATTTCAACGCAGGAATTCTAAGGTTGAAAGGGCATTTATATGCAATTCCAAACATATGTTGTGAATAAATCGTGGCAAGCATTCAAATTGTAACGCAAAACGCGTCGAGTTAATTTTAAACGTCTCCCTGAACATGTAAAATGCATACCCCCACTTAACCAATGCGTAATCCTGGTGCAGCCGAAATGTATAGCAATTTTTCATAAAATATTCATAGCAAACGAAATGGACAAGGAATGACGACTTACCATTGACGGACTTTCTCTCTGAATATTCGAACCCATTTGCTCTGTTCTCCACTTCCATCCTCCTAGCTGGGTTCTCGTTACCTCTCACGCCAAATGTTAGTTATTTTTTTCACGTGGAAATCCTTTCTCTTATAAACTGCTGTAATAAACACGATCAGTGCGTACTATGCCGCTCCATGCTTAACGCTGTCAGTATGCACTACGCTATCCGCGCTCCAGCATCTACAAACACAGGTCCTCACTTCTACAACACTCGCCTGATGACGTACGTCATTGCGAACTCGGTGGACGTTGCATTCTGGGCTATGTAGGACTTCAGTATTGTTTTGTAGTCCTTAAAGTGTATTTTATAATTTATGTTTATATATAATTTATTTTTTGTTTATTTATTTATACTTTATTTATATTTTATTTATATTTTTTGCTAAACCAAGTGTCACAGTATGTTATTTATAGCCAATGGTTTAATTGTGTCATTAGCTGGGTTTTTAATAACACCCAGTGTTTATGTTTTTAACTTCTGCTATCTGATATTTAGGACACACCTGAGTAATTTCAGATTTACACCTTTTCAGAGCAACTTTCCAAATAACACCAATTGTTTTAAAATAAGATAGTTCCTTCAACTCTTCAGGTTTCAGGTCATGTAAAAAAGACAGTGGAGATATTAACACATGGTGCTCATTCGAAATTGCAACATATTTATTATTTTATTGTGCTTTAAACGATAACATCGCTTACAGTAGCTAATTGCAAACAGTGTAGTCTATGTTAATACCGGATCTGTTTTGCTCCAGCTCGACTCAAGCCATTGTAGCCAAGATGAACTGAAGTAAAATGACGTAATCTGAACTTTCTCTTATGATCTTATCGACCTCAGCTTTTTTTTTTTTTTGGCCATAGTTCCAGTTGGTCCTGTAGTAACCTAAACCGTAAAAAGAGCTGCCAGATTTTTATATTTTAGCTGGAACGTCTCATCAGTCTGTTAGAAATGTGAACCACAGTGTTTGTCTTTAATATTTTCCGCAGTTTTTCTATTGAGTGGGCAATAGAGGGAAATAATATTCCAGTGTATATTTTTATCAAGCCAATCCAATGTGATTTTAACATTCAAAGTTGAAGAATTGCGAGTAATACATCCAGTTCTGCGCGTCAATTTTAACGCCTTCTGATTCTTAAAATACAAATCCTCTGAATCGTGATTTTAAAAAATGCATTGGATAAATGTTCAGTTTCAAACTGCTAATTGTTAAATTCCGTTTTTAAATTTAAGTTTGTATTACATTTTAATTTGTTTGTTTTTTGCTACAACTCACGAAAATGTCACCAGGGCTTTAGTATAATCCCGCCCATTTATTTAAAGGAACCAATGATAACTTTGATCACCGGTGTTACTCTATAAGAACTAATTCACTTCACTCGTATAGCACAGACAACACGGATATGGGCGCGTTGTCTTCGCAACCAATAAGTGCCATTCTGAGAATGCTTGAAATTTTTTTTTTTATTTGGTCGTTATTGCCCGATATCAGTAATTAGTATATTTAATTAGGTAATTAAATAAAGTGTTTAAATGCTTAACATGTATGTAAAAGTTATATTATAAACAATGTCAAATAAACAAAAAATAGAGGGTATGACACAACAATATATACTATAATGATACAATATTAGTACGCGAAAACTTTAATGACGGAAAGAAAAAAAAATCAAAGAAGAAATTACAGTATATTTTTAAGGTCAAATATGTTAAACCGCTAAACAATTACATATTTGGGTGTGTCAGCGCTGATATAATATTAAATTCAAGCGCAATATCTGTTGTTTACAATTTAGTTGTTTGCATTATTTATGTTGTGTTTGCACTATATAGTCTGTCAGTAGCTAGTACTTCCTGTCTTTTTTACACGCTGTATATTCTTAGTTTTGTGTTGTCCTTTGGTGTTGTTTAATGCAGTGTCCTGTATCACTGTATACGGCTGAAATGAAAAAAAAATCACATCCTCCTCCTCCTCAAAACGGGCTCCTTTGAGAGAAAAAGACCATCTCGAAATATCAATAAATGCAATAATGGTGTTTTGCTCCGAGTTTGGAGAGAACTTTGGAGAAATTGATGTACCAAATAATAAATCAATTTCTTAAATGTCTTGAGGACTTTTTCCATTTGAACCAGCCTTGTCTATATTGGTCACAAAAATCATGCCTTCCGATTGTGTAAATTTTTTACTCCGTATTGTCAGCCAGTAGATTACTCTGAGTACGCGGGCGGTGACGCTGCAGCTCCTCTCAAAGAAGGCAGCCATCTGCTGGCAGCTCCTGATCTGGTAAGGTTCACGTATTCATGTTTAAGTCAAACCTTAAATTGACTAACATTTAACATCGAAGTCATGCTTAGGGCGAATTAATATAAGCTATCATTTAAAAATCAGTTAATTTAAATAATTAGGAAGTTGTATGATTTCTGAATTATATAGACTACACAACAAAAGACCTGAGTGAATTTAACGACAGCTGTGCCATTTATTTAGTAAACGGGAAAACAAAAATACCTTTAACCGTTTAACGTTAACTTAAAGCGTAGGAACAAGCAAACAGTCTATAGGGTACTTATTTTCTTTTTAATATGTTTGAACCAATAAATTTAAATGTTAACTGTAGTAAATAGAACAAACACAATAAAACGTTTCCTTGTATTCACTGATATACAGTACCTCCA
>JABJVR010000035.1:1546006-1633654 GCA_025773905.1 Chitala chitala
CACAATTCTACAGTAAATCATTTTAAGATTTAGATTTACCATTATTTTTTCTTATTTTTACATGTCTAATCCCTTACGAAAATGCATTACTGTATTTAAACGGGTTTCCTTCAGGACGCGTTGCTTTTACATTTTGTTATAATTCGACCTGTTTTATCATTACTGCATCAAACTGTAAAATATTTACGCCTTAGCGCAAATCGCAAATTGAATATGCAAAGCATTTACCCCATATGTAGGCGAGTGAAATAAGACGTTTAACACTACTCATTGTTAATAAACTTTTTACTAATGATAAGTTCTTATATCCGGTACATTCATCAAGTTAAACTGACGTATACAAAAGAACAAACATCTGCGACTTATGGCACGCGCATTCAAATTTACAATTACACAGTTAAGCAGAAAGATAATTAAATTCAAGCACTTTCTGTTTCAGGGTACTCAGAGTGTAGTGTAGCGTCTCCTTCGTCTTCAGTGTTACCTTCATTTACCATGTTTGCTTGGCACGCAGGAAGTGTTTTAAGTATAGCGATCCAATTAAATTATAGCCTTCGTCAATTAATTTCATTGTTTGACCTGTAGCTATAAAGTAATGGAGATGTCTACTATTTAAACACGAAAAAGGAACATCCACCCTGGTTAAAAGTTTTGGCAACAACTGTTTGCCCCTTTGCAGACCTTTTAAGCGATTGTAGGTATAAATATATAATTTATGTTCCATTTATTGGTTTATCTGTAATAGTATTACAAACTAGTCTGGCCATCTTCAACTATTATGTCAAAAACAAAGCAACTTAGCCCAACTAATTCCTCTTCGGTTGATTGTGTTTTCAATGGTTTGGCAGCAGGGAGTGACGTAGAGCAGTACAAAGCCTATTTTAAACGCCAAGACGATTAGTTACTTTCATGTTAAATCCTTGAAAGGCACGTTGTGCCTCGGTGGGTAGGAGGAAAATCGTCGCGCTGCCCTACGTTTATTGTTAGACCTATAGCCCTAATATTTACCCTGTTCAGTTTTTTACATTTTACGTTTGTTGCTTTAAGAGATTAGTGTTTATTTGTTTATTTTAAACGTTAAATAGTTTGGACGACAGGCAGTAAAAGTTACATATAACTTGTAAGTGAATAAATACTGTTCCATAAACTTAAAGTTAAAATCTTAAATATTAAGTAACTCATACTGAAGATTCGTTCACATTATGCAAACCATTTCATCTGAGCGACAGGATTTGCAATCAGAAATGATCTATTGTAACAGATATTCAGTATATATTTCATCAGCAGCAATGTGTCACTGTTTTTCTTTGTATTACATTGTCCAATATTTATAGTTCACCACACTCAATCTATCAGCTACAGCAGGCAGACAGAATTATGGGATCAAATGGGGCAAGTTGTCCTGGGGTAAAAAAAAAAAAAATCCAGCGTCCTCCACTGTGCTGTAATGATAACATAACTACTAGGTACCCTGTTGCCATGTAACTACAATAAATCTCTGACCATAAATCAGTCCAGATCAGCATGGTGGAAGACCTTACCTAATGATGTGCTAACACACTCATACACACACACGCCTACCCAGCAGTAGTATTGTTTATGTGAGATGGGTTATGTAGGATAAATATGAAAGTAACAGATACAATTTCAACACGTCAAAAATTCATAGACCAAATTTATTTATATACAAACTACTTTGAAAAAAGACAAAATCTAGAATGTTCATGTTAAGACATAACTGTAAATAAAAACCCATAGAGAGAGAGAGAGAGAATGACAGCCCATGCGTGTCTGCTCAGCACTGCAAGACAGATGTTTGGGTCCAGCTGTTGAGGAGTTGATGTGATTATTCAGCGCCAGATGGCTCCGACCTAGAAGCACGAGGGAGGGCTGAAAAAAGAGCCAAATGCTTTATTGATAAATATTTATGTTCAGTAGCACTGGTGCAGTATTAATAAAGTCATAACTGCTGAACTGAAAACTTGCAGGAGCAACATTCGGTAGCAGCTGAAAACCAATTAGGAAAGTGTTACAGAAGTATGACACTGGGCAGCTCTGCTCAAATACACACAGTTGCTGTTCTGTTCATTTTATACCACTGTGTTTCTCACCATTGATGGAAAAAAGTAACTGGAAAACAGTTATTTGTAATTATAACGGTAGGTTCAACTTCACTTTCAGCTTATCAGCAACACGTTACAGAACATCTGACATTTTTAAATAATAAGAGTAGCAGGAGCATAATTCAGGATATTATGGTTCACTGGGGAATACGACAGGGTTGCAAACCCAGAAAAATTATTTTTATTAATTAGTGAAGTATGATGTTTTCTATTTGGGTGTTTTTTTAAGCAATCTGTTTCGATGGACAGAATATGAAATAAGTATATCATAGGGACAGTGCAGGTAAGACAGTTTGGAGTCAAAGTGAGACAGACGGGAGAGATTGAGATGGTTTGGGCATGTGCAGAGGAGGGATGTGGGGTATATTGGAGAAGAATGCTGAAGATAGAGCCACCAGGTAGGAGGACAAGGGGAAGTCCAAGGAGGAGGTTTATGGATGTGGTGAGGTAGGACATGCAGGTGGTTGGTGTGACAGAGGAAGATGTAGAGCAGCAGACCCAACCTTTTTTGCACCACAGACCAGTTTCATGTAAGACAATTTTTTCACGGACTGGCGCCAGCGTCAGCGCATAATAAACACAACTCACCATAACGCAGAATCAGTGGGAACAACCCTAACCCTGCACACTCCAATAGTCAATAAAATAATTAAAAAATACATATACTTATCCATCCATCATCTTAACCGCTTATTCCTGGTGAGGGTTGCAGGGAAGCCTGGAGCTCATAGGGCGCAGGGCAGGCGACACCCAAGGTGGAGTGCCAACCCACCGCAGGGCACACACACACCACGGGCAATTTAGACACACCAATCAACCTAACCTGCATGTCTTTGGACTGTGGGAGGAAACCAGAGCACCTGGAGAAAACCCACCAAGCACAGGGAGAACATGCAAACTCCACACACACAGACCCAAGGCAGGAATTGAACCCCAGGCCTGGAGGTGTGCGGCGACAGTGCTAACCACCACGCCACCGTACCACAGCATTATATTATATTATAATACGTTAGCAGAGCTGAAGATGCTGAGGTTTTCTTTGGGTTTGACAAGATTGGACAGCATTTAAAATTAGCATATTACGGGGACAGCACAGGTAGGACGGTTTGGAGACAAAGTGAGAAAAGCGAGACTTAGATGGTTTGGCCACGTGCAGAGAAGGGATAGAGTATATAGGGAAAAGAATGTTTAGGATGAAGATGCCAGACAGAAAAAGAAGAGGAAGGCCAAAGAGGAGGTTCATGGACGTAGTCAGGGAGGACATGAAAGAGGTTGGGGTGACAGAGGAAGCTGCAGAGAACAGGTTGGTATGGAGAAGGATGGTCCACTGTGGTGACCCCTAGAGGGAGCAGCTGAAAGAGGAAAAAGAAGAAGAAGATATATTATTATACGTGACACGTAAGACAAACCCTTACAGAATTTTTAAGACGGGGGGGGGGCTACGTTATTTAAAAAAATAAAACAGTCCTTCGACACGACGTCCCGTGTATTATTTCGAGATCCCCGTGCGTGTCTTACATGAGAAGCACCAGCTGATGTCTCTAGCCGTTCATAATTTCCGTTCGTTCGTTTCGTTCCGCCAAAAATACATACGGCCAGTGCTACAGCATTTAACGTTCATCCATTGGTCTTTTATTGTCATATTAAGCAACTATATAAATCCATATCAACAAGGCATGTAAAGGTACCGGTCCAATTCAACCGCTGCATGTGGGTTCCACGACCGTTCTAGTCTAAACCGTTTGTGTTTTGTGTGTGTGTGTGTGTGTGTGTATGTATGTGTATTGGTGCGCTCGTACCATCTGATGAGCTGGCCAACCATACAGGTGTTCCCACCTTAAATCTTTGTGCTTTGTGATAGGCACCTATTTCACGTGACCATTAATTGGTTAAACGGCTCGAGCAAATTAATTGGTGAAAAATACCAATTTCCACCAGTAGATGGTGTTCGTCCTTCATGTAATATATTCCAGGGCACGGAGGGAGCCGTCGGGTTTCAAACTGCACTTTATGTTGTTCTTCATAGCCGTGTTTATAATTCTGTCGGTAGAATTAGATATAATATAACCTCATGTGTCTAAACGTCTTTATGTTCTTTAACATAAAGCTGTGTATACACCAAACAGCATATTTCCAGTGTAACTGTTTTGTGTAGTATGTTTATTAAATTACTTTCTTATTTTGTTTCAGTTATTTATTTATTGAAAACGTAAAAGTAATTGTGTGAAAATAATTTATGCAGCACTATAATAGTATTCTTTAAATCCGGTATTATTTAGTTGCATAAACACTGAATTATGAACCGTTCATCCTATCACTTTGAAATATACAAGTTCAATCTTTTGTCGATTCGATTTTTTTTACAGTGCGACAAATGACGTATTCAGAATATGGATGTAATGATGGAGGCGTTGCTTCATCCGCACGTGCGAAAAACCAAAAGATTGTCTCAACTGTCCCGTCAGGGTGCTGCGAAGGTTTGAGGTCTAATCGCACCGCACATCTTTCTTCCCAAAGCTCCTTGTTGCCAGTGTAGCGTTAGTCTCCGAGAGGCATATTCCCACGCGAATACACCAGTCGGGAAACTTGGGTTCTCCTTTTGAAAGTCAGCTTCGCGGTGCAGCTCCACGTCTTTCCTGCGTGTCTGAGTGAGTTGGGAAGATGTGGCGATTTGTAGCTGTTGCTCTCTGTATCATCTTGCCATGCAAATACATCGTTGCGCAAACCAAGGTGAGTCAGGTGTTGTGACTCTTTACGTCACATTTGCAATGCAGGCTTTTTTTTATTAATGCGGTGTGTACAACATAATGTCTGAATCGGCATCTGTTACAGTTTAATAATCAATACTATAAAATCAATTCATGCAATTTTAAATGTAAGCTTGCATATTTAAAATATGTGCATGACAAATTCAGAGCTTAGCTCTTTAACGGAAAATGTACATATAGTAGTCGTGTAACGTCTTGCACTTCACTGTGAGTTTAATTTGTAGTGGAAGGGCGTGCGTTTGTCACTGGCGTTTATACAATATGCCTTGTTTTGTGTTGCAACATAATAGTTATGTCGAAACGGTTTCTTTAAACAGGACTAGTATCAAGACTAATGCTCTGCAGCACTTTAAACAGGAGTTGTGTCAAACCTTAGGAACGTGTCCTGTCATGCCATTTGTTCGTCGTTTCCTTAAATCTGAGATGGGTCGCATGACTGAGAGGATCTGTGCGTGCGATGTTAGAGCTGCATACAGGTAGTCCGGGGGTTGTGTTCGCTTTGATCGCAGCCCAGTTTACAAGCGGCGCGACTGCAGTATTAATAAACACGCATCACGTGTGTTCAAAAATAGGACCGTTAAATGGGTACCAAGCATTTACCTTGAACACAGTAACTTAAACTGGGACACTCTTTGTTAAAAATTATACTATATATTTAATATTCGTACATTATTTTGCCTTTCCCTTGGCATCTATTTGTTCCGCACACACCCCGATTGTGCCAAAAAAATACCTTCACTGTCCTGCCAAGACTCGGATATTTGAACTGTTTGCAGCTGTCGCTACATAAAATGTAGCAACCCCAACTGCAATACTTTATCATTCGAGAAATAGTTGATCTTTTTATGCCAGTTCGGTTTTCCCTTGGGTTTGACGCGAGGAGGTGACAGACAGGTGCTGGGTTTATGGGCTTATGGTTTTAGCCTTCTGCACCCCAGTGGGGGTTAAACAAATCACACAGGAGCCAGCAGTATTACAGACACATGCATATTGAAATTGCTGTGCTTGTGTTTAATTGTCAAATTGCTGTGCTTGGATCTAATTGTCAGTTCCACTAAGTCGCAGTGTTCAGACCGACCTTTGTGGGCAGACTTGGTTATATTGTTTACATAAATTATTATTTTGTGTGAATAGAAAATGCCTGTTTGTGGGGCAGAACATACCAGTTGAAAACCACGTCTAGTACTATAGGCCCACAAATGTTTTTTTTTTTTTTTGAAAAGTAATCAGCTAGGACTTTGAATACTTTTTCAGACCATATGGTGATCAAGCATTTGGAAGACAGAAGTCAAATAAACGTGCTTTTAGCTTGGCACACTACACCAGCTGGAATGTAACCAACAAGAAAATTGTGTTACACAGATGTTTAAGCCCTTAAACCCTTATACTACAACACCCCCCCCCTTGCCCCCATAACTGCATCGTCCTTTTATGTATGTAAATTAGCCTGGCAGTTGAGATAAACCATTCTTTTTTTTAAAGCCTTGTGTTTCATATTGGCTAACCACATGGTATGAGATATCCCAGAGTTAAACAAACTGAACAAGATTCTTGGCTTGAGGTCCCAGGAGAAGCCAGACGCGACATCCTCTAATGCTACTTCTGTCATTTTCCAATATTGTTAATGTTTGATTTTATAATTTGGATTTCTGTAGTGAAAATGTTAATTTGTCCAAACAACAGTATGGTAGACAGTAGTTTGGCATTAGAAACGATGATACATGAGCGTGTGGATGAGCAGGAGATAATGGACCTCTTTACTGTGTGATGAATAAACTCATCCTTGGGGTATATGCTCACCCAGTAACAGACTGAATGCAAAGTGTGTGAGACAAACTGAACTCCAATGGTTCTGAATGGAGGGTTTTTTTTTGCCTGTCACTGGTGCTGAAAGCTGTAAATCTGGAGACTAGTGCCTGATACAGCTGGCTGCAGCGAAAGTACAATTTGGCATCAGGTTTCTAACCCAAACACTTCTGCAGAAAAACGTTATCAGTCCTCATTTCAGCTGGATATAATCACATACATTTTACTCACTTGAATAAATGGGTCTGAAAACAAAGGACTTGAGATGCAAATAACAGAAACTGTATTGCAGCATCAGCCTGTACCTCATTACACAGCTGTACCTCATTACACAGATGTACCTCATTACATAGCTTTTAAACGGATGTTTGAGCTTTTAACTGGGTGTTTGATGTTTGGTAGAACAGATGCAGATGTCTCCTGGTTTGACTCCCAGCTCAGCCGCCAGGTGTATCCTTAAGCAAGACACTCAAACGCTAGCTCCCCGGGTGCTGCGTGTGGCTGCCCACTGCTCTAGGCAGATGGGTTAAATGCAGTGAAGCAATATTGCTGTAACATGTATGTAAAATGAGGCACTTTGGACAAAAGCATCTGCTAAATGAATAAATGTAAATGTTTCACTCAATGTATGTGTTGAAACTAAAGCTGTAATAAACACTAAAATTTTACTACTCACAAGCTGATACAACCACATAAGTGTAGCCAAGAGATCTGATCCTGTGACGGTTTTGAATGCCATCATGTTGTCTTGATTTCGGTAGTATTTTTGGTCTTTTAAAACAATCCTGTAGCTCTGGAGCATCTGCAAGAGAACAAAAGGAAAGCAGTTGACTGATTGTTACTCCCTGACAGGGGTCAAAGGTCAGACACTAACCACAGGATGACTCACACAGCTCTATTAATTTGCCTTAAATGGAGCATTGGGAATTGGTCCATCAATGCAGGCATTCCTTTCTCACAGACATCAACAAATATTTCACAAAGCAAACTGAATGCTGGATTTAATCTTACATTTGAAGATTTTACAAATTATACTACTGCTACCGCTACCACTACTACTTCTGCTGCAACTAGAAAGCGCTGGTTTAATGGAACAGAAGTGGATGGTTGAATGGATAGACAAGGCATAGACAAATAGCTTTGTTTTCATGCGTGTTCCTGGGAGAAGTGCAACCGTGTGACTGGCTGACATGATGATCACATTGTGTCTGATTTCTTTATAAGTTTTGGAATGTCTCGTAGTTTCAGCAAGGATGATTTACCTCAATGCTGTCATCGTTGGTTTGACCCTCTCTGCAGGAAAGATGGAGCCTTTTCACACACGGGTAGTGAACAATCAATCATAACAGAAAAACCAGGGAGAAATCAAATGTAGCGATCTCCAGAAAGTCAAACAACAACAAGCAGGAAACGTACAAACTGGTGTGAGCCGCCAACCACACACAAACATTAAATTACAAATGATGCTCAGTTGAAATTAATCAACTGCAAAACTGGGGTAGGTGTGACATGAGGTAACGATTGACTCTTTGAAGCAGTGCTTATGACACCATCAACCTCTTCTGCTACAAACACTTTTTATTTTACCCAAAGCTGCCTGCTCTGTTCTTTTCTAATTTCAACCACATATGCAACTGAATGTCTGCTTTGCATATACAAAGTACAAGAGTTACTCCTCTCACCTCAGCCAGCAGTTCTTTGACCACCACGCCACCTACCGGTTGGTTCAGACAGCACGAGTAAGTCAACTGCTTACCCTGTTCATGTTTGTGGCCATCACCAAACTGAGACTAACACTGTGACTGCACTTTCTATCTCCCTGTCTCTGTCTCATAACCTGTGAAGATGCAGTATTTTAGGGTAATTCAGAGGGAAAGGCTTTGCTTTGCGTCCATGGCAACGGAGCTCTCATTGTTTGCGGTTTTCCGTTATCCGGTGCTGAGTTCCGTAGGACTCCCTGTGTGTGAGAGTTTCAGTGAAGTCCAATGGTTGTCTGAACTGCCTGAGGATATGGAGACAGGAAATTATGTTTCCTATTCCTCTCTATAAAAAGATCTTTTTTTAAAATGTTCTCAATATATTTACAAGTTTTTGGTTTCTTCAAAGTTTCCGTGTTTTCAGTGGGCCAGTTGCCTACCTTTGTTGATGTGCTGTATTACGGCAGTTATTTGTGACTCAAGACGGCACCTACGTGGTTAAAAACAATACGTTTTGTACATGCAGGTGCTGAATTTCAAAGTAACCCTCTACCCCCTCCAAATCAGAGAACCCCCACCCTGTGGAAGACAGTTAGCATTAATACCCCACTTCCCCACGCACACACCCAAGAATGGGGGCAAAAGCAGATCACAAAAAATTACTACATGAGAAGATCACACACTAGTAAATTGTCCTTTTTATGAGTCATATTGAACCCATATTGTTGTGTGTTGTGGTGTGACATGTATTCAATTTAGTTTGTGTTTAGCACTAGTTTTCAAAACATTTTATTTATCTGTCTGTTAGGCATCAACATTTCTAGATGCCAACAGTGAGCAGTGATGAGTGAATTCGTACTTGTTAAGCTGTTGTAACTGGATGCGATTTTTAATCAGATACTTTTTGGTTGTAGAAGTTGGGAATGATAGTGCTGAGGGTGCTGAGGGCCATAGTGAATAATGGCAGTCTGCCCTATCTTCATGGTCATTTCTAGTTGGCCATCAAAGATTTCCTAAGTATAATCTCAGAGTTCATGATTCTTGACTTTCTGGCTATGGGAGAATGACCATTTCTGTCTGGGCTGGTCTGCCTCTTACTGTGTCCTGTACATGTACACTGTGCTGTGTGCCTGTGTGTGTTGGCTTGTGTGTGCTTGTTACTGTGTCCTATACATGTACACTGTGCTGTGTGCCTGTGTGTGTGCTTGTGTGTGCTTGTTACTGTGTCTTGTACATGTACACTGTGCTGTGTGTGTGTGCCTGTAACTGTGTCCAGTACATGTACACCATGGTGTGTGTGTGTGCGCTTGTGTATGCGTGCCTGTTATTGTGTTCTGTACATGTACACTGTGGTGTGTGTGTGTGTCTTGTGTGTGCATATGTATGGGTGCCTGTGTGTGTCCCTTTGTGTTTTTGTGTCCACACACACATGCATATGAGTGAAGGTGCTGACGGACTGAAGGAAACTAGGCCTCCTCCTGGTGTTGGCACCAGGAGGCTGTATCTTGTGCCAAAATGAAATCAAGGCAACAGATTAAACTCAATGAAAGACCTACCTCAGGACCATAAGGTACCTCAGTAATTAATTCATTATAAAGTTTTTTTTGTCCCTACATTTTTCCATTAGTGGCAGTATAACAATCCCAACCTTCATTCAAACAAAAGTAGAAGGTTCAGATGACTCTAACACAGCAGCCACACCACTCCTGTGTCCTTCATTCATCAGCGGCTGCCCTTTCTCTTCTCCAGAGATGTGTCGCTCTCTTCCATGGGGGCAGACGGAACAGTGTGTGAGCCAACTGGGTGTGGATATCATGCACAGTGATTGTCCATTACCACGTGCCCGTCACATCTGTGTTCCCTAATGGACATATTAGTCCCTTTTTCAAAGGCCATAAATCAGTATGGCGCAGTACTAAGAAAGAGAACGCCCATATAATATATTGAATCCTTTTAAATATATTTCTATAAATGATTCATCTGAACTGTGGTGGGTTAGCACCCCGCCCTGGGTGTCCCCTGCCCTGCGCCCTATGTGCTCTGGGATGGGCTCCAGGCTTCCCCATGACCCTCACCAGGAATAAGCGGTTAAGATAATGGATGGATGGATGGATGGATTCATCTGAATTTAATTGGTGTATTAAAAGATCAGATTAAATAAATTTTCCCCTCGCCTGCCATGGCTTGATGAAAATCCTCGCGTTTGTTTTGCTGGCATGACTCTGGATAAGCTAATGCAGTCGGAACATAAATATCCTACCCGCAAACTACGTCATAGGGGGTTAAGTCGCATTCAAGTGAAATTCAAATATAAAATAAACACACAAGATGTAATAAATTGCGGAAGCGATCAAGTCATTTTGTTCATTAGCTTGGTTACAATAATAATTACAATTTAAATTGCAGTTTAGGTGGTTAAATAATTAGTCCTTCAAAGCTGAATCTGAGGATCCATGTCTTATGTAATATTTAGAGAGGCTGCTGACAGCTTGGTCACTTTATCTAGAATGCAGCGGTCCTGCCAGACTGTCTCAAACAGCAAAGCATCAGCAAACACAGGGGAACATGCGAGAAACCTCAGTGAGCCAGCAGAGCACCTGCCAAACTTCAGTGTATCTTCTCATCCAAAGGGAGCTCCTCGATCAACCAGCTAAGAAGGGTGGAAGCAGAAGTGTTTATAGAAAGACAGCAACGGTGATGTCCATCCCAAGGCTTTTGTAGGCAGGTGATTCAGAGGCATTCTGGAACAATGTTCTATGGAGACACTGACCAGCAGGTTCTCCGCTTGTCAATGTGATGCACCAATGTACAGTATGTGACAATGCTGAAGTAGATATAATGTAACTAAATAAGATGTTCTTTTGGCACGATTCTCCACACTTCATGCAGGAAGGCAAAATATTTTGTATCATCATACTTTACTTGTTGTACTGGCAATAAATTTCTTAGGTTCCAAGCCCTTAAGCAAATTCTCCTAAAAACCTTATGTTTTATGCAAAATCAACAGGGGCTCAGTATATTCTATGTATTATTTGACATTTTACTCCAGCTTTGTCAAAAACCTGCACACTTCTAAACTGAAGGCTGGAGTTTTGCTCTACAGTCCAATTAAAGAGGATTTGGGGCTAAATGAAAGACAATCTTTCACATCCACCAGTGGATAACGTGACGGGGGCAGCCATTCAGGATTTGAGACTGACACCAGATTAATTACCTGTGTTGTCTGGCACAGAGAACTGTTCAGCAGAACAGAGGTTGTAGCGTATTTCAACATACTTTGTTCACATTCCTGTGGGATTAGATTTACTTTGATCTCTTGCCACAGACTAAAATGTGCCCCTGATCATTTTAGTCACTCAGTGTCCTTGTAGTCCTAGATTTAAGGCAGTTTGTGTGCAGGAACCCCTCCTTTTTGGGGGAAACTATTAGTTCAAGATATTAATTTGTGGGTTATATATGACAATGTTGATTATTCAATGAAGTTTTTTCTACTAGACAGTTCTGCTGAAGGCAACACGTGTAAAAGCATACATATGATAATTAATTGACCACATTTCACCGCTTATGTTATTGTATGTATTATTTTACACTTTATTTATGTAAGAATTCTCCCAGGCTAGCTGAAAGAAAAGAAAAAATAGGTTTAGATTTTGTCAAAGAGGCTGCCATCTGGTGATTGTCCAGATCCTGTGGACTCTGTGAAAATCGAGCTCCAAGGAGAGGAAGAGCCCAGAAAAGACAATCTGCATCTTCTGTGGCCTTTAACGAGGTAGACAGTGGGAGTGGTGTGGCCCTCAAAGAATGTAAGCAGCAGAAAGCCAAAGACCTAAAAATCTCCCACAACAAACAGGGGCATTAGGACGGCCCGGAGGACAGTAATTAGCTCTGTTTCTAATAACGCACTGCTGTGTCTTGTTTTGTCAGCTGTGTGTCACAAGGGGTACAGCAGTAGTCCTGGCACAACAGTGCGCCGAAAGCAGTGTTTGGTGTGCTCCAGAGTCTGAGCGTGCGTGCTGGGAGCCATCCTTACAGTGGCAGCAAACTGGAAGCAGCAGGACAAGACAATTAGAGATTTTGTGGATTCAGTTTTAACAGGCGCTACAGGGCTTGTGCCTTTTTTAGGGTCTGTATCCAACACCTATAACTGTCCGTTTGCATTGTCAGGAGCACCACCTCTGTCTCAGAAATACAGTAAGCAGTTCTGCACTCCACACAATAGAGCCTCACATGTGGACATCACCACTGGTTTTAAAATTTGGAGGCGAATGAAAGGTCAGCATATGTGCTGTCTGGATATGGGTGTTCTTCAACTAGCAGCCAAGCCAAACTTTCATCCTCTGACAAAGCTGGAACACACTTGTAAAGTGTGTGTCTTCATATATGTGTTGGTGCTTCGCAAACCTCTAGGACAAGAAAAAGCCTTGATGAGGATGAAGGGGCGATTAGAGGATCCCTCACAAGGTGGTCTGTCCATTAGACAATGGTCCTACCCTGGGTGTCCCCCTGAAATGGATGGAGATTTTCTAACATTTGGACAGAACCACAGCAGCAGATAAAGCTGATGTGTGTTCTCTGAGATCACTCACAGTTTTTAGACACTTTCCTGGAGAGAGAGAGAGAGTGTGTGTGTGTGTGTGTGTGTGTGATGCTGTTCGGCTCTGCTTACATGGCCCATTTGGCCCAAAGTATTTCTCCACACATTTTGCACAAGTTTTTTGCCAAGAGTCCTGCGCAGACAAGAACAAGCCAAAAGAAGGGAGACCATAGGGCAGGTTATTATGATAAGAATCTATTAAGACACTGGTGTGATAACATTGTAAGTAGTAGTGATCATAATGGGAATTAAAACATTGTTTTAAGAGGTCTATCCCTGACACCTCATGACATGTTACTGAAAGGAAGCGATCAGTTAACCGTAGTCTGTCATCGGGAGTCCAAGAAAAACAGACAGTGAGAAAGCCTGGCTTGGTTAAGTGTCTGTTTTATAGATGATGGCCAAGTTTATGCTTGAGCATAATGGAACGGGAAGCGATCTTCATATTATGTATGTCAAAGCCTCTTCAAGGTCTGTCAAGGTCTGAGACATTGGCAAGGGTGTTGGCTGACAGCTTATTGGAGCACCAACCTGGTGGTTTGGTCACCTGCTGTTTTACCTTTCAGTGCAGCACATGAATGTAGTCAGAAAGCGATTTAAGGAAAATGTATTTAATTAGGTAAGTTTGTGTAAGGCTGTGTAATTTAGTGTTGAGAGTGTCTGATGAGGAAGTGAACTTTTGATTGACGTGGGAGGGAGGTGGTCATTTACCTGACTAGGAGGACTTTGACCGAGCACATAGAGGCCTCTCTGGACTTCAGTCCTGTCTCCGTGTGTCCTCTTCCACCTGAATCAGCAGTCCAGGCCCATTCAGAACCCTACCACCATCCTGCTCTGTTTACCCTAATAAACTCAACAGACTCAGAAGAAGACCAGCCTAGTTTGGCTGTTTGCTCAGACAACACAACGCATGAGGTACACTTTCACACACAGCAACAGGGGCCTTTTAAGTACTTTTAACCAAATATGGAGACACATGCTAACTTAAACCTTCTATGTCTTGAGTTGAACATTTGTATATAAGTATGGAGCAACACAATAATCACAGATCCTTTTTCAGGAATCCTGTGGAAATCAACCAGATTCAAGTTTCAAGCTGTTGAAAGGTCCAGCCTTTTCTTGTCTTCACCTACCCTACCACACAGGGCTACTTAGACACATCGGGCTTTTGTTTTCAGACCCTCTGCAGGCTGCTGGTAATTGAGTCAACTTTCAAGCTGTTGGAGTCAGTCATATGGGCCAGAATGTAACCCTCCACCCTCCTTTGACCTTAAGGGTAACCTCTTAAACTTAATATCCTTCATTTGGATAATTACAAGACAACAACCATGAGCAATGGGTCACATCACTATGGCTCTGGTAACCTTAGGAAGCTGGTGTTGGGTAAAGTGAAATGGCCATTCTCAGACCACCCTCAGAGCGGGAGTTCTCACAGCCACAAGGGTGTATTATGGGCATCCAAATGCCAGAGTAATGGCGTCACATCAGGGTTTAAACAAAAAACATATTTTCTGAACCTTCTTGGCATATGTCATGCAGAGAAACCTGTTGTAATATGTATGATTCACTGATGGTTTTCATTTGTTTCCTGACTTCTTGTCAGGCTTAACGGTTCAGGAAACTTAAATGTTCATTTAATGTTAAAGTATAAAGAGAGCAGCTGCACTCTGAGCAAAGTGCTTAATTGAACCATAATTGCCATGGTAACGATGCAGTCGTAAAAGTAGATGGAGTGTAAAAAAAGATAATAAACACAAGTTAAACAGAGGCTGTATAAATCAGTGTGGATGAAAGTGAGCTGGGAGCGTGTGCGGGGGATGAGCACTCTGTTTACTGATCACTTAGTGCCTCTGTGTTACAACTGTTAGCTTTCCATGTGTGGTGAAAAAATTAAAGAATCTCGGCATTTTCAAACTTGAGGATCTCTCAGGAATTTATAAACAGTCCAAGGTGACAAGACCAAACGGTTTTGAGCAATAGTGTAGTAAAAGTTCAACACTATTGTGAGTTCACCTTTGAGTAGTCAGTCTTCTCACACAAAAAGGCAACAAAGCCTCAGTCTAAGAGTCACGGGGGACTTGACTGCTTTCTCTTCATGTTCAGAACTGGTGGCAACCGTGGTTTCTTATACGACAAAGTTCTCCCAAATGAATAGTAAGATCTTTCTGTTTGAGACAATGTCTGTTGTATATAGATGATGGAAACTGAAAACCAACATTATCAGTTACAAAAGAAGAGAAATTTGGTGCTGTGTGGGGAAAAATGTTTTTCGGAATTGAGAAGAGTGCGTACCTCTGTTCGTCACGCCAAAATGGCTGAGGTCTTTGTATTTTTGCAATAAGGATTTAAGAGCAGCCAATGGCTGACACACAAAATGCCTCACCTGCTTCAGAACGTGGCTTCCTGGACATCAACAAGGTAATTCAGGCAGGATTCCTTTTAATGAAAAATTTCTACAGGCTGCATTCTTTTCGTGCTATAAGTAAGAGCACATGTGAGCCTTTCCCTAAATCTCCCTAGAGGTGGGATGACAGGATAAGCCCTGTGGAGAGGGCCTTAAGTAGAATGGCCCACGAGTTGGTGGGAAACATCACATTGTTCAAGAGCAGAAATTGGCATTACCATATGCTGCAACAGGAAGCGTCATAGTTAGGCACTAGTCAGACTAAACAGCCAGTCAAAAGAAAGATGTGTTATCAGCTGTTACATACAAGGGCATTGTGCTGACAGAAGTAAACAACCAGGAACAGGCATGCTGAGGGAGATATGATATATTATGGACAGGTGGCAAAGGGAGCACACGCACAGGGCTGTATGTAGTCATGTCACATGCAAAGGGAGCACACACACAGGGCTGTATGTAGTCATGTCACATGCAAATGGAGCACACGCACAGGGCTGTATGTAGTCATGTCACATGCAAAGGGAGCACACGCATAGGGCTGTATATAGTCATGTCACATGCAAAGGGAGCACACGCACAGGGCTGTATGTAGTCATGTCACATGCAAAGGGAGCACACGCATAGGGCTGTATGTAGTCATGTCACATGCAAAGGGAGCACACGCATAGGGCTGTATGTAGTCATGTCACATGTTTGAGCTCAATTAGCTCTTCCCTCTGTTCCAGCTTCTTAGTTTCAATTTTTGTTTGTTTTTGTTTTTTTTAACCCTGATTTTTTTTTTTTTGCATGTTTATAGCGAGAGAAACTTCTTCCCGCAACAGTGCTCCAAGTACTTCCACTGAACACTGCTGTTAAATATCATTAATAGCTTCACTGTTATTTTTTGTTTGATCTTTTGTGCAGATGCCAGGTTTATAAATTCCACATCGTCGTGGAGGTTCTCATCATTAGCTGCAATGGACAATGAAGACGAGTGGTTGGTTGAGTCCAGCACACTATCTACCTAATATTCTACCAGTTTTTTAATTTCTCTCAAGAGCTGTAATCAGTCACCAGTTTGAATCTTTTCAGGACAGGAGATTCAGGTTCAGTGATCATTTGGGTGCCCATAATTTCTCTATAGTATCGAGAATTATACATTTCTGTCTAATATTGCAGCCCTAGAGAAGTGGCACTCACATTCAAACATGACTCTTACATTTATATTTACATTTATTAGTTTAGCAGACGCCTTTGTCCAAAGCAACTTACAATGAATAGTAGTACACATGCATGTCATAGACGAGGTCAAACAGTATCAGAGAATCTAACTAACAGTAAGTGCTGTCCTATCATCAAAGTGCACACAAGTAAGTTCTTATATGTAAAACATCTCTAGAATTAACCAGGTACCCTGGATGTACTTGTTTACAGCTAGGACTTGAACTGTCAGTGAGCTCTTTAAGTAGGCCGTCTCTCTGAATTGGCTAAAAAAAAGTTCCCAGTTCTTTTGGGAAATTTTACCCAGAGGCTTCTGGTTGGGTGTCACATAAGGACGAATAACAGAATGTTTTTGGAAGTTGTGCTGTAAATGTTTTTGAAGATGTTTTTGCCCATTCCTGGTAAAACCTTTCAACAGTATTCTGTTGTTTTTGTTATGCAAAGATGACTACATGGAGGAATTTGGAAAACAAGCTGAGATAACCTCTAGATCCTGTATAACAGTTTAACCCCTAGCTGAACTTGCTCAGGTGATCCATGGTGTGAACACAATATTCTTGAAACAAACAGTAAAACGTCCTGGATAAATTTATGTTAAGGGAACATGAATTATAACATTCAGAAAGTATATTTACAATCTTCTGTTTAATTGATGTAGGTGTAAGATTTATAACCAAGTAGACATCAGTGTATTGGTGCGAATTGTGAGTCTCCTTTTCAAACCCACTATGGTTATGGACATGAGCTGAATACATAAAGCTACTCACAAGGCCCAGAGGGGACTTTCTGTTGTACCAATTTTTTTGCCACATTTTTCCCATTAATGAAGGAACCTTCCCCTCAACGTTTCAGATCTTTGGAGAGATGGAGCCTGTGCGGATGACCTCGGAGGGCTCAGACTGCCGATGTAAGTGCGTCATGCGGCCGCTGAGCCGGGACGCCTGCGCCCATTTGCGCAGCGGGAGCGCACGCCCCGAGGACTTCTACGCAGTGGAGACGGTGAGCTCCGGCTCGGACTGCCGCTGCTCCTGCACGGCCCCGCCCTCCTCACTCAACCCGTGTGAGAACGAGTGGAGGATGGAGAAGCTGAAGAAGCAGGCTCCAGAGCTGCTGAAGGTGAGACGTGATGCTCTGGGATGTTTCCACTATTTTGTAAATACGATTGAGCTTATCTTGCATTATGGCGTTGGGCCCTAACTTCAAAGTTTTAGTAATTTCATAGCACTGGAAGCGACACGCCTGGTGGTTTTTGCCTTTAAGCTGTAATTAGTTGTTTTTAGGGGCTAAAGTGATTGTTGTCAGTGGAAACACAGTGATTGTTAGGTGCAGATTTTAGGTTCAAACCACATGGATTTTCTTCAATTATCAATATGTTTCCTGTGCTGACAAACCAGCCTTTTCAGTGCGCTGCATTAATCCTCTTGTCGGTTACGTCAGGGAGGTCCCGAGCTGTGCTGGTTACAGACACCAGAAAACATTATCAGTGTGTCTCTGACCAGAGCCTGGTCCATCCTGGATTGTGAAGGGTGGCGCTAAACAGGCTGTTTATACTGACTATCTGCATGTGGCTGAGCTGTACAGGAGAAACACAAGATCAGAAGACCAAGCTGTTTGGTTTGGCCACATCTTCAGCATATCCAGGGTGTCCTTGTATGGTATGTTGTGATGTGCCCTCGTACCTTTTACCTCCACAACTGGCAGTAAAGCCCACAGTCGTATATCATACTGAGACAATGCTAGTGTTCAGTAGCGGCTCAGAGAAACAATGGACTGTGAAGTGTTCAGGAAGCTCTCCAGACTGTCAATGCTTTGTGTGGTAAGAACTGAACACGGAGAGTAGTTCATGCAAAGGCCACAAATAACTTACGCTTTTTAAATAATAAATTTCTTAATATTTTGTTAAGCTTGTCGATGTTTGTTTTACAGTTTCTGTTTGAATCATGTTTATCCCCTGCCTGTCCCCCCCCCGAGGGAACAGAGGAAAGAGAAAAAAGTGACAGAATTTCAGATTCTCATTTTGTGGCTGAAATGCTCAAACTTGCATCCGTGTAAACATCCCTGCTCTCTGGTGCATTTCAATGTCCCACTGGAGATCAGTCCGACCCCAGTACCATGTTTCATTTTCCTACGATGACGCGCTGCACCCCTGGAGAGACGCCAACGCAGACAGATCAGTCTGTCTTAAGACTTCATAAGCATGCAGCTCAAAACAACAACAGCCGCACAGTCACAGTTATGCAAAGCTCTGCTAACTGTAGCTATTCAATGAGTAACTCACTCAAACATCAAAATCGTATAAAGGTTTTGAATAAATACATCTATCCATCCATCCATCCAGCCACTTCACCGCCTTATCCAGTTCAGGGTCACGGGAAGCCTGGAGCCCATCCTAGGAAGCACAGGGCAGGGGACACCCTGGGGGGGGGGGGGCAGCCCACTGCAGGACACACACACACACACACACACGCTACAGGCAATTTGCAAACACCAATGTACCTAACCCACATGTCTTTGGACTGGGAGAGGAAACCAGAGAACCCAGAGAAAACCCACCAAGCACAGGGAGAACATGCTAACTCCACACACACAGACCCAGAGGTGCAAGGCGACGGCACTAACCACCACGCCACCATGCTGCCCTCAATAAATACACTTAAAAGTTAAATCAGAGATTAAGTGACTTTCCGAAACCTGAAATAATGTTTTAAGAAATGCTGTAAACCAAAAACAGATTGTGAATTAGAGTATTGTGCCAGTGTACCCTAACTGAGATAGGCTCCAGGACACCTCAGACATAAAAAGCACTTTTTGACATTGATATGTAAAAATTACACATCTGTATAAATAACTACGTACACAAATAAGACATACAACAAAAGTATCCCTCTTGGGATACTTTGGCAAGCAGGATTTTGTTAAGAAGGTGAGTAACCCCTGTGTTACCTTGTAGCTTCAGTCCATGGTGGACCTGTTGGAGGGAACACTATACACCATGGACCTAATGAAGGTCCACTCCTACATGAACAAGGTTGTCGCCCAGATGAACAACCTGGAGGAGGTAAAACGGGGTGTGGGGGAGGGGAGGCAAGACTACGTGTAGACAGGTGGAGGGCTGAAATTGTCTACTTTGATGTGGTTCTGCTGTGTTAGAAACTGCATGTAGCTACTTGCCTCATGTCTGGTGATCAAACATACAGTTGTCAAATACATTTTTACACGTTATGCACTTCAGCAAATCACAAATTAATTCTAACATACTCACGTGGCTGAGTAGACTGTAAGGGATATCAGCAGAGTAGAGGTAAAGGCACACACATACACAGTATGGAATGTACAGAGATACCAGTCTTCATCAGTCTGCAAGTCTGTAAACGTACACCAGTCCACATCAGTGTATATGTCTATAAAGAGATACTAGTCCATACTAGTGTTTATGTGTGTAGAGAGATACCAGTCCACATTACTGTAGGTGTCTGTAGAGACATACCAGTCCACATCAGTGTAGGTGTCTGTAGAGACATAGCAGTCCACATCAGTGTAGGTGTCTGTAGAGACATAGCAGTCCATATCAGTGTATATGTGTTTGGACTGTGCAAGGAAACAGGAGTACTCAGTCTGCTTATTCTCCCATTCAGGCATGAACTGAAGGTATAATTAACTGGTCAGCTCTTCTGGTCAGAGGACACAGTGTTCAGATGTAGTACTGCTTTCTCAAGTTGTTTGGCTTTCCACAATTATAGAAAGTATTTTTATTGCTGGTTTTCTCCTAGTAAAGAACCCAGAAAAAAAATGACTTGTGGAGTAGTACATCTGGCATATTAGAGCATATTATATATAAATAAGGTTGTACGGTCAAATTTGTTTAGAAACCCACAAAATGTGTAAATTGCTGATTTGTTCCTTGTGGTTCAGTGTGGTGATGTTTTTCGGCAGTCTTCTCCCTGTTTTGCAAGCTGAGCTGTTAGAGGTACAAAGCCAAAATGAAACCACACCCATTTCCCCACAGTTATGATAGAACTGTATTTAATGCTTCTTTCTCCAGACCATAAAGACCAATCTGACCAGGGAGAATGACTTTGTGAAGGACAGCATCGTCCACCTAACCGATCAGCTAAAACGCTACGAGAACTACTCCGAGATCATGTTGAACATCAAGAAGGAGATCTCCAGCCTGGGACTTCAGCTGCTACAGAAGGACACCACAGGGCATGAAAAGAAGGCCCAGGTACACAAGAGCCTCAACTCCAATGAGCCTGTCTGATAAACACACAAAACTAAAGCATGTTGGAACATAGCTGTAAGGAAAACTCGCAGCTGCACTTTGACTTTGAATGACTACTGCCATGAAGGCCTTGATTTTACAGAGAAAATGTAAAGAAGAACCTTTTCACTCACACAGTCCTGTTGACTTTCTACCTGTCATGTTTCAGCTGTACTATGCACACTTTTATAAAGTCTCATGGCATGGCATACATAAACGTTCCAGACAAGTTTTAAGTACATACACTGCCTCCAGCCATGCTATACATTTCGTGTGGGTTCAGTGTCCCTGGCTGCTATGCATGGTGGAGTAAACAAAAGTGAAATAGCGCATGTCTCATACTGAATAGTGTAAACACTTCACACTGATTATGTGAGCACATACGAAGGTAGCAGTGCCACAGGGCTTGAAGTAATGCTGGATCGTGGCTTCAGCTTCAGTAAGCTTCTCTGCCTCCAGGCGACTACTGCAAAGGAAGCTGCTGTCTTCCCCAGCAAAAAGGTACCGGGACCCAAACCGGCTCCCAAACTGCCCAAGGAGAAGCCCGTTAAACCGAAGAAGGAGACTCCATCCAAGAAGGAGACACTGAAAACAGTGAAGTCAGCAAAGCCTGTGGAGCCGACCAACAAGACAAAGGCAGCGGGCCATCAGCCGGGGGTCGTTAGGGGCATCACCTACTACAAAGCCAGCAAAACGGACGACATCAAGCACAGTTCAGCAGGAAAAGGTGAGGCAGGCATGCTGTAACAACAGAGTTAGGCCAAGGTCCTGTCTGCTTTGACATGTTGGGTCCTCTGAAATTTCACACTGTTTCTGAGTTGCGTAGCCAAAAAAGGCTACGCAACTCAGAATACATACTACAAATATGTAACAAAAAAGCAGAAAAAAGTGAAGACAAAACAGACCACTCAAATTGACAACGTAAATGCACAAATAAACAGCTGTTCTCATTCTTGGAGTAACTAAATTTGCCAAAAGAAAACCATAAAAGCACCCGCAGTAGCAACATTTGTTGCAGGCATTTAGCTAAAGTGCACACTGCTTTGCTGCCGGCATTTAGCAACTTTGCTGTAGGCATTTACCTAAAGTGTACACTGCTTTGCTGTAGGCATTTTGATAAAGTGTGCACTGCTTTGCTGCAGGCATTTAGCTGCTTTGCTGTAGGCATTTAGCTAAAGTGTGCACTGCTTTGCAGCAGGCATTTAGCTAAAGTGTGCACTGCTTTGCTGCAGACATTTAGCTGCTTTGCTGTAGGCATTTAGCTAAAGTGTGCACTGCTTTGCTGTAGGCATTTAGCTAAAGTGCGCACTGCTTTGGTGTAGGCATTTTGCTAAAGTGCGCACTGCTTTGCTGCAGACATTTAGCTGCTTTGCTGTAGGCATTTAGCTAAAGTGTGCATTGCTTTGCTGCAGACATTTAGCTGCTTTGTTGTAGGCATTTAGCTAAAGTGTGCACTGCTTTGCTGTAGGCATTTAGCTAAAGTGCGCACTGCTTTGCAGCAGGCATTTAGCTAAAGTGTGCACTGCTTTGCTGCAGACATTTAGCTGCTTTGCTGTAGGCATTTAGCTAAAGTGCACACTGCTTTGCTGTAGGCATTTAGCTAAAGTGTGCACTGCTTTGCTGTAGGCATTTAGCTAAAGTGTGCACTGCTTTGCTGTAGGCATTTAGCTAAAGTGTGCACTGCTATGCTTTCATTCGTTCACCCTGTTTATTTTCAGAAATGCCACCATGTGAAACTGGCTTTGAGGGACACGGTCAGGTCCTGTGTGTATGATGGCATGTTTCTTCCATGGAATTTTCTGTTCAAGGAAAAAAATTAAATTCTGTTGGAAAGTTCCAAATTCTCCACAAACTGAGCGCACCAGACAGTCAAGGGCTCCTCTGTCATGTGAGGACAGGCAGACACAAGGAGGACATTTATGTTCATCATGGTGTTTTATGTCCATGCTGAACTGGCGGAGAGGGCTTGAGCACGTGCTCCCCCAGCTTGACTGATGACTTGAAACGTAGACCTCTGTAGAGATTTTTTGGAGCCAGCTGTACTTTTTTTTTTAGATCCTGATGTTTATTTTCATATCCCATATTCCTCCATCTCATGAGTCTGGGCACTGTGGTACCTCTGTGGCTCTTATATCGGTGCCACGTCTCTCATCGGCTTTGGCTTGGCTCCCATGTTCGATGCCCTCAGCCAGTGCCAGCCTGAATGCCATGCAAGAGGCGGTGGGAAGATGCAATCCTTCCAACAGCTCATACGCACCTGCCCTGCTTCTTCTTCACAGATATGATACTTACTCTGAACAACAGTGGAGATACAGGATGCTGTTCCAAGTTCTGAGCTGTAGTCCAACACATTGTAAAATGTCAGGAAGATGACCTAATTTGTATATTCACTGAAAAATGTGCCTGTTACGAGTGGTATTCATTAGTAAGCCAAAATTCCAAACTGAAGTTATTAAAAAAATTCACTAAAGCTTAAGTATGATTAAAAGACAATAAAGCATTTCTCCAAGATACAGGTGAAAAAAAAATTAAACAGGGCCAAGAAAAACAGTTGCAAAAAGCATTTGGCAGACCCAGCATTGTGCAGACATGCTTTAATGTTCAGCTTCTCTGTGTGTAACAATGTGCTGGAGCTTTTTTAAAGATACGCATCTTCCTTTTCATTCCAAAGCAAAATTCCATCTTAGAAAAACGACCCACACTTTGAATTTTCCTGGTGCCAGCACTCATAAATCATTGTCTTCATGATTCTTTAAGAGATATCCTTAAATCTCTTATTTTATAGCTTTGGTGTCTCTGTTGACTGAATGAACATATGAATTATCTGCTTGTGTGCATCGGAGAAAAAGCATTCAAGCCACAAGACATTATATCAGTTATTTAATTACAGCCAACGCTACAGTACAATTTTACGTGTCAGTTGACGTTACAGATGATTTGCATCTTTGTGACTGATTCTCTTTGAAAGACGAAATTATCCATTAAGCCATTAAACACAGTGATGCCATAACATCTAATGAGAGGTTTGTATTATCCACAGTTTAGCACATCTACATACTCATATCCAGCTTTAGCTCTCTTGTATCAAGAACTAAAATTACTTTTTTAATATAATTGTGTTTTAAAGCAAAGGTATCAACTGCAAGATAAACATTTCGTGATGATTTGGCTCTTACTTGCACAATAGTAAAATCTGCAATCAGGTGACCTCTTGGGGTCCTTGTGCTATAAACTGCGAACATCAGTTACACTTCTGGTATTGCATTTAATTGTGTGCTCATGTGCATTGAGTGAATGTGACCCACTATTCAGACCCAGACACGTTGTAGGCAACAAAACTGTGCATTTACAGGTCTTTGTATACAAAACCAAGGTACACCTGCTAGTATACAGCAAAATCATGTTGTCAGCGGTGTAGCAGCTGACTATTGCACAATTGTCAGTGACCCTTAAATGCCATTAACCAGACAAGCAAAATTCATACTGACTTACGTGGGTTTAAAGCAAGCATGTAATTAAACAAAAATTTAGCCAGTGAATTTGAGTCATGTATAACACTGTTCATGTTCCAAAAAGCTGGAAATCCAGTTAGAGGCTCATACTGAGCACAAGCCATTGCAGGTGGAACTCCTGGCCCAGTTTTCATCAAGCCTGCTGGTCACTGATGGTCACCATATAGTACTCACTCAGTACAGAATCCATAGTTAAAACATCATTGTCACCAAGCACCCCCACTGACTGGGAACTGATCGGCTAAAAAGTGGGAAGTGTTTTAAACAGTTTACCCCAGACCATGTGGACATGCTAATATACATTAAAAAGGTTTGCTGTATATCGTGCACTTGTAAATGTAGAATATAAGATGTCGTGGATTTCTTCTGTGCCAGAATTCCATGCGGATCGCTGTAAATCAGTAGATCCACTTAGTTGGACCTTTCAAGACTTTTAATATAAGAGGCTTTAAATGTAATTCTCTTCACTCTACCATCACCAAATGCCACACAGCTAAAATGTCTTGAACTCGGGACAGGGCCTTGCAGTCACCCCTTTTGAAACTGAGAATTGATTAGTCTTTAAGAGAAGGAATTTTACTGATGTTTGTCGTCATTTAGTGTTGAGTAAGTCTCCAATGTTTTCTTGCATTTTTTTGCTATTGTCTTTGAAACAAATGGCATTTAGATGAATCAGTATCCCTGGAGAATCTATATTACATACAGAAAATGGAGCTTGTAGCAAACAGTCCTGGCTTTGAGTCTAGTCAGTACAACAAGTTGTTTTCAAATATACATTCAAATATACATAGTCTGCTGAAGTAGTGAATGTACCGCAGAGATCCCTTTTCCAAGCATGTACAATAACTGTATTGTTCCCTAGACTGTGTCCCATTTCAGTTTGTATGAATTATAAGACAAAAATATGTTAATTTGAATATAGGTTCTTAAACTGTATCTTCAGAATCACTTTGTGTCAAGCATGCACATTGGTGCAGGGCAAGGTAAACACAAGGTTTGGATTCAGCAACATCACGCATGAGCACCTAGGTTACTGGCAGCCCAGTGTCCTATAGCAAGTTGCTTGGATGTTGTATGTGGCCTCAGCACAGCAACAGGAAGAAGGCAAATAGGGAGCAGAAGGAGGCAGTGAACCCCAGGCATGGTCTGTCCCTTGGCTTTGTCTGCTGGGATATGTTCAACTCTGGCTGGAAGCAGCCCAGCAGGATGAGGAATGCTGAAGACAAACAGACTCAGGCCAAGTCAGTCAGGCTGAGATACTGGGGGTGGGGCAGGAAAAATAAGTGGAACATAGCACGCCTTCGCCGCTTCAAGAATGGATTTCCTTTGATGCTTGGCAGGAGAAATCACACTGTAATGTTTGATACTTCCATAGCCATGGGAAGAAAAATGCCACAGCAAGACTTACAGACACTTCTTTTCTCAACATCTTCTCAGACAGCCAGGCCAAAGCTCATGTGGACCATGATGCCACAGAGTTAATCTCAGAGGACCGGCACTCTGAGGCTATCATGGAGATCACTGAGAAGGGCACACCACAACCACCAACTAGCACCATGTCCACCATGAGGGGTAGAAGCACAGAGTCCACCTCCACCAGCACCTCCCCCACCACGACCCCCACCACCACTACAGCTAGGCCTCAGAGACCAGCACCAACCATACTACTGCTGTTGGACAACTCTGACAACAGCAGCCGGCTCACTCCCAACCAAGCAGGTACATGGCCAGAATCGGCTACTCTCTAATCCTAATTCATATACAGCATGTTATACACTACTGCTCAAAACATTAGGATAACATTACCCCATGCCTGTTGCTTAGGCTGGTTGACCACAATGATAGACTTTGATGGCGGTTTCTTGTACAGAAATGATTTGTGCATGTTTGTCATGGTCTGCTACTGGTAACAGTGAAGGACCTGGACTGTGAGGGTACAATAGCCTCTGTGGAGCTTCCAGAAAAACAGCACAGCTATGGCCGCAATGAAGGTGCCTGGATGAAGGACCCTGTTGCCAAGGACTCCAAAATCTATGTTACCAATTATTACTATGGCAACAACTTGGTGGAGTTCCGGAATTTAGAGAACTTCCAGCAAGGTAGGCTATTCTTGCAAGGAATGCACAATCCGAATGCTATATTTTCTATATATCCCTTTCATTCCTTTCCATTCCCAATCCCTTATCCTGTACAGGGTCGCAGGAGTATTGTATACAGTATATTGAAAATCTAAAAATGTGAACTAAATACTTCACTTACACATTAATTTTGTGGAGAAATATATTCAAACCAGTTAATAACATATTCTTTTAACAGAATTTCAATTGTAATTCCTCTAAGGTCAGTTTGGTTGAAATAAACCGAATTATCTATAGCAGTTAATAATTTCATTAATGAGACTGTCTCCTGCCACATAGTACTGTGTTTTCATCCCATTTAGATTCCTCCTTTTGAAACTTAAAGATAGTAAAGGTAGGTAAAGATGAAGACGGATTAACAGTAATACCTGGACAGTAGATATTTCAGCAGCTAACACAGAAAGAACATTTTCAGGGCAAGTGGCCAAGCGGAAATTGCATTTCTGCAAATCAAAGAGCCTGAATGGCGGCTTGTTTGTGATTCACTGCCTCTCATTCTTCATCTAATTCACAATCCTTTAGGTAAACAAAGATTTTTGGCAGCCTGGTTTTAGTTTAAGGACGATTACCATTAATGACATTCTTTAATAATTTTACATGGATGCATTTTGTACTTTGACACACTTTCGTACTCTGCCCTAACCCTGTGCCCACAGGTCGCTGGAGCAACCTGTACAAACTCCCCTATAACTGGATCGGAACAGGTCATGTGGTGTATAACAATGCCTTCTACTACAACCGGGCCTTTACCAAGAACATCATCAAGTACGACCTGAAGATGCGCTACGTAGCGGCGTGGACCCTGCTGCACGATGTGGTCTACGAGGACACAACGCCGTGGAAGTGGCGGGGCCACTCCGACATCGACTTCGCTGTGGATGAGAGCGGTCTGTGGGTCATCTACCCGGCCATTGATGACGACTACTCGCAGCAGGAGGTAATCGTCATCAGCAAGCTGGACCCCGGGGACCTGTCGGTACGAAAAGAGACCACTTGGCGCACGGGGCTCAAGCGCAATACCTATGGAAACTGCTTCATTGTCTGCGGCGTGCTGTACGCCATCAATGTCTATAACCAGAAGGACGGAGTGGTGTCCTACGCTTATGACACACACACCAACACTGAGGCGGCACCCGGGCTGCCCTTTACCAATGCGTACGCCTTCACTACGCAGATTGACTACAACCCCAAGGAGAAGTTGCTCTATGCATGGGACAATGGGCATCAGCTCATCTACCATATCACCTTCGTGGGCCAGTGAAGGTTTCCGTCCCTTGTCTCCCAACTCCGCCCATTGACCAAGCACTTTTATTTTGTTCCTGATATGGTCTGCATTCATTCGTTTGTTGATACCAATATATATATTTTTGTAACGTTAGATCACGGCAGACCAAGTCAGTTCATGCCTCTGTATGCAACACGTTCTTCTGTTAACGTCTTCTAAAGCAGATCACGCTTCGGAAAAGACATGAGTAATACTTCAGGAAGATCCTGCATTATTGCATTTGCAATATTAAGAAGGGCTCAATCAAAGCAAAAAATGTGTCTAAGATTTTAAAAATAGTAGTCAGTGACGTGCACTGTCTACAAGAAACTTACCACTTAACATATGAACATCGGTTTTGCTGAAATTTTTATACATGATTTCTTTGTATCTTTACCTGGGACCTGAGTTTTCTCTGGAAAAGAAGAATTTTAAATATCAGCGACCTAAATGAAGCAATCACAGATGTAGGCAACAAATAGACACTTTCCAACCTGGATTAATTCATTAAAATTTGTACTGTACTGGAGTGGCATTACAGACGACCCAGACATGAGCTTTGTTTGAACACTTGTTAATGTAAATCAACAGCGTCACATAAAACGTTAATGTTTCTGCTTCCCGATTCAATAAGCCAATAGTATCATACATAACAAATTTATAAATATGTATTAGTTATTACATTTTGTTATACTGACTATTTGTTTGATTTTGTAAAATAGTTTTTTGTAAATAACATTGGTATACTTTTTTTTTTTTTGCTAAAATAACAATTATACTGTAGATTGCAGTAACTATAAAGATACCCAACATTGAACTGACGTATTTTGTCACTGTTAAGATATTAATTGGTGTTAGGAAAATTTCTCAAAGACCACTCAGGACACCGTCGGAGTTGAATAAGGTAGAAGCTGTTTAATACCTGCGCAGGGGAGCTCTTGAATACCTGCGCAGGGGAGCTCCTGAATACCTGCGCAGGGCAGCTCTTGAATACCTGTGCAGGGCAGCTCTTGAATACCTGCGCAAGGGAGTGCCACAGGCACAAGTCCTACGACACTCAAAGTTACAATTGTTCAAGCATTAGTTTATATATTCTTTAGGGCAGTGGCTACTCATGTGACTAGCTGGGTGTTTATAACAATGTACAACCAGATGGGTTTCTGTGAGACAAGATCAGAAGGTATCAGCATTTTCGCAATCTAGTTCTTGCTTAGTCAGCTACACAAAAGGTTTAACATTCTTAATTTTTCTAACAATTGGTAAAATGTTTTAAGTGAAATTTAGCCATTTTTCCTTGCCAAACTCATTTTAAGATTTGAGTGGTAAATATTTTCTATGAACATCTGACAGAATTAAGTTCTTTTTGCAAAACGGTTAATTCAGAATCCTTGCAGGGAGGCATGGTGGTTCAAGGTTTTTGAACTGTATGCCATTTTCACTCATGTCTGCTGATGACAAATTTAAATAAGAACCTATGGAGTCATTAAAGGCATTAAAGAAGTTTAAAAACATTATTGACATTCATTGTATGAAATGCCAAGATCCAAATCAATATGAACTTTAGAGGTGGTTGTCCTCTGTGGATAAAGAAGTGCTGATTGTTCTAATGGGTTAACATGGAATACAAAAGGTCTCAATTTTTTGTTGTAACATGCCAGTTTGGCTGTTTTTGTAACCCTGCAAAACAATGGAAAAACAATTGTGTAAACACTTTAAGCAAGTGCATAAATCAGTTTTTCCCCAACCTCGCATCATTGTCGGTCATTTTCAAATGGCACTTTAAAGTGAGGAGTGTCTGTTCTACTGAAAGTAACACTTTGCCTTGAGTAACTCTACAGCGAGGGCATCCCTGTAGATGAAAATCAGATCAGGTTTTTTTTGCGTAATTGTCATGAACTGTTGAACATCCAGTTGGTCCTTCCTGATCTTTTTCAGCCCAGCAACCTAATACTGTCACTGAGAGTCGTGCAATTCACGCATCCCCTTCCAGGCCTTGGCCACGTCCCTGTCTTGCAGTGAACAATGTACTATCTAACTTTTCCCTGAAGGGGAAGAAGAAAGAACTATTATGTAGGCAGGGAGCTGTGTGTCACTTTTGCATGCTTAATGTGCTTTTACCAAATAAATGGGGGTACAGACAGATCTGTGTTCTGACTGAGATACAGCAGTTGAAGGTGACCCACTGTCAGAAATGCAATCTGTTGAGATGAGGTTTCCTCAGAAGTTAATTGTTGAATCTCTTCATTTTGGGTCACTTTAGAGACCGTCTATCTTCACTGTGTCAAATGAACATTCAAAATTTTTATAAACGTTCTGCGTCTATCCTATTGAGTTTGTACAAATATACCATGGATACCAAATCGCCTCCCTGGTCAACATGTGCAACCTATCCATAGGTTGCACATAGTCCCATCCATATGGGTTTCTGCACAGATAGACCTGTGTCATCGCAAACCTAGTCCTCACTGGTGACTTTGCAGGTATGACACTCATATGTGTGTTTCAGAGTGTGGCATAGCCAAATCAGAGCATGGAACTATCAGACAGGCCAAGAGTCCAACATTGAAGAGTGGTGATTTCAGAAGATGCACTGTGTTTGTTTGTTTGATTGACATGACAGTTTAGTATTACAGCAAGCTTCACCTTTCAGTCCACATGTACCTAACATGCATAAACATTCATTGTCTTTTATTACAGGGCTATGTGTTTGATGATATTATCCATAGCAGTTGACATACATTTCTACACATCATCATTGCAGCTGAAAATTTAACACAAGCACAGGAAGAGCACCGCTCCCCGTGATACAACAGCAGGACCCTTCTGTAACATGGACTAAAGTCATGTGGCCAACAATAAACAGCTTTAGCCAGTGTGCTAATGGTTTCCACAGAACCCTGACTAAGCAGTCTAGAAGCATAACCTGACAGTAATGTGTCTGTTTGCATCCCTAGTTAATAAGGCAATAAGACTACAGGGAGTTTTGGCTGCACTTCAGTGCTGGAATCTTTCTCTTCCAGCCTCTCTTGTTTAAACACCTCATGCAGACCTCTTTCACTAAACAGCTGCTTCAACATCCCCAGATTAGTTTAACTGCATTTATCCCCTTGACCGCTGCTATTAAGAGTATTGTGGCAATGTGTTTTTGCCCAGTGTCAAATGGAAATTTGCCGAATGACTCGTTAATTCTGTCTGGTGGTATCTTAATTTAAACCCGTCATGGAAAGGAAAGCCCAAGGGTGTGGATGTTACGACGTTTTTTTACCTCACCACGGGCCGTTAAACTTTAGCTGATTAGGAAGACAAACTATTTAAAGTGGCAAGCCCATTTGTGTGGATGTTATGAAAAGTCCAACAGGGGTTGGGTTGGTTTGTAGGTCTGTTAGTAATTCATTTACTACAGGATTTTGAGCAGCGATCATATACAGAGAGAAGACCAACAGGAAGGGCAGGGTAAAGCCCTCAAGGTCTCCGTTTGAGTTTGTCTCCATTCCATTCCACCAAGCCTCATCAAACGTCCCACATAGCCCTGAAGATACAGTAACACATTTATACTTCTGCAGATTCCCTGCCAATAACAAATCTGTGATACATGAAAAAGGCTATAAAATGCATTTTCTCTGCTGAAATCACACGGTACTCCCACATAAAACACGTGACACATTAGGATATATGCATATTGCACTCATACACTCTAATTGAAGTGTTTGCCATCTAGGTCAGAAACTGCATTACCCCGAACTATTTTAATCCTGCCTCTGTTTATTATTTCATCCTGCTTATTTTTCGTACCACCAAAACACTCCCACCCTCGGCAAAAAAAGAGCCAGAATCCTTAGAGACCTCATTCATTTTGCCCTTAAAGCACAAACACTCAATGCATTAGTGACAACTAGTCACTAGTGCATTAAAGACCCTTTATAAAAACTAAAGAAAGAAAACTTTAAAATAAACAAAAGTAACAGACAAGGGTCAGAGCCTACATTAGTCCATTTTATTGTCTTTTTTTATATATGGTACCTTCATTTCAAAAGAATAATGTCCCCATACTCAAAACTCAGGCCACACAATCCACCAGAACACTGTGCCATAATGCATGTCTCACCATACTGTCTTCCTCTGTGACTTAGGCCAAGGACTAATATTTGAGCATTTTAGTCCTGCAGGATTTTCATAATAAGACTGCGAGCACCACCCAAAAGCAAAAGATCAAGGCAGGATAAAGGGCAGGCCCAAGTGGTGAGGGCCAGAAATAGTTCCTCTATGGTCAGAGGGTGGGTGTCACAGAGACACACATCTGTGGTGAATGATCTTCCATAATGGCATCCTGTGCTGCCATAAGAGTCACTCGTGTCACTCTGTACTGCGCAGCCTCGGAGCAGAACATCAAGAGACTGAAGGAAGGACGACACTAATAAAAGGCAGGAGGATGCTGTCTCTCATCACGGTGGGAAGCAGTAAGAGACACTGAATGCTCCAAGGGGCAAAACTGAGGCTCCTTGTAATAGCAATGATGAAACTCTCACTGTGTTGTAATAAAGAGATGAAATTCCTATGAAAATTCAGAAAGGTCAGGGAGATGCATATAATTGTCTATTGTAAATGAAACCCATGTTTATCAGAAGGATTTTTTATGAAAACTGGACCTGAAGGAGCAGCATCTTTCTCTTGGACTGTTTCCGTGCTGTGCATCTATGTCCGTCACACTTCACGTAAAGCTCCTGCTGGATGGTGTTCAGTTTGTTCTGTGGAGACGACCCACAGGAAAGAGAGGTGTGGCTGTGATTAACACTGCAAAGAGTGACAAGGCAGTGACAAACACTGCAAAGAATGATGAGGCAGGGATTAACACTGCAAGTGATGAAACAGTGATTAACAGTGCTCAGTCATGAGACAGAGATTAACACTACACAGTGATGAGGTAGTGATTAACACTGCAAATAGTGATAAGGCAGCATTTAACACTGCAAGTTATGAGGCTACTTTTCAGTTTGGAACATAAAAAGCAAGAAGACTCCTCTGGCATGCAAAGACTGAGTAAACTAACAGGATATTAATGTGCATTAAATAAAGCAGTTTTACAGAAAAATCTGAAAGTTACCCACGTGTTTGCAGATATTGTTTTATCCATCAAATAATACCACATTAAAGACCCTTTATTTAATTTCTCTAGGGTTACCAGTACTTTCAAGCAGTCCAAAGCTGTGTCCTGATCTTGTGACTGTACCAAAACCTTTTTGTTCAGTGTCCTTGCTAACAGAAGTTCATCCTTGTTTAACAAAATACTCCTAAACAATATGTTTACTGATCAAAGTAGGGTTTCTTGGTTTGTTTATTTGACATTTAGACCAACCTCAGCACAGTATCTCTGGCCAAAGCAGAACATTGGCAAGTCCTGAAACATCACAGTAAATCAAACATCAGAGTATGTTTCACCCAATCTGTGACAGGTGGACATCAGAGGTGGACACATGAACCACTTGGCTGATATTTTATACCCATGCTGACTGAAGCCACACTAATGTCTCGAGGACTGAGATTAATTTCATTTCATGGTTCGTTTGAAACACAAGAACAAATGGGAGAATTAAGAGAAAATAGTGAGCTGAACTCTTTTAAAACAAACAGAAGAATGCACCCATGTCAAAGGTCAGTTAAATTCAGCATTAAATTACAATCCCACACAGAACAAGTCATGAATCCACCTTTTTTCTGGATATAAAATCCATACAATATACTGTCCTGCAGCTGTTGGGCAGACACCCTTTTTAATTGCTATGGGAAACATGGTACACTTGAGTCAGTCATTTGCAAGAACTGAGCAAGACAGAAAAGCATGTGTGATTGTGTATTAAACACGCTGTCCTATACAAATCACAAATGCTCTGAAACAGGGCAGCGGGAGTGGGGAGATTAACTTTATTATTATTATTATTTTTATTATTATTAGCGTTGCTGTTAAAATACAGCTCCATATTTCTGGAACAGTAGGGGCAGTAGTTCTCTTATGTAAATTATTATGTAACAGATGGGTTCTATAAGCCAAACACCCCCAGCACAATTTAATTTTTTTTTTTTTTTTTTTAACATGGGACCCCCAGATGCAGATTAATTACAAACATGTTGAAGGGTTCCAGTCCAGAGAGAAGCAGCTCTGGGCACCTCCTCCTCAGTGCTCCCCAGAGCCCTGCCTGCTGTCCTCCATCTATGCTCACCCTCCACTGCTCCTCCTTTGCCTTCACTCCTGAGGCAGCTCGGGGCCCTTCACTTCTCTTTTGGTTTCCGTTAATGCCGCTGCACCCAGCTGCTGCTTTTCCTTGCAAAACAGATCACCTCAAAGCCTTCCTCTTCTGAAAGACCCACCCCCTCACGACAAGTCATCACAGAGCACTTTACTTTGTGTTACTGGAAAGGATAACTGAAAGCTGAAATGCAAAAAAAAAATCTGAAACAAAGGCATTTAAATGACTGTCAATTAACTTCAACTGTTAGTAGCTAAGATGGCACAGTGGCATGGTGGTTAGCACCATCGCCTCACACCTCCAGGCCTGGGGTTTGGTTCCTGCCGTGTGTGTGTGTGTGTAGTTTGCATGTTCTCCCTCTGATTGGTGGGTTTTCTTCGGTTTCCTCCCCCAGTCCAAAGACATGCAAGTTAGGTTGATTGGTGTCTCTAAATTGCCCGTGGTGTGTGACCTGTGGTGGGTTGGTGCCCTGCCCTGGGTGTCCCCAGTAACACTTCCTGAATCTTGATAACATAGTCTTGACTTTTATGGTGTTTTTCAATAAATGAATACACACTAAATCACTCTTTATCCAAACCTGCTTGTAAGCATTTACTTTTGGGTGTGTGGATGGCCTCGGAATGCATTATGCATTGATAATTATTTTTTACATTTAAATTAATTGAAATAGTTTTTCTGATTTACACAGGGAGCATATTAATTACATAAGCTGGCAGCTTGCTGTATATGGCTATAGGTCACAAGTAAAGCTGTTACATTAAAATTCTACTAAACAAAAGCATAGCCGAAGAGACAAGAAGTTAAGAAATTCACTCCTGTTTGTAGAAGCCCATAAATCACAGGATTAAGCACAACATATATGAACAAAGGCCGTCTCATGCAGTTATAGCACACCAAAGGCAACGGCTGTGTGTTAGCTCATGTCAAATGAGAACACACGGGGTGAGGCAATCCGAAGAGCACATCATTCACAGACAAGACTACATGTTTGCCATCTCAGTCGGGTCATCGCTTTCAGTGGGACAAATCAGTGTGCGCTGGGAGGTTCCTGACACTCAGTGCAAGTGCAGAAGACAGATATCCGGTGGCAAGTGATGTGTTGAGAACAAACATGAAAGTAAACAGCCTCCCTCTATAGGAAAGTAGTTAAAATACTAACCAGCAGAAGCAAAACAGGAGAGGATCACAGCTAGCTATAAATGTCTTTCAAAATAGCTTGTCCTGCTTGAATTCGATACGATACGCAAACAAACATCACAAGGATGCATATACAACGATGAAGTAGTTCAAGGACATGGCATAAGGTTTAAAATTTTAGAGAGTATTGTCTCACAAAAAAATTTCGAAAACATAACATTTGCGCTGTGGGACGACACTTTTTTGAAGTCTAGATTTGGCAGTCTGAATGGCGTGCCTGAGGATTCTGTTGTGCAAAAAGTCAAAAGATTCCATCGTGGTCCCACACAAAGGAGCTTACTGTTCCTGTCATACTCACGTTAGCGGGAGTCTGGACTCACTGGAATGCACAGAAACTCCCACCATCCCCGACACTGACCCCTCCGAATACTGCTCTGTCATGCACATTATTACAGTTAGCATACTTGTACAACCAGCAGCCACTTGAAGAATGAAGAAATTGTCTTAGCCAATGAACAGATGAAAGATTTTGTTTTTTGTATTAGCACTTACTGTGTCTTTACCCTAAATCCAGGTCATGTAGGTGTCAACATTCTCACTGGTTTGCCTACATGAGCAAATCTGGTGATCTCCTCATGTAAACCAAGCTTTGACTCTTAATACATGAAAAATTGGCCAGTCAATAAAGAAACGGATACAAGAAGCCGTGTGTTTGTTTTGGGCTGTCTGAACAAAGGCATGTAAACGCTGGGCCGACTGGCAGTGAAAGATGAGCTACGGCTTCAGATCTCACTTTGAGGCATAAACAGAACAGACATGGCTACCAGTCAGGCTGCGTTAGCTGCACAAGATGTTTAGTGTGCCGACAAAACTCCATAAAATCTGCAATTCTGGTAAAAAGGGTAAGTAATGGAACAATTTAGAAGTGTTGGCAGCGTAACAGGATGTCACGCAGAGTGGCTTGGTGGATGTAAACACAGCATTACGCCAGCCATAATAGCACCTCAGCGTGGGACGCATTATTCAACAACAGAGCAACATCATGGCGCTTCAGGCAACAGGACTGGTTGTTAAATGACAGGTACCATTTCCAGGAGAGTAAGAGGACACAGCTCTCAGATGTAAAGATGATGGAACTTCTGACCATGAGGTGACCACAGCTGAACGGGCAGACCTCTCCCTTGGTGGAAGACAGCCTTTCAACAATCTTAAGAGTTAATTAACTGCCTTCAATCTTTAGTAGTTCTCCAGATATGTTAATGACCAAAATTGGACCATTTCAGTGTGTTTGTCACTGACAAAAAAAACTCTCATAAAAGTAATCATTCAAGGCAACACACAGTAATGAGGCCAAATTATCACGAAAGAGCTTAAGGAAATTATTAAAACCAACATTTTATAAACAGCCTTTAGAAGGGCTTAATAGAAAACCCAAAGCATAGCTAAACAGATGCCTTATCATGGGTTTGGTAATTAACAGCTAATAAACCTGGTGTGGTATGTAGTACTCATGGACTTACTGTAGATCTTCTTGGGTGTTGATATCCTACTGAGTAGAGGGTGGATGAACAGTGTGACTGTACACAGCACGTAGACAACATTGCTGCTTTACACACCAATGATGCCGCTGTACCCTTAAGCAAGGTGCGCACTTAACCTGAATTATTGCAATAAAAGAATCCAGCTGAACAAATTGAAGCTGCAAGTTATTATAGCTGTTCTCAACATATCCATCTGCTAAGCAGCTGAATAAATAATAATTATTGCAAGATGTTAGTGCATGAACCAATTCTTAAATAGATAAGTTCAGGACTGTTGACCCAAGTTCCTGGCTAGTCAGTACTGCATTATATGGAGGTTTACCATGTAACTGTCATGTGATAAGTGTGTGTCATGTAACCTGAAAGTGATTTGTGTTAAGCAGAAATTCCTGTAATCTAAGCATAGAGTAATTGAGGCTCATGTTCTGTTTACTGACTTGTATTACTTAAAAATACATCACACTGGTGCAGAAGTCATCTGACATTCAGCTTTTTAAAAAATGTTTTTAATTTCCAAAAATAATTTCCAATTATTTTTCTTAGAACTAGTGTCAGCACTCTTGTTGTACGTTGAAAGTGGTGTGTTTTGTGAAAAACACAGTTAATCAAAAAAAAAAAAATCTTCCCTTTTTTTGACCTTTAGCTGTGGAGAAACATTCTTACATGATTTTGGGAAATTTCCTGCAGCAGCCTACAGTTGCTTCATTTGGCTTCAGGAATTAATAAACACTGAGTGACCTTTACAAGACCTGCCTTGTTTTTGTTGTTTTTGACAGCTGACAATGACCTAATTAGCACCCAAGTGAAATCGCATTCCTGTCTAAGTGCTACCCTCATAGCAACACTAGACCTAACCTATTTCCATACCTTCCAAGGAAGCACCATTGTGTAAGGCATCCCTGAAATCCTGAGCACTTTATTGTCACAGCTCTGATTTCCCAATTTCTACATGCCCTGAGTGAAAACAAAATGGGACACAGACTAAAAAAACACAGTTTTGTTTCCTCATTAGTCTGGATACACAAGGGTCAGTTGTTTGCCAAAAATTCTTTCTTGCTAAATCCCTTGTTTCTGCTCACATTCTTCTTGCCTGTACGGACAGCCGCTGCATTCCTCTGGTGGAGTGTGTGCGCTACTGCAAATCTGCACGATCATGCTCTGTCCAAGCCCATGGAAAAGGCTCACGGATGTGTCCCCCAAGATCTTGTGCAAACAAGGACAAAAAAACTTTCTCAGAACAAAGAGAAGTCGTAAAACAAATATACTGATAGATGAGTAGACATTAGGAGACAACTGTGTTTCCCCAGCTGGTGGCAGGTGGTGAGCGCTGTCTTAAATTTCCTTCACAGCTTCATCCAGTTTATGGAACCAAGGACTCCTTCAGATGTTAGGAACCTCACTGCGAAGGCCCACCTCAGTACGGAAGCACCAGCTCCAGCCAAGATGGATTCTGAGCCATTGCCGTCACCCACTTTGAACAGATACAAAGAATGTTCCCTTGCTTAATAATGGCACCCCTTTGTTCGGACAGTTTTAATGTTCTGATATATTGGGTTTGTCTTCCAGGACGCAGAGATCAATGGCCTCTTTCACATCACTGCAAAGGACCCTGGGCTCCAAGAGGGAGGAAGTACAAAGATAATATCAAAATTGTAATCTGTGGTAAATCCAAAATTCTGCTCATGCAACTGGTTTAAACCCACAGCATTAAGATATAAAGTCACTGGGCAGATATTTGTAATTTGCACCAGGACACTGTGTTGTGTTGCTTAATGCATAAAACAATTGACAAAATTAACTGTAGGTTAAAGTGACGTTTGACATGACATGCAGCTCTTTGCAGTGCCAGGAGACAAATTCCACATTGCATCACCATATCTGTGTAAACATGGCACGAAATCAAACCACTAAACATGTACAGCCTCCAAGACCATGAAGACCAACTGTGGTTCTGTTTTCCTCTGACACGCATCATTACCATCAGGTACTAAAGACAGAATGAGCACAGAGAGGGCCTGAGCACAGAGAGGGCCTGAGCACAGACAGGGCCTGAGCACAAGGACAAACTGACAGATTGTTGTGAACCCGCCCTGGTGATACCAGCGCATCTCCATCCTGTCCTTTCATGGTTAATTTAAAGAAAATGAAAGAGCAAATGTAATCTGAAAATAATAATATTGCTCTGGGCTCAGCTTGAGAGGAACAGATGATGACGCGGGGCGGGGGACTGAATCAGAGGAGGTTCACAAGAAACACACAATTCCAATGAAGCGGGTGTTTGTGTGAGTGTCGTACAGTGTCTGGGCCAGGCCAAAGGGGAGCGTAGCGACTCACGTTCAATACTTAGATGCCCTTTTGCGTGCAATTTCACAGAAGCAGGCAGGCGTGCACACAGTCTCACACACACACACACACAAAGGCACATATGCATAAAAACAAATACACACACAACGGCACACACCTGTTGCACGCAGTAAGTCTTTCAGTCTGGCTCTGTGATAACCCAGCTTCTAACATTAAAGCTATCTGAAAAGGCGTGTCTTATGGTACGTTTTGAGCATGGATGAAACGGCAAATCCTGACCCCAGGTGTGAAGAGGAAAGCCTAAGTAAGGGAAAAGTGATAACTAAGAAAAGCTAATGAATTGCACACACCCACAATTAACAAGCACATCTTCATTACAGGCAGCAGTGGACCTTGACTAGCTGGACAAATTTAAAAAATATGAATACCTGCACATGCAAAAGCATAGCAATGGCCCTTACAGTTTTATGGGCCATAACAGTTATATCCAGTTTAGAAAAAGACTTTGGAGCTACAAAAGTGCAGATTAATTCTGTACACTGTTACACTGTTTCTCTGCTGAAACTATCATATACCTATAGCAGCATTGGAAAACTAACCACAAATGTTTGCGATGATCAGATGACTGCATGCATTAATTTCATCCTTGAGGCATGTTTGCCATACATGTCATTATAATGTATACTTTGAGGCATGTAAACACATATGCATACAGACCAGAGGCTGAAGAACAGGATCTGGGGAAATTCTGCTCGCCCCTCTTCCATGCTCAGCCAGTCCAGTTTCTCAAGCACAATGACGTCACGCTAGTGGGGGAGATTTGCATACAGCAAGGCTGTGGCTACACAATCACCCTTCACTCTGTCTCTCCGTCTGTTCATCTCCCCCACACGGAGTTTGTACCAGATAGGATCTGCCTTTGGATGCTGATGTGGAGTTAGTTCAGAATTTTCACTGACAACAGTTAAGATCAAAAATTTGTACTGCAAGAACAGGCTATTATCTACCTTGAGTAGGCAGCTGATTGGCATTTGCTGAAAGTACCTCCGAGTGGAAAGCTAGTTTAGCAGAGCTGATCGATTTACGCTAGCTTTGTCTGGCAGCAGTTTCGCCCTCTGGAGGTAAACCCAAAAGTAAAAGATCCTCCCTTAGCCAAGGAGCTAAGTAGTGAGTTCAGAAAGCTGGCACTGACTGCCAATGTGATGGTATCTGAAAACTTGGACTTGATCCTCAGTTGCCTCAAACCCTGTACAAATATTTAGTGAGAAAATAGTGTAAAGCATCATAAAACATGGGAGAAAGTGTCCGCCAGGTGTTCACTCAGTGCCTCACACCATATGGGCATCACCCTGGTCTTTTATATCTCAGTGTATTCACTTATACTTCTCTCATTTATTTATGTGTCAGTTTACACTTTTAGATCTCATCTCCCTTGGTTAGACTCCAGATCACACATTTAGGCCTCAGCTCACTCATTTAGTCTCTAGATCGTACACTTAGGCCTCAGCTCGCTCACATAGGCTCCAGATTACGAATTTAGGACTCACTAGACTCCAGATCACTCACTTAGGCCTCAGCTTCCTTGCCTAGGCTCCAAATCAAACACTTGGGCCTCAGTACACTTGCTTAGGTTCCAGATGACACACTTGGAACTTTTCTAATTTGCTTGGACAGCTGCCATTCCCAGCTAAGTGGTCTGCTGCCACTTCTAAGACCATGAGGGCAGAACGTCTGTTTGCAGAAAGCCCTTCACTCAGACCTCCGGCAAACTGAACCAGTACGTGGGCGAGGGAGAGGGGCTGTGTGAAACTGGACTCTGCATTCCCTAAATTGCAGAACATAGTAATATGCTGGCTGAGTGTTATACATTTGCACGGGAAAGAGATAGTGTTATTGTAAGAAATTCTATTTCAGCATTGCGCTCTCAAATATGATTCATTGTGTGACTTTATTCCAGAAAAAAACAAGCCATCATGCTAAACAGCATGCACTCAGTGGGCCTTTTCAAAACCCGTCTGAAAATCCAATTTATCACAGCATAGTGAAACGCGAAAGTTTTCCAGTCTGGCACTGAACTGGGTGTACTGGTGCTTGTACTGGGCTCTCCCCCACCTACTCCCGCTGCTTACTTACAGCTTTTAAAATGGTCTTGTGTGTGTGTTTGTGTGTGTGTATGCGAGTGTGTTTTTTCTAAATTTTGTCTTCCAAGTCAAAAGTAAGCCCTTTTGTACTGTTCAAAACTTTAACTATGTCATAAAGACTATGTGCCTTCATTTACTTTGTACAGTCAACAGAAAATGGAATTCTGTTATTTTTTTAATTATTGGTCTAAAAAAAATTTAATTTGAGACTGGAACACTGTCATCTGGCTTTAAAGACATATGGAGAGATTTCAGGCTGGCTTATTGTGAAGTGTTTTCTTCATTAACACATGGTGTTAAAGGTTCACATGAACACAAACAGGACTTCTCTTGAAAATGATAAACTGCTCCATGTTTCCCATGTGCTCCCCAAATGGACCCTTTGGCTCCAGTGCATTGATAACGCACATAACGTTTTATTTAGACACTTCCTTTTGCGTTGCATCTTACATCACTATTTCACTTCTGGTGTTATAAAACCTGCCTCATGGTCACCCCTTTTTAAAAAAGCAGTTTTTGTATGAGGGGTGTTTGGTTAGCATGACAAATCAAGTGCAGAGTTTCCTCTGGGCTTTTCCTGTAATGGACCCACTGAACACTGATGATGCTCTGCGTCTGGCCAGCAAACACAAGGAAACCACCCAAAGTGTCCATGCCTGCAGGACTAGTCAGTATGCAATGTGCACCTGTTCTTTTGGTCCTAATTTATTTGATTATTCCTTAACTGGTTAGACACTAAAAGACTTTAGAGATAAATAAGATTTAGAATCCTTAGTTTAAAAGTAGTTTAGTGCCATCAGACTGACAGGTCAAGGTCAATTTATTTATACAGTGCATTTAAACACAACGTCATTATCCAAAGTGCCTCACAGGTAAAAAAATTATAGAAACATTCCTTGTGTTTTTAAACCTCAAGGTTTAAAAACAATGCTTAGCTATGTTGTCAGTACAACAGTGTACTCCATAAGTGTTTTCTCATGAATTTGTTGACAGAGCATGTGATTCTGATACAGAAAATTAAAAGACAAGACTGTTTTACAAATGTAGTGCCTGTTTTCTGTGTAGCATAAAATTAATTTCCTTGGATGCACAGAACATCTGCAGTATTATGAAGAATAACAATACACAAACCATTTTAATATGGGATTCTCTAATAAGCAATCTCTGTTATCCCTGTTAATACCTGTCATTTCTCTGGGCAGATGCCAGAGGCCAGCTCTCAACCTGGGATTAGTAAAGACTCAAATGATATCCTTACACCATTAAAATCAATGTTTCTGGGGAAAATTCCTAAAATATCGCATCTGACACCTCCCATTTACACACAGCATGCTGGATTAGCCATGAATATTCTGTTTCACATGGGGAAATGTTCAGCTGATTTGTTTTAGCAACAGGCCTGTGCAGACCCAGGGCGAGTGAAGTTATGCTCCGCTCGGTACCCTTGAGTAATTACATGATTGCGGTGCGCTAAGAAATACCTCCTCCGTGGGACACAGCAGCAGGTGATGATGACACTGTAGGACATGAGACAGCAGTTAATGTGCTTGGATGAAATGTCAATCTAAGATGGCAAAAGGAAATAAAGAATCAGGAAAGATGCAGTGCTATCTGGTTAGGGAGCTTGTGTTTTCAGTTGCTACAACATCTCTTCTTCAAAATAGAATTAAGTCAAAAAAAAGAAAGGAAAGACAGCCAACTTTGGAAAAAAAAAATCATACACTAACATCACTGGGGTTGGCTGGAAAGAGGATGTCCAGGCAGGTGTGGTTTTCCCTTTGAGATAATTAGAACTATTGTACCCCTGATGATAGGAAGCACACCCTGTGTACTCACTATATCTGCTTCTCTGTAAACCCCCTTGTGATATTTCTTCATCAGTGACCAAATGCAAGCATTAAAGTACAGCAAAATCACATTAACCACAGTCCTTTGAGCAATCAAGAATGATCAAAAACTTCTTTTTCTCCTCACAAGTTTTTCCCAGATCTTTCCAAATAAAACACAATACATGCTTCTGGGACACAGCTAATTAACTGACTACAGCGTTGGTTTGTGGATCATCTACAGATACTGTGCAAAACATACGTATAGACAAGCATTCAAAGTAGGTTTCAGTATTGGTGCCCCTGCAGATAAAATCTCTGCCCAGTCCTACAACAGTCAGGACTGAATTAGGCGCCCTTCTGCCACAGGCATAGGGTCCACTATGTTTCTGCAGTGAACCAGCGGAGGGTCGGCTGTGGTCTCCAGTGGTGGCAGCAGACAGAGTGCTGAGTTTGGCCAAGTGTTAGGAAGACGCCCTAATGTGGGAAAGATGGGAGAATACAGCCAGACCCACGCATGGCCTCATATCCCTGAGAAGGGACCCACACCAAGGAGTGTGGACATGAACGACATGTGTGGCCTTCATTCATCTTTATTCTCCTGGAAAATTAATTTTAGGTTCATTTAAAGCTGAAATACACACTATAGTTATTGTTTTCCCTCTTTCCCTGTGTACGAGGCCTTTTGGAATAAAAACAGAATGAATAAGGAAAAAGTACATCCCTGAAGCTTATAAAAAAAAAGCCTCTTTAACGTTGAGATGCTGGAAAATTGAACACAAAAAGGCAGATAGCACTATAAACGGAACAGGCTTTTCTGCTGTTACTGAACTAAAGTGAATTATCCGGACTCACTAGTGGTGTGGTACAGAGGGGGATGCACGGTTCCACGCTGATGTTACATCATCACACCGAGTGACTGCCAGGATCTCTCCATGGCCTCAAGAAGCACGAAAACACATGTATCAGCTGTATGCTTTGAATGACAAAACTTTATTCTCAGGCCAGATGTTAGCACGTCTGTTTTATTTTATTAGTTTATTAGTACGAGAAAGCAGTCATGCATGAATAATGCCTAAAATCCTTTGTTTTGTATTGTTTTTATTGTCTTCTGAATGAAATATGTAATGTTGAACATTGTACTTTGGGCATAAGGGACCGTGAACTGTTTTCATTCAGCTTTTCAGTTTGCTAGTAGTAAATAACTTTAAAATTCCTGTACTGAGACACTTTGATTTGTGAGCAACATGTCTATTTGGTCTCTTTATAGGCAAGCAAATGGCTCCACAGTGAGCTGGGGAAGCCCCCTTCACTACAGCACTGGCTTTGCATGTTTTGGAGCATCACTGAACAAAACAAAGCAACAAGGAGGCAAGCAGCACATCAGCACCTGGACAGGAGTGAGGTCATCCAGACAGGCACTGTGCAAGACACCCGAGAGGCAGGGTTGGAGGTAAAAGGCAGGACCTGCCAAGACAGCAGCTGGGTCAGAACAATAGGCACATAACACTGGATGTTTTTGTGGTCTACAGAAAAAAGTGTACTTTGACCTCAAGGAACACTTTTCAAGGAGAAATCTGGACTCGTTTTAAGTGGGACCTGGGGTCCCTTTCAATGGGTACTTAAGAAAAAACTGACATCCCAACAAACCCCCTCCATGACGTTTACGTTAGCCATGAGAAAACATGCCTGGTTTTGTCCGTTACCTTTCAGCAGCTGAGGCATGAGGTTACCCCATGTGGTTTCAGAAAGTGGTTGTTTCACAAAACAACTAGGCTTGTTCACACAAACAGAAAAGCTATTTACTCCACATAGCTGTGGCCTGCATAAGTGGCTCTGGTGAATGAATGTCCAGTGTTTGTTGCTAAGTTACCAAAAAATTCAGTTTATTTGCAGAAAGATACAAAAGTTCAATAAATAAATTTAGCACTTAAAAATTCCGTAGTTTTCTGTATTTTTCACATAACGTTAATAACTCAAAAACCTGTAAATCTTTATCATAATTTTAAGAGTTACACAAACTCATACCATTAAATTACTTTAATGGTATTACTTAAAAACCAAAGTCATATGTCTTATAAAAAGTCCAGACTGATGTGATTTTCAATGTTAGCTGCTAATGAATTCCACACCATGTAAATGCTCCTCTCCAACTGGGTCTTAACCACTTGGTCAGCGGTACAGGAAGAGGCCACCTGTGAAGTTATGTTAAAATGCATCTCACTGTAAGGCTTCCCTTTCAAAACTTCAAAATACAGCTAGGCAGCATGCTCTGCAGCATTTGATGTAACTTCCTGTAAGTTCCCTCATGCTTAAATGGCAGCCTGCCATCCAATAGAAATGAAGTAATGCTGAAGGCATGTGATCAAACCTTGGGGTCAACAATGAACTACAGTGTAAATCTTGTCATTCTTCACAACTTGATTTTATGTACGTAATGACTCAGGATAGGAGAATAAGTATGGCTCTGTATTACCAGCATATGCAGAAATGTGTGGTCTTCCTATGATCTCAAACGATGGCACCCAAACCAGATTAAACAGACCTCCAATCAGAACACATCACTTTCTACCATACAAAAGGATTTAATCGGAGTGTTAACAAGAACACCAAAATATCCAACATTATCTCAAGTCAAAGTATGCATTTGAGGAGAATAAGAAATATTATTCCTTGCCTGTCAATAGTCTTTACTATATCATTTTGGGTGCTCAGGAGAGTATCTCAGTTGAACAGAAGACACGATGACTGGCATGTTGGTTTAAGAGCATTGTCTTCACAGTGTTTGAAAAATCTAGGAACAAAATTATAGCCAAATGAGAAGCTTTTTACTGATCTAAAGCTTTTGAAGCTGATCAAGGCCACACTCCTTACACAAATGCATAGACCGTCTCCTGTCATTTGGTACAAATCAGTCTAGTAATGAATAGTTTCTGCTGGGTAATGACTGGTATGATGTCCTTAGAACAGTGGCCAAATCGGAACAGAATATATATAGCAGAAATGAGGCATTTGGAGAACATGATCTTGCTCAGAAACAGGCCGATGTGTTCGGAGGTGAGCTCTAGGTTGGGACACTGCTCACATGATGGCTGAGCACAGCTCCCAACAGTGATATCAGCTTTTAATGAAGACAGCAATGATCACCATGGATACGGCGCCATGCTGGTGTGAGAGGAGAACGGTAGTGCTCGTCAGCGTTAGGGCGGACTTGCTCTGCCCAGGTCCATGCCATCTGTCACACTTTTTTGGAGCTAATAAGCAACCCATTTGGGAAGGATTCTGTGACACTCCTTGTTGTATGGAGATGAATCATCCCAGACACACTTTGAATGCTCCTGTTGGGAGCACTTGGCAGGAGGAGGTATGCGTGTGGTGTCTACGAGAGACCCCATGAAAAATAAAGTCAGTTGTACCTCTCTTCCTCTTCCAGCAGCTTATTTAAAACAGACACCGCATGCTAATTATTTTTCTGTTTGCAGTGTTCTGTTTCCTGAAAGATTTACGTAACACTTACATGCAAAGGAAGGCTTTCCATCCAGAAAATGTGTCAATTGGTCCTGGCTTGCAAGCAAGCTGTATCAGCTAATTGGGTCTGTTGTGTACGAGCAGAATCTTAACCAGTCTGACTTTTCATCCTTGGCCCCTTTTTCTTTGGGGCTCTGGGTAAAGAACTCTTGAGAACAAAGAATTTTGAGCTATACAGTTACGAGTTTAGAGAACGAACCACGAGTGCATTTGTGCATAAACATAACATGAGAAGCTTGAACACATTAGCACCCTATGAACTCTTCTAAAATAATAGCCTAAGGGTTGGTTTGAAGTTCTCTCTTCTGAACTCCCTGCGTGTCATACAGTGCCCAGGTGCCCAGCGCATGTTTGTTTTTATGGCGGAGGGGATGCTGTCACATTCTATGCATCATTTCCAAATGTATCTGGAAGCATGTTTAGACAGAGATAAAACCGCTGTGGTATATCCCTCTGACCTACTCACTGCTGTGGCAGGTGAGCCGCTGTGGTATATCCCTCTGACCTACTCACTGCTGTGGCAGGTGAGCTGCTGTGGTATATCCCTCTGACCTACTCACTGCTGTGGCAGGTGAGCCGCTGTGGTATATCCCTCTGACCTACTCGTGCTGGTCCATGGTGAAACGATGCTCTGATGAGCCCTGACCACGAGCTCACCCACGTCATGTCCCATACTTGTACTGCAAGTACTACTGTAGAGAGGAAGACGCTTTGCAGAACATTTTCCTTAAGAGAGGTGGCATAGCACATCAAACACCAAAAAAAAACCCACTCTTAAAACAGTGCACATTCTGAACACACGTAAACTAGCCAAACAGAGTGCCTCTTTGATGTAACGCTGGCATAACCAGTGTATGCAGTCATGTCAGTGATTTGGCCTGGAAGAGATGATTTAGCTGCGTTTACATGAATCCTCATATTCCCCCTTTTAATCGGAATAATGGCTCAATCAAAATTAAAATGCATCGTGTAACCACCTCAATCAGAACAGCCTGGCCTCATTCGGCTTAATCTGACCAAATTTAATTCTGAACAAGAAGGTTGGTGTAACCCTTTAGTAATCAGATCATTTGGTTACGTAAACACTTGATCCAATCCTTTCCCTCGTGTCGAAATAAATATATTCTTTCTTTGCACGTGGGGATTAACATTAGGTCATGTGACATTTCTGGGAGGAACAGAAACATGGAGGCAACAAAACAACACTGGTTTGGGGTGGACACTTCTTATTTTTTGAAAATTTAAATAATTAGAGATTATTGAACTCTATTTGTGGATGAGGTGGTACAGCAAATGGGCGGATGGATGAAATCTACTTACTGTTATAATGCTGGAGGGGCTGTCAAATGTGTGGCTTTGTTATAATGCTGGAGGGGCTGTCAAATGTGTGGCTTTGTGCGTGTGCATCTTGGGTGCAATAAATCTTCATGAAGGCTCCCTCTAACAGCTCGGAGTGGGTGTTCACAAGTACACGGCCGGTTCACAAGTACACACCCTGTTCACAGGTACACGCCCGGTTCACAAGTACACACCCTGTTCACAGGTACACACCCGGTTCACAGGTACACGCCCGGTTCACAAGTACACACCCTGTTCACAGGTACACACCCTGTTCACAGGTACACGCCCGGTTCACAAGTACACACCCGGTTCACAGGTACACGCCCGGTTCACAAGTACACACCCAGTTCACGAGTACACACCCAGTTCACAGGTACACACCCAGTTCACAAGTACACACCCAGTTCACAAGTACACACCCTGTTCACAGGTACACACCCAGTTCACAGGTACACGCCCGGTTCACAGGTACACACCCTGTTCACAGGTACACACCCTGTTCACATGTACACACCCTGCCCGGACTCCGTTTCAGTCACACATGGCATGGGGTAACTGCTAACTCCATTTTATTATGTGTAGACTCATCATTTGTGCTGAAAGCGGGTCTGAAAAGAGTCAGTGCTTTGTGCCTGGAGGACCACCTACGCTCTCTCCTCGGGTGCGTCCATGAGCCCGCTTTATGGCTCTTGCTGAGATTCGTGCAGTCCAGAGGCAGCTCTGGATCAGACCACGAACAGCGTATGGATAAGATTCCTCCAGGAGGGGATGGGGAAGTCAGCGTTGTGAACAGCTGCAAATGCCCCTTCTGATACCTGAGTCCACACAGAGCACCAGGTTCAGAACATTAAAGTAATCTGTCCTTGATAACAAAGGGCAGACTTTAAAGCAATTTGGAGGTAAGATGAAACATGATTCAGTCACAAGTATCACAGAAGGTAAAGACATCAAATGCTCAGCGAGTGTGACTGATCAGCCATGAAAAATTACAGTAGTTAAGATGATGACGATGACCTTCCACAAACTAGGTTGAAGAATAAAACCTTTGTTTGTCTGCCAGTATTAAAACATAATCATTGCTTATACAGGACTACCAGAACCCACATTTCATTTACTATCATGTGGTTTATAATAATATATTATATCTGTTATACTCTATCATTTCAGTCATACTCTTGTCTTTAAATAATTACGGTTACCGGCTTTACTGAAAAAGACAAGGCTCAGGGACAAACCGAAGTGTTTATGCAGATTGGCAGATTTTCAGATATCAGATAAAACCACAAAGTTCACATGTTCACTCTATGCCGCATTAGTACGGTATGCAAACCTTACTGAAAGAGCCATCTGAGGTCTGATGAAGGTTCAAAACACAGTATTGACGTCTTTATTACAACAGAAGTAGGTGCCAGTTTCCATCAACTGAGTGTCAATATCTTGGCACACAGCTGTTTAGAAAGCAACATTAATTCAGCTACAGTGGTTCACATTGTCTAGTTATACATGCAACGTTTATTTATTTATTTTTTTTTTACTGAGCCAAAGTAATTACAATTTCTAAAGATACTCCATTGGCTTTGAGGAAATTTTATTCTTCTACCTACTGCTGAAGTTACCAACAGAAAATCTTCAGCATTGTTCCTCTGGTTGTGTTGCATGTGAAACTCTCTGCATCACAGGCTCAGTTAAGACAGGGAAGGTCTGTTCATCATCCATATACAGAATCCTCGTGAACTTGATTTCGCTGATCACACCTACGCTCAAGGGGTGGAAACAATTGTGCCCCTGGAGTGAATAAAATTAAGCATGACAGCTTTTCCCAAAGCAGCTCCTTCAAGCAACATGGACTGTAGAATTCACATCAGCATTGTCAAACTCTCAACTCCAGAGGTCCTGGAGAACATCTTAAACATCTGACTCAAGAGAGGCTCCAAAATCCCCATCATGTCATGGTACCACTCCCTAAAATGGGGCTTCACACCACGCTCAACTGTGCTCCAGTGAGGAATAGATCCTCCTCTGTGAAACATCTAAAGTACTCCAGACACATCTGAATTATACAGGATAGTATTTCTCACAGAATGATAATGTTCCCTATGCACAGTGGAGTCATAATGCTTAAACCGCTAAAAATAAGATGTTCATGGTTTCAAAAGGCGGAAGAGTGTGTGTTCATTCTTTACAACGTGTGATGGTTATCAGCATATCATACACGTAGCACTGGCTGTGCTCTGGATCAAAGACAGACGAATGAAATGTGGTTCTTATTACCGTGACTCCAGTCCAGCAGACCCTCATGTTACAGCTACAGTGCATTAATGAGCACTATACCATCTCATACCACAACATTCCCTCTAGACACAAAAGGCAGCACAAAGTCACATCACATGTGTGCATTACTTCACATGAAGTAAGCTGAACAAATTCTGGGTGTGCTGGAGGGAACCCAACAATGGGACATGCTTTCCTGGAGACTGTAACACTCTTGTTTTTAAATGTGGAAACTGCTAAAGTGGCCTGTAATCCAGGACATGTGAACCGGCTCCAATGGTGGGAACTTTTCTTTTTTTAAATATCACTCTTTAAGGAAAGCGCAGCTCTGATGAACCTTACTTGGTCATGGGAAGCGTCCGCTGCCCTGGGAACCGAGCGAGCCCATGTGTGTATGTCCAGAGCGCAGTGGGAGTCCTGACCTTTGGTATGGTAACGCTCCATGTCCATGCATTGTACAAAGGGTATCCAGAATCCTAAAGAGGTGGGAGGCAACACGAAAGGTTATTCCTTAAATCCTTTCTTAAAATTGGAAATGTGAGTTTGTAAACCCAAAAAAGAAACATACAGGTGTTTTTTAAAGTAAAGACAGGGTCGACAGTGCAGTACATTTGGTCATCATGGCTCATATTAAAACCTGAGGCCTACAGTGACTTACTGTACTCTGCACAAACTAAAAGTGCATTCTAAAAACAAACTGCTGCGCTATAGATCTGCAGCTCGTTAGAAAGAACATTTACGAAGTGGATTTTTTTTACTTGTGAGGCTAAAACACATGAGCTGCAGATGTCCCTAAAGCTGAGTTGAACAGCAGATTCTGCAAACTTCATGCTTTCTTGCAGCAGAACATAAGCCTCGGATTCAAGTACACCAACAGTACACGCGACAAAATGGCACTTCAGGTGACTAGAGACATCTGTATAGCCTACTTCATTGCCAAGGAACTACGTTTATACCAGATGGAGCTTACACTGGGGTGGCGAGACTAAACAAGAAGCATGGCAATTACCTACTTGGTAAGATAACGTGACATCACCGAGCACAGCATCCAAAGCTGAATGAGAAACAAAGCCCCGCTCACCAAAATTTTTGTACCATCTGCATGTTGTAAATCACCAAAATGATGTGCACATAATTTCACCCCGACACACCACTGAACTTTCTGATTAGCACGTCTCTCTTGACAGGGAATTGTGGGTCGTGTGTTACCGCAGGGGCCACACGAAGGCACTCAAGCACGTGCTGACTCTGTCGTTTTCCCTCCTCACCGTGATGTCATTGGGTGGAAATTGTGGGAACTGTGTGCCGGTTCAGGTCTGTAGTGCTGAGAGCCGTCACTAGGGACGGCTGGCTTTACCACCAACGTTTCTACTCTGCCCCCTGGCTTCATTCTCCTTTGTTTCTCTTTATACTAAACTCAGTTCCACTAAAAAACAATTAAGGCTTACATACAAAATTTTCTACCAGGTAAATATTCCACTGTTACATTATACTGATTAGCCATAACATTATGACCACTTGCAGGTGAAGTGAATAACATAGATTATCTTGTGACAATGTCACCTGGAAGTGGGTGGGATATATTAGATTGATGTTGATGTATTGAAATAAAAATAAATTGGCAAGTTTAAATATTTGAGCAACTTTGACAAGGGCCAAACTGTAATGGCTAGACAACTGGGTCAGGGTAACTCCAAAACTGCAGCTGTTGTGGGATGTTCCAGCCCTGCAGTGGTCAGGACCTACTAAAAGTGGTCTAAGGAAGGAAAACTGGTGACAGTGTCATGGACGGCCAAAGTTCACTGATGCTTGTGGGGAGTGAAAGGTGGTCTGTGTAGCCCAATCCAGTAGAAGAGTTACTGCAGCTCAAATCGCTGACAAAGTTAACGTTGGATCCAATAAAAAGGTTTCAGAACACACAGTGCATCAGTTTGTTGTGTATGGGGCTGTGTAGCCGCAGACCAGTCAGGGTGCCCATGCTGATTCATGTCCACTGCCAAAAGCACCTTGAATGGGCACATGAGCATCAGAACTAGACCATGGAGAAATGGAAGAAGGTGACCTGGTTTAATGAATTACATTTTCTTTTACATAATGTGGATGGTTGGGTGCATGTGCGTCACTTACCTGGGGAAGAGATGGCACCAGGATGCACTGTGGGAAGAAGGCAAGCTGGCAGAAGCAGTGTGATGCTTTGGGCGATGTTCTGCTGAGAAGACTAGTGTCCTGCCATTCATGTGGATGTTACCTTGACACGTACAACCTACCTATTGTTGCTGACCAAGTACACCTCTTCGTGGATACAGTATTCCCTGATGGCAGCAACCTCTTTCCGCCAAGTAATGTGCCATGCCACACTGCAAAAACATTTTAAGAATGGTTTGAGGAACTCAATAACGAGTTTGAGGGGTCGACTTGGCCTCCAAATTCTCTATATCTCAATCCAATCAAGCATCTGTGGGATGTACTGGAAAAACAAGTCCAATCCATAGAGGCCCCACCTCACAACTTACAGGACTTAAAGGACCTACTACCGAGAGCTTAGTGCCAGACACCATGGCATACCTTCAGAGGTCTAGCGAAGTCCATGCCTGGATGGGTTAGGGCTGTTTTGGTGGCAAAAGGGGGAACTACTCAATATTAGACGGGTGGTCAAAATGTTATGGCTGATTGATGACTACACCAATCTCCCTCACGAAGCCATTGGAGGGTGCTCACTCACTCACCAAGCCACAAATACGTATAGCAGTTCACCTGAACTTCACATCTTTGGACTGCAGTAGGAAACACATGTAAAGGAAGGACGTGTAAACTCCACCCACACCGCGCCAATGGCTCAAACTGTTCCATTACGTCACGCTTTTTATTTTGGCATAACTGTGAAGAGACCAGGTGAACTTTTCCAGCATTACATAACATTACTGGTACGCGTGAAAACGTCTCTCCTGCATCTATTTTTATTCAGACCTCAGCCCACCTTATAAAAATATTTGTAGTGCCGATCAGCTTGCTAACGTCTTGTTAGAGAAGTGCTATATAACTGAAAAGAAGTGACATAAACATTTATTTGCCTGCTCTTAGTTTGGTTAGATTAACTGTGTTTGATGTAGCAGTAGTAGGTGCCAACGCATGAGCCCGAACATCTGAACTGTGAAAAGGATAACGGGAAAAATCTGCAGTAAATACAAGAGTGTGTGGCTGTAAAAAAGAAATAAGAAACTGAAAAACATGTTTGTCCTACAAATGGTAAAAGGGTGTTTACAAAACCAGAATACTTTTTTCCTGACATTGGTACACATGATTTTAGCTCCTTTTGTCTATAAAGTAAATAAAATAAGAGTTTTGTGGGGAGTCTGCACCTTTCCTCTGTCAGCACACACTGACCTACCTGCTTCTCAGGAGAAAGAGCGTACATCACAGAAACGTTTTAAGTGGCAACTTGAACTTGAAGGTTCAGCTGAGGGACGACGGAGAGATGTTAATAATGAGGGTGTTCGCTCTGAACTGTCGGTGTTGGGTACACAGTAATCTCTCTGACAATCCAATCCCCAAGTCCTGTTAGTCACTAGGCCCAGACTGTGGTGCCATTTGTTCTGTGCCAGGCTAACAGGCAATAAAGTACCTCACTTAGTGCTGGCACTCAACTAAGGTGCTCAGGCTTTATTTTTCACAGCAGGGAGGAATGCCTTTGAAAGACAATGAGCCTTTTTCACTGGCAGAAGGACTGTGCCAGTGTATGTGTCTGCCACAGACATGTGATCACCTGACTGGAACGCTTTGGTTTGCCTGAGCAGATGTTACAGCAAATGCTGTGTGATGGATGGACACTGAGGTGTTTGTAGTGTGCACCACCAAACTTTACATTCTTGCAATTGTCACAATGAATCTGTAATGTCTTTTTATCTTGGTATAGACCAACCATTAAGACATAAGTTGGTATAAGTAGTATCAAGTTTAATTATATTATTTCTATTACTATATATTTCCACTTCTGAGCTTTGTATTAACTCAATTCCATTCAATTAATTTTTATATAACATCTATCGTAACAGTGCCGCTTCAAGGAAACTCTGACCCCTGTGCCCCTTCAACTCTGACCCTTGTGCTCTTTCAACTTTGACCTCTACACTCCATTTTGAAGCCCTCAGATGAATGGCAAGTAAAACACTTGTGAACATTCTCAGGATGGGTCCTGCAATTGCACCCTTGAAAAGTCAATGAAAAATCAATTACCAGTAGGTATGAGGCTTAAACAGCCACTATGTCAACTTCTCTGCATAGGAAAGATCATCAGCATGCTTTACAAACTGAGGACTAAGCTGCTGATGTTTGGAGAACAGCCCAGAAGGACGGCGTCAGGACTCTCTTACAAGCACTGCCTTTTCAAGATCTCAAGTTAACAACACTGGCCAAACCACATCCAGTTTTATTCCCAGAGAAGCAAAAAGGGAAATCTGTTTTGGTTTCAACAATGTTCTTCTTAGTCTAGTTTGTAGAGAACAAGCCAATATTTTGTTAACTGTAGTATAGTATCCAGGCTTCTTTGTTCCCATGACAACATGAACAGTTCTTATGTCTTTACAGTGTAACTATATATACTGCAGTTAAGATCACTTCCTTTGGCTACAGAAACAACATGCACACTCTAAGGAGAGTGTCCCACTGTGTAAATGGACCCGAGAGTTGAAACAGGACATTGGTGGAAGAAACCAAGAGATATTTGCCTTGAAAAGTGACAGTGAAAACATCTTACCCTGAATACAAAGCAGGTAAAGTATTATTGGACTTTTCTTTGGGTTAACGGAAAACAAAAGACAACCAACAGACTTAGATTATTAAACTGAGCTCAGCACATAAACATTTCATCACTGTTAGGGCTGGTGACACTCTCATTCACAACTGTTTTCAGAGACATCCTTTCAGAGACATCCCCTGGGCAAAACCAAAGTTCCCACAGTACATCTACAAAGACAACAAGAAACAGATTCTTATGGCCAAAACAAGATGTTGAATAACAGAGTCTCATCTAAATCTGTTACAGTAAGGTCCAATTCAGCAGGTTTTCCACATAAAACAATATCTGAGTGGGTCTCAGTGTAAAATGTTTAATCTCCCGGGGAGATTTGATGCTTGTGACTATTTTTAGGTGGGAGGGAGGGAGGAAATGAGAGGACGGACAGTGTTTCTGTATATCTACTGCAGACAAAAGCCATCGTATATCTACCAAACTGCTTCTCATCTGCAAGAATCCTTTAATTAACATGTAAAATGTTACTCTAAACCTTACAAATAGTCTCTTATCATTGTCTCCAAAATACACTATTTTACATACACTAATTAGCACTTGGTGGGGTGGGGGGTGTTGGCTGTGTCCTGTGACTGTAAAGCCAGTGTGTTATGTCACCACAAAGCATGTTTTCATTTGTTAAAGATGTGTTCAACAGACTTGGCTCTGTCCTGGGATATTTTAATTTTGGGCAATATCTTTGGAGTCTTGCTATTTTCAAACTTTAAGCATCAAGTAGCTATTGAAACTGAAGAGTTTAAAAGCCTAGAGTGAAAAGCATGTCCAGATCCAAGAAAATCCATTCCTTCTTATGGCATTTCTTTGCTGTTTTGTTTTTATGCTGCTGAGAAATGTAAACCTTTTCAGTTAGCATTAGGGAAAGTAGAACATTAAACCTGAATATGGACGAAGAAGGCCTTAAAGCGGTTTGTGATGAGAATCCTACTGTAGAAAGATTTGGGAGCCACATCTAAACTAAAAATATTACCGCATCTTGCATCACAAAAAAAAAAAAACTTTGATTCACAATGACTGTGTAGCCTGGAATGTTCTGTTAGAGAAACGAAAATGCCATCACAGTAGGCCTCAAGAGAACTTGGTTCAAAGTTGAGATAAGTTATCATACTGATCACTGGTGCAAGTGTAATATACTGTAAGACAAAAACTGAAATTTGTTCATTATAATTTTTTAAGCTCATTTTCATTACATCAAGATGCACCACCTGGCAAAAAAAAGTCTCGTGTGCCTGTGTAGGCGGTGTTACTAGCTGGTACTGCTTCAGCTGGTCTGCTCTAAGCTCAGCAGCATTATGTAGCAATAAAATGAAGTCAGCTGAGCATCTGAATCTACTGAATGACCAGGTTCTCTCATCAGTGGATTCTTTTCTTCCCTGACGACACGGCATATTCCAGGAACGCCAAGATTCATCAGGCTAAAATTGTGAAACGGGTTCAAGGACCATGAGGAATCACTTATACACATGAAGTGGCCACAAATGAGTCCTGACCTTAACCTTCTTGGAAGTCTTTAGGATGTGCTGGTGATGAGAGCGGTTCAACTCTCTCGACCTCAGTACAAGATCTTGGTGAAAAATTAATGCAAATTTGGATGAACATAAATGCTGAGACGTTGCATAAATTAATCAAAACAATGCCATTTATATTTCAAGAGGCACAACTCGACTTTTTTTTGGCCAGGCAGTGTAATTAGTGCCTAACAAGCAATGTCAAAGCATGGATGTTTCCTTCCTTAAATATAAGTTATTTTGATATAGAAATTTCAAAGCAAGGGAAAAGCCCTAAATGTGAAATTAATGCAAGCCACTTCTCATTGTTCAACACAGACTAGCTTCCCGAAGCACCACTAAGTGTCACATCTGGTGCCTGTAGTTGCCTACCCTTACCACTAGGCGCCACTATTTTTTCTTTCTCCACTGTATGCATTGCTTCTCACTTGTTCCTTAGTTAATGATATCAGTGTTGTCACCTGTTTCTTGTTATCTATGCTTTATTTAAACCCTGTTCTTCCTTCAGTTCCCTGCTGGTTATTGTTGTAGTGCTATGCCCATGTTGAGAGATGTATGGTTAAGTGCCCCCTTTGTTTATCCCCAGATTTTGGTTTGTGCTTGTATTCTTAGTGTTTGTCTTTTGCCTCTTGTTATTAAAGCCTCGCTTTTTGCACAGTGAACCTCGCCTCTTTTGATCTTTACCTAAACATTACACTAAGTTTCCAATGACAACCATCCCATGTGGGACATCAGCTACAGACTTATCTGCTCTGCATAATGAACTGATAACACTCCATAACCTACTCGTTTGGTAACCACAAACATCTTAATGTATAATTTGGCTTCTGGACTGACCTTGTCACCTTTCCTAAATTCTGTCACTTATGTCACAGGAAAAAATATAATTATACTGAACATTTACAAAACCGGCAACTTTGTTCATAGATATATTAGGACATTACTATCCATAACATTTTATTTACATTATTTTTTGTATGCTACGGGGTTACTACTTTAACGGCCAAGAGGCAGATGTTGGTACATGTGATATCAATGGTCAGCCCTATCGCAGATACAGGTTAAAAGCTCCATGGACCACAGAACACAAAGACAACCAAACAAAAATGTAACTGTCTACTGAAATTATCGTTTTTTAAGTAATAATCACCACAAGTGTTAGCTTAACATGTCAGGTCTCTAACATGTCTTTCCAATGGAGGCTGCAGAATCTGTCAGGAAATTAGGTGGATGGAGAGTGAAAATCCTGACTGCTTTATGACTCCTCCCCCATATGATAATTTGTGCTGATGTAGGTTCGTGTGGAGCCAGTTAAAAAAGGCTTTCTCCAAAACCCTGGATGTGACATATACCTGTGTGTTTTGACCGTGTCACCATCTGTCACCAGGTTCTTCTGCTCCTCTTCCTCTGTCTAGTAGGCTGCTTTTCCAAAATGTAGTCATGTTACTTTTACTGTGAAATCAACAGGAGATAAGGACAGGGGTGAGATGAGGCTCAGTATGACTGTAGTGTCCTTTAGGGGTCCAATGCCAACTGCTTCTGAGGCCTTATAGCAGGGAGTGCCACCAAACACTCAGCACTGTTCAGATGGCAAGAAGAACTGGACAAGAAAGCTGGAACTCCTAAGCATGGAGAAGAAGATGGAAAGGAGGGGCCTGTCCAGACCAACCACTACCCCTGATCTGCAAATAACAGGACAGCCATGGAAAACTGGGGGCCATTGGAGACAATACCTTCTCAGAAACAATATTCACACTCATGGTATCGCTTTGAGCATACAGCTGCCAGACTGAACTACTTCCCCACACTTCACTATCATGAGTCATTGCACAGTCCCATATTATCAGTGTGTTCTTGCTTCTTTGGAGACAACAAACCAAACCAGCACAGACTTTCCATCCAGCATATGACTATTGTGCCCAGTTGGAAGTCACAACCCAAACACCATCTGGTGCAGCTGCATCACTGCATTCTTGCAAGGGGCTGGGGCTGCTGCCTGGATAAGCCACTTAAAAGGGCCACTTGATCACAGCGCTTCCTCAAGACTGCCATGTCAAGATCAGTCTTCGCTGGGCCCAGATGCTAGCGGTCTTATAGCCATCAATCCAAACAAATTAACAGGATTACCCCTCCAACCCCACATCTGCAGCAAGCAAAGTAGTTTTCACACAGCTGCAAGGCCCTGAAAATCTCTCGGTAATGTTTTGTGTATATTTTTTTTCCATCTTATTGATCTCCCATGTCAATGACAGAGTCATTTTCAATTATTTGTGCATGACATGGTTGTTTGAAAGCTATTTGGTGTCTTGCTGCTGACAGACTTTATGAGGTGTTACCGATGTTTATAAACATGACCTCTTGCTTCAAAGTTTATGTGAAATACAGCTCCCTTTGGACTGCATGTCATAACTCTGACTAGACTGTGATATTAACAAGGTGAACTGATATCCATATCTACAGAAAGCTGAAAAGACTGCCGCAGTCACAAGCTCCAATCAAATGCTCAAGTTACTATTACATATTTCTATATACGTGTTCAATATACCACTTCAACATCCATTCACCACAACACACTCATGACAGCATGAGTGGAAGTACTAATACAGCAACCACTCGGTCAATGAGCAATTTCTAAACCCCATTAAAACAAGCTCTTGACACAGATATATTTACCAGCATAATATATCTTACACAGATAATCTTAGCTATAACCATGTTGACCTGATTCACAACGTTTTGATCGTGTATTTTATTTGTTTATCTGGCTAATGTTTGAAAGCAGTGTTCAGTAAATACATTCTGTACCAACCCATGCCAGGTAAACCTCATTACTGTGGCTCGCTGTTGCTTGAACAAGAGAGAGTAATTTAAGTCTAGGTCTCCAGAAGCCAGTTCATGATACTGTTTTTTCTTCTTATAAATGAAATGGGTCACCAAACCTCAAAGACCTGCCTCACCTGGTAAAGACAGGACTTGAGAAGCTATTCAGGCAATGCAGTGAAAAATCTGTGTCAGAGTGTCATGGGTTCTTCTGCTTAAGAATTCCCTCAGCAGGGCCTTAGAGCAGCTGTGGGGTCCTCTGTCTCTTACCAGGCCCCAGCAGGCAATGTACCTCCAACGAAGAGCAACAGGTGGTGACGACCTCAGGGGATAATAGAGATGAACATGGGGGACCCTAGTTAAGGTCCTCTCCCCAAATAATCCTCCACCTTTACCTGCCATGCAACTCAATGATGAAAACAGAACAAGAATGGCTCAGGCTGACTCAAGGTATTCCCCACCAAGGCAGCGAGAAGGACGCTGATTAACCTGCAGTGCAAAAACTAATGTACTTCTAAACATGGCCCAGAGAAGTTAGCTGCACGCTTGTAGACATCTCCTACAAAACATGGATATTACATTTAACAGAAAAATAAAGGAAATGTTCACATGAAGAGGAGGATACCATTATCTACCCAACTATTCAGAGAAGCAGTCTATTTAGGTCAAACAAAGTAATGGCTTTAGGTTAGGTCATACATGTAGTGTCACATGACCACATCAGGACAGAGCATTGGCTGACTTCATTGACCAGGCAGCCAATGAATTCTCTGGATGCCCATGACCTATCATAAATGGAAATTATTAAACCAAACCAGAATTTACCTGAGAAAGGAAGGGAATTCACAAGCATGCACTGAGTACTTATAAGTGGAGCTTCAGCAGTTAAACGAAAACAAAAAAACAAACGGCTTTGAGATAATCACCTAAACAAGGAACAGACTGTGGAAGCCCCTCATCTCTCCCCCCATTGTTTTGTCGTAAATTCTTACGCGGTATGAGCCACACCACATCAGCAAGCCAAGTCAGGCAAGCAACTGAAGAAATATGTCGGCAGTAAATGATTGCTGGAACAGTTGCTGTCACTCTAGTTACTATAAAAAATAAAAAAATAAAAAAAAAATCACATTTGCAGATGCAACAATTTATACAACTTTTACCACTGGGTAAGTGACAAGGAGAACTTCGACACCATATGCTTAACGTTTTGCCCAAAACTGTCCCTCTATCTGCCTTACTGGGGAAGGTCGTTTGACAGTTCCACACGCAGCGTGATCTAAGTCATCTTTGTGGTTTCCTCAGCCCTTCCAGAACACACAAATGGACCGTGAGCGAAGTCTCAGGGGCGGTGTCACTGGCCTGGGACGCTTCTCTCCAGTTCAGCCTAGAGATGTTCCACTGTTTGTGTTTCTTCTTTGCTTCAGATGGTTTAAGCTTAGGACTCTGTGGGTTTAAATGTCCTTCTTGACCTCAGACGTTTATTGACTTTGATACTGAAACAATATTTGCAGAAAACACTGACAAGCCAATGTATATAATTTATGAAAGTTAATGAAAGTAAATGTTTTAATGCACATTGTGTAGGTCCACTTTTATTGCTTTTTTTGCAATGAGTCACAACTCTGTTCTACACCAGCTGCAAACAGCTTTGCTTTTCCACTGGAGAACTCTAAGCAACGCAGCGAGGCAGCCTATAAAACCGGCTCTCCTGATCATCTTCCCCAACAGCAATTAAAGGTAAAAAAAAAAAATGAGCTGTCCCTTGCTGCTGTGTCCACAGACTTGAAGCGTTGGTTCTGGGGGACACCCAGGGCATGACAGTTACCCAACGATCCACCCCAGCCAAGAGCTGCCCCCTAGAGGGAAGTGTGAGAAGAGCTGGCTCACAGTACCCTTCTGATAGAGCCCATGCTCTCCCCCTGTCTCAAAGAACTAGGGATGGCCTTCGCTGTAGGGTTTCCCACCAGCACACATTCACGACTGTGAAGACCCTGGAGTGGGCCAGCACGGACCCCAGCACGAAGATAGTAGACTGACTCCCCCTGCCAGCTCACAGAGCCAGTCTGAGATCTTCCTCCACTAGTAGGTACTGGACCCCCCCCAACATCAGTCCTTGCAGTACATTCATCCCTCCACTCTGAGACCCGGAGACCAGACAACCTCTCAGTACAGGCGGAGTACAGTTCTGTCAAGGTCTCCCTGGCTAAAACTCTCAAACAAGATTTTTAAAATTAAAAAAGCATTCTGGGATTTTCTGTATTGTCGTGATCTGTATTTTCATGAGGCCTGTCATAAACAGTTCATAACGTCAAGGCTTTGAAAAGCATTTACCACAGGCAACAAGTATGTCTTCTGCCAGTGTTCTGTCAAGAAAAGGCAAAATTATTACATAAATACATAGGGAATCTAAAATTTAACATTTATTGTTTTATCAGCATGCTGTTTCTGTAATTTCTTTGTTTGGCTGACCACAGTATCCGAGGAAGAATTTCTGTCATGGTGGGGCTGACGACAGCTTTGTGTGCAGAACCCTTGTTAGTGGTAACCTTGGCCAGAGACAGTAGGTGAGAGCACAGCTCAGTTAACCATTATGGAATGTGTAGACTATCTTGAACCCCATCAATCTAGTAGATTGTCCTTCGTTTGACCTTTATGTTTCCCATTATCAGAAGTTTAACACGTTCTCAGAGACCAAACCTCTGATCTATCAGTTTTAAACACTGTTTAATTCATGAAGAGTATAAAAGTCTGAAGAGCACTGTAACCATGACAGCATATAATCAAATACACCAAACACTGTCGTGTTTATCAACATTATGACACCAAAGCCCGATGAACTTCTGCATGGTATAAAATGGAATTCCTTTTTTGTTGTGGCTGCAAGTTTACTGTTATTAGGTCTGAGACTCTTTTGCACCTTACTGACACCCTCATCCCTTCACCTACAACTGGGCAGAGTAACAACTGGACATATATCACCTGCAGCATTTTACATTTCCCTGCCAGAGAACTTCCAGTAAATAGTTCTAAGCATAATATATTAGTGTAACAGATGTGTCAGGACAAGAGTGCAATTAGTTCCTCTGTAGTAGAACATCTAGGGACATGTTTCTGTGCTAATTTAAATAATTGGTTGAATCCACCAATTAGAAATAAGCATTACAGCCAATATAAATGGGCTGGAAGAAAGTTCTAAAGACAACAGTTAAACAGGGCATTGCAGGTACGCAGTAGGTTGATATGGTAGTGGTCAGTTGTGAATTGTTAAAGGTTTAATTTAAAAAAAAACAGCATGCCATCATTGAGGGTTTACCTCAATGTTCCCATCATTCATTCATTCCCTTTCCATACTGCTTATCCTATTAATGGTCACGGGTCTCCCCAATATAAAGTGGCGATATAACATTCCCAAGCAAGAAACTCAGGTCTTGTCTGGTAACTCTATGTGGACTGCAAGGTTGCAAGTTGAAGCCCCAGTTGCCCCTGTGACACTGGCACCCTGTCCATAGTGCCTGTTGCCATGCGCCCTATGCTGTTTTAGGTAGGCTACAACCATTCTGTGACCCTATACAGTAAAGATGTTGAAATACTGAATGTTCACAATGTTGGAAATCTGTTTTCCCCTCTTTCATAAAACATGAAGAAAGGGCAAGTCAGCAGGTTTTTTTTTTTTATGAACCAAAGGTAATGCAGAAACAAAAGTGGCGGTCGTAAGGTAAATGGGTGACAAGACAGAAGACGTAACGTAGCACAGGCGCTACCAAAGATGATAATGCCAACTACGTGCTTAATCTAAACAGAACCGTGTCCCTTTGTGGGGAGGGCAAAGAGAATTCATACCACAAGCACAAGACCTCCCAGCTCTCCCCTCGAGTACAAAGGATATTTTTTCAGTTCCAGCTGATTAACATAAATGGACTTCTTTCCAGAATACGCAGAAGTCAGTGCAGCCCCAGTGTTCACCTGGATCAATTTCAAGCCCTTCGTGTGTTCCTCAGACTGGCGTGACAGCCGGCAGCGGGTGACTACGCCTCTCCCCTCGTGGTGTAGAGACGAGGAACACCCTCGACCGGGCCCCACTCCAGGTCGCGGTCTCGCCTACAGCCCAAATGTGCCGTGGGACGATTACTGTAGTCATGACGACAAGCCTGAGCCGCGTGCCTGTGCGCGCGAGTTTACTGTCACACTGGGGACAGCGAAACTTATTCCGATAATTCAAGACTTTTCAGTGCTCAAAATGAACCTTTTTGACCATATATTGTATATAAACTATCACAAACAAATTAAATTACAAATTTACTTCCCCTCATCTCCAAACTTGTCATACGTATGTCAGCAGTACATAATTTTAAAATATGATAAAATTGCAGTTGATTCACTTCCAAAAATATTGACACAGATGTAAAAACAATGTGTTAGCATTAGGTAATTTCATTTCGTAATTTCAATGGAAGAAAAAAAAAAAACAAAAAAAAAAAACTTTTTTTTCAAAGAGAATTAAGGCAACCTTCACGAGAAAGATACATGCGGCACTTTTTAGGAGTCCGCAAATAAACTGTCTTCAGCCCCCTTTAATCGTGAATACTGAAAAGAATAGTGCAGCATTCTTACATTTATGCATGTATATATTCTAAGTGATTACGTCACAACATTTCAAATAACGAATAATACAAATACAAAGTTTTATGGCAATATTAAGATACTAAAATGTTTATTAAGAGCTTTGAGATTTGACCCAAATATAAAGTGCATTATAAGTAAAATTTTTTATTTATTATTATTATTATTATTATTATTATTAAACAACGGCGGCACGGTGGTTAACACTGTCGCCGCGCACCCCCTGGGGTTCAATTCTCGCTGTGTGGAGTTTGCATGTTCTCCCTTTGCTTGGTGGGTTTTCTCCGGGTGCTCCGGTTTCCTCCCATAGTCCGAAGACATACAGGTTAGGTTGATTGGTGTGTCCAAATTGCCCGTTGTTTTTTTTTTGTTTGTTTGTGTTTTTGTGTGTGTGTGTGTGTGTGTGTGTCCTGTGGTGGGTTGGCGCCCCGCCCTGGGTGTCCCCTTCCCCTTATGTGCTCTGGGATGGGCTCCAGGCTTCCCCGCGACCCTCACCAGGACTAAGCGGTTAAGATAATGGCTGGATGGAGATATATTATAATGTAATTTAACATATTGTCATCCTTTCTATATTATAAACAACACATGACGCTAAATCACAGCGGTGAAACCAGCATTAATGAAATCTATTGGCTGTTCATGCGTGACACAAAAATCATAAATTAAATTACGGTTAAACAGATACTTAATTTGCAAGCATTTTTTAAGGGCTGTTATGAATATGTTTTGACATGACATTCACGTAAACGATTTGAATTTAGCGATATCTCTAAATGAGTTTGGTTTGTCAGCTGTCTATTATTTCCCCATTGAATCGCAGGCTCATGGAAACCCATTTTGGGAACTGCTTACATATAATTCAGCTCCGTTGTTTTCATCAACTGTACTTCAATTAGACATGTTGCTACCAAAGAAACGCCGAGTTTTCAAAAGCCGGCGCTGTTCCATTGTTTCAAATATTTAAAAGTTACATAAACACAAACTTAATGTTCAAATGATATATTTACAGAATGTAACAAATGGCAAAGTATGAAAAATGTGTAACCGTTCAATAATTAAATCCCAAAAGCTGTTCACATATTTGTTCTAAAAATGACACAATAAAGACGTTTATAAAAGGCTGAGAGAGAATGTAAAAGAATTTAAAAGGTCATCTTGGAAAAAAAATCTCGGACATGAAGTAAAGGACCTCAGTCGTCGTACTGCCAAAACAGCGGCTGCATTCAGACTGGAAATGGCAGTGGGGGGATCACTGTGGGAAGTAGGCTGTAACACGGAGGCCCTGCCCTTGTTGCCCCTGGTGCCCTTGTTGCCCCTGGTGCCCTTGTTGCCCCTGGTGCCCTTGTTGCCCCTGTCATAGCATTCCCCGTTCATCGTGCTCTGGATCACCACCACACAGTCCGCGCCTCTCTTAGTTCACGCGTTAAATCCAAGTAAATTTAAGGAAGACGGACTACAAAAAGACGAGAAATCTTGAAACTTACATTTAGCATGGTGACACCAGTATAAGAACTGCTGTCTTCGTCCATACAACCGACTCTACCACTGAGGCACTTGGCATTTAAATCTGTACTACGGATGGGTCAGCGACTGCCAAAAGTGCAATTCGGGTTACAAAAGAGCCGAAAAACGCAACTCAATACACGCATTTTTGTCGCAATAAATTAGCTTCTAACTGAAAATAATCATTGTAATTACGAACGACTTTTGCATGAAACGTTGCCAGACGTGTAACCAATTTACACATGCTGTATGCGTTTAAGTCAATGAATGTGTGCATTCGACCAATAAGAGATGACTTTAGACTATCGAAGACTTCATCGCTATCGCAGTGTTTCCGTGCCCATTTACCATCCAGCTCAAGGTGTAGAAACTGGTTCCTAAGAAAACACACAGCTGGAAGTGTGACAATTGGCAAAGACTTCCAGTCTTCCTACTACACTCCTTTTCCTCATAAGCATGAGTCACACACAGACACACGCACGCACAGAACCTTACCCCAAAACATCACACTTGAAGCCTCTTCTCTTTTTTTAAACAAGTAATCAAGTAAAAAATCACCAATACTGAATTTTCCCAGCATATCTGTGTTCCTACTTCACCCTTTTTCCTCATTAGCATGAGTCACGCACAGACACACACAGAACTTACCCATACTTCACCCTTTTTCCTCATTAGCATGAGTCACGCACAGACACACATACAGAACTTACCCATACTTCACCCTTGAAGCCTCTTTTCTTTTTAAAAAATGAGTAAGCCAATGAAAAATGAACAATACTGAGTTTTTCATCTTGTCCCAGTACATCTGTACCAGCAGCAACTCCACATTATTGACCCAGATGATGAGCTCAGAGGTTCTGGATGTGGGCAGCAAGGAAACCCGTGGATCATCTGGGTCAAAGGACCTGGACCAGTGTGCATGTCAGGTGGCCCTCCCTGCCAGAGACACTGTTCAGGCGAGGGCCACCCCACACATTTCTGGTAGTCCTGCATGTCTCAAGAGGTGTGAATTGAGAAATCTGGCATTATTAAAGCATGTATATTGTCAGCATTCCCTGTTACATAAACCCAGGTAAGTTACACTCTTCTTTCAACAAACAGCTATGTGAAATTTTTGGTCACTCACAGGTTATGCAAATGTTTGATAATTTTTCTGATTCAGGCTATTCACTTTTCACAAGAACCCAAGAGTAGAAGCCAAGGACTTAATCAGAAATCTGGGTTACTTGTACATGTAAGTGCTTACACAGAACCAATTAGTCCATGATTTGCTACAGTGGTGCACCAATGGACAGATGGCACCCCGTACATTTGCCTATACGGTCTATCCCCAGGGCCGGCTCTGCTCATATGGCCTGTCATAAATTGGTTTCATATGTTTTAGTTTAAATGTTTGTGCACAAACTCCTCTGTCTCCATTGGTGTATAATTTAAAGTGTGAAAACGGCCCATAAGTGATTGAAATCCATGCATTCAATACACCATCTTTAATTATATAAAAGAATATATGTAAAATATGATCTGAAAACCCAGTTGTTACAACTGAATGCATATAAACCGACATTTTCCAGACCGAACTACCAATAATCACTGCAAACATAAAACTGAATCAATTACTATTCTGAATCATCTACGGGTGGCATAGAAGGAAAGTTTCATCTGTTGGAAGATGAACACTGCCCCCTTCTGGTTGAACATAACATTTTTACTACAGTACAAGATGAGAAGTAATCAGGATTTACAACGACTGAATGCCCAAAAAACCGTGAGAACTAAACATACACTAAAAATGAGGTAAAAGTTTTTTTGAGTTCTTCAGATGTCCACTTGGGTGGACTGCATGCATCTGAGTTTTTAACAGTTTTTAAATACTCTACTGTAGTGTACTGTAGTGTCTACTGTAGTGACCGCTATGCATGAAAAGGTTAAAAACCAAGTTCCTCAAAACTAATATGCATCATTCAGCAGAAAATGGTCTTACCCTCTTTCCATCCAGAACTGCTTCCCTTCTGCTGTATCGGACACCGTAAATAGTGATCTCAGATGCATCTTGTGCTGTTGCTGAAACATGCTGCACTTCCCATAGCCATGGAAACACCAAACACTCATTCCCAATTCATTTCATTCACAAAGACCATCATACTCTATTTTCTGAAGGTGATCCACTTTAACAATGCATAACATGTTCTGCTTTCAGCTTGCTTCCTTCCACAGCCTCCTGAAACACACAAAAAACTGCTTCCAAGAAACACAGGAGAATGGTCAGCATTGTCCCACTAACAGCACTACAAGCAGCAAGCACAGCTTTCCCAGGTGATCGCTCATCCAGGTACTAACTAGGATGAACCACACAACTTTCATGAGCTACACCTGAGGGATGTACTGTGAAAAGTGCTAGCAATGGAAGCTAATTCAGCACTCACCACCCCAATGTTACCCAGACTACATAAATAAGCCAGTGTCCAATGATGACATGTCAACCATTTTTACTAACTTTGTTGAAGCAACACAGGCCTTTATGTCCAGTACCTCAGGCCTCAAAAGATCAATCTACCAAAAGGTAGCTTCATGAAAGTGCTCCACTACATGCACCACATATTACAGTCTGCACTCAGAGCAGCGTTATTAACCCTGCACATCCCAGTCTCCACATAGAGCAGCATTATTAACCTCAGCTAGAAAGGATGCACCATTACACTACATGCAACTATCCCAGGCATGTCCACCTGCCCATCATCTTCACCTGCCTGGCTGAGGAGTAGCTGGCAGCTTTCACCAGTGAAAAAACTGAGACAGAGCCTATATTGTCATGGGAAAGATGTTTATTTCAAGAGGAAAGCAGCCTCATGCCTTCACAGCAAACTTGCGGATGGAGTACAGCCTCTGCTTCCTTTGCATTTTCTTCGTTCTGAGGCTCTCCTCGTGCTTGTTCAAGCGCCTCCGCAGTGCTCGCGTCTTCTTTGGCCTCAGGTCCAGGGGCTTGTACTTCTTACCCTGGAAATAATTCCCAAAGGAGGAAAAAATTGAGCAGATCAGAAACTACACTAGCATGTGTGCATTAGTTTTCTTGATGTTTCTCTGTAGTTCAAATGAAGAGTTACCTTCATGAAGAGTGCATAGCCAATATCGACTCTGCATTTATTCATCAGATCAGACCAATGCCAAGTAAAAATTACCATTACAATCAAGATTGTATCATATCCTGAACCCAAGTCAACTATTCTTTCCATAAACGACCTTGTTCTAACCATATTCTTTAAAAAAAAAAAATCATTGATGTTTTGGTTGTACTCTTGGCGGCCTGGTGGCTCAGCGGGTAGAACATAGTGCTGAAATGTAGAAGTCTCCCAGTTTGAATCCAGCCTCAGTCACCAGATGCCCTTGAGCAAAACTGCACACTAGTACCCGCGCACCGAATAATGGCTGCCCACTGCTCACCGGGGATGGGTTAAATGCAGAGAACAAATTTCCCTATTGTGGGAGTAATAAGGGATTAAAAGAATATTTATAAGGAAATGCAAATGCTCAAATATAAAAAAAACAAATATGTCCAACTAACATGAACTTTGAACTCACTTGCTTATTAGAACCAAATTATTGCTATAATAATGGAGCACATGACAATTTTTCACCTCAAGTCTGTTTTTCAAATAAATGCAGTCTCCAAAACCATAAAGAACCAATTTGTATAAAAAAGCTGTTGTTTTGACATCAAGCCACTGCTATTAGCAGCCTGGGTTATTGAAATAAAGTTTACTTTGGATGGGTTTGGAAAAGGCCACTAAAGGAGAATAAAGGGCCTGAGCCCAGCAGACTCCTCTCCTGCCCAAAGCACACCAGCCAACATTGCTTCTCCATCTCCCTCTTGTGGTGTCTGAACACAATTTGTCATGGTCTTCTAGAGACACTGCACACCAGTACACTTTTACAGCACATGGCATTTTTACTTACCTTGTAGAACTTCCTTAAGTTCTCCTTCTGAGTCTGGTTAATGACAGTCAGCACTCTGGCGATGGACTTCCGGACCACACGGCTATGGTAACAAAAATAAATAAATAAAATTTAAAAAAAAAAAAACAAAAAAACCCCATGTTCTGTCAGCTGGGTCATGCACATCAGAAAGAGCAGGGTACAAGTGAACGTTCTACCAACATACTGAATTATAATGTACTCAAAGTACAAACAGCACCAGTGAGTACATTAATACAAAAACTAAAAATGAATTCTTGTGACACACAAAAACATCTAAAACTTAAACACCTTCGAAATTACTGCCAAACAGATGGTCAAAGAAAGTAATAGACCAATTATCAATGAGATGAAAATATGCTTTGATAAGTTGTCGCACTACAAGTCAGACCCAAAATACACTGATCATCACCAGAACATAAGGTGTTGCTAAGGTCCTGTGAGCTACATCCTACTGTGGGCCCCACACTCACATCTTGGACAGCTTGGAGGCAGCACCGCCGGTAACCTTGGCGACACGGAGCTGGGAGAGTTCCACCTTAAGATCCTCCAACTGCTTGAGCAGCTCCTCCTTCTTCTTACCTCGCAGATCACGGGCCTTGATCTTCGCCTGCGTCCGACGAGCAGATATGAGGGTCAGCAATAGTGTGACCTGATGCACGGTGTGCACCAAGAACCCGCACGAGCGCACCAGGAGTCGAGAAGTACATCAGGCTTGTCACATCAGCTACACAAAGTCAAACCTAAAAAAACCTCAAAGTAAACCCTCAACCTTCCTTTACACCGACCTCCGGTTCTGTGCTACTTTATAGGTGTCCAACAGCCCTGGACAAGCGTTAGTGTTTCTGATTTTTTTATTTATTATTATTTTTTTTTACATTTCTAGGCACGCGTTTGGCGCTGTCGCACAACATGGTGCATTAAGAGCGGAGCAGTTAACGAACCACTTTTAAACGTTTTAAAACACCCTAAATCTCAACTTTACATGCGACGGAGCTGAAATTACAATAAAAGAAATCGAAATGTGTCCTAGCTGCCTGTTCTGGTACCATCACAGGAAATACCTCTTTAGTAATGCAAATAAGCGTGCATTACTAAACTCCCAACTTACCCATCTTCCACACAATAGTTAAAGTAAATAACACTAAAGTTTGTATATGACAAACGGACATTCCTAAACAACAACAACATTTTATGCCATTACGTGTTCCAGCACAACAGCTACCCTCAGTACGATTCAGTTGGGGAGGTATGCTAACAAACTTAGTAAGTTTCATTCAATATCGTTCTAGTAATGTGCAAAATATTTCAGAATATCTGTACAAACACAGTTTCTCAGACTTTCTGTCCTATTTCTTTTTGACTTTGATTTCAGGAACACAGGCGATTACATTTGATTTAAATTGAATAACTCAATTCTCACCATATTCTTTGACGAGACGACACAGAAAAGGAAGTAGTTGGGGTCAAGGAAAGATATCTACCGGGTTATGGGCGATTCCATTCTCAGTACTGAAGGGGTGTTTTGGAGTGTTCCTTAGCCATGTATTTAGAAAAGTGTGTCTGTGTAATTTTTCACATTATAATTTTATTTGTTGGTACAAACTATAATTAAATTGCAAACCAAATTACTGTAATAGCAGAATATAATGTGTCCAAAGCCAATGCACCACATGATACATGATCTTAAGGGGGAACATTGTTGCAACATAGAAGGCTCAAAAGTGTCCTACGAATCAATCAAATTGAGCTATACGGGACAATTTCCTGTTCATTGGAAGACATGTAACGTAGCTGTTTTATGCGCGTTTCAGATACCTCAGACTGATAAAAGTTGCAACGGGGAAAAAAAGTATTTTTCAAAATCCATTTTGAATCTGTAAATAATAAATTAAAACTGAAAATGTAAGTTGTGTTTTGGGTCAGTTGTCAAGAAAAATAAATGAAATGCAGCATTTTACAATACTGTAAAATTGTTAATGGCATGATTTTAAAAATGGTTACCCACTTTGGTTTCTCAAAATGCGGTAGTGAAATCTGTCTATACATAAGGATGAAGTGTTATGAGTGAGAAATAATATTTATTATACATGCAACACATAAATGTCAAAATAACTACATGCCTATAATAAATTTACATCTTCGTAGTATACAGTTTCCCCGCTACTGTTGAAAGCTACTTTTAAGCCTTTAATATTTTATTTATCAAACTCTTCGTTTTTCTCCACGCTCCATTTGGGTGAAATGTCTTCAGCAATATCATGATTAGATATTCTCTTTGGTATATAATAATGAGCAAGCTGATATCTCAAATACGCTACTAATCACCAGTTCTAACCAGCATTTTAAAATCTGCACGATGTGAATAAATTTTGCGATGACGTCATACTATTTCCGGGGCAGTTGGCACTTCCGTTTCCGGTACCATACTCTGTTGGGTTTCTTGCTTTAGCGAGGTGATGGGCATTGCTGATCTAAACGTCCAGGATTAGGTCAGCGTTGTCTCCGTGTATGATTAGAGGTACTGCGCAAAAGTAGTCTGGATGTGGTCTGGATGCTGTTTATGTTAAGAGAATTGCACTGCACACATCTAGAATGCTTTAACATAAATATATACTGTACCTTGTTTGTGTGTTCTTATCCAACATAGTGCCGTGCTGAACGCGTAAACGTGCCGGTTGGACTCCGCTCTTTGGGAGACGGATGCCATGGCGAGAAACACGCTTTCTTCGCGGTTCAGAAAGGTTGACATCGATGAGTATGATGAAAACAGATTTGTGGACGAGCAAGAGGAGACTGGGGAGTATCAAGGACCAGACGCAGCAGAGGTGGAGGAACTCATCAGACAATATCCTTTAGGACCCATAGAAAACATCGAGCAAACCCGATTAAAAGAAGATAAAATTTATAAAATTGTGGTAGTTTAAAAGTGTCCCACATCGTGAGATGCTTTGCGAGCTAGACGGTTATCTTGATATTCATTTCTGTCGAGGTGGCTGTAATAAGAATGACTGCATGTATGACTTTTAAAAGTTGGGTTAACTTTTGCAGGTGTACTTTATGCACTTAATCCCAAAAAAAAAAAAAAAATGTTGCTTTTGCAAAGTTTGAAAGTTATCAAAATGTTAAGAACTTTCAAAAGTAGTTTAGTGCTTTTTCAAAATCGTGGAGCTCGATTCCAAGTGATATCCTGGAGATAGCCCAACAGCCAGGGCGTCCAGCTTGATGTTTTGTGTCTGTCATCTTCATAAGCTGTTTGAGCCTTCAGTTGGCCGTACAGCATCAACATATAAGTATTTTGGGATGTAACTCCGGTCCCCGTGCCCTGTTTTGTGGTACCTGGGAGACATTACCAAAACTCCTATCTTGACATATAAAAACGTGCAGTTTAATCTGTACGAATGTGGGCCAGTTATAAATAAAGTTCAACTTCTTTAAAGTGCTTGGCACTTTAAGTAGGATTATGACAGGTTGTTTAGTCAGACTAAGTTTTGTTATTTTCTAACACTTGGCAGTGAGTCATGACTGTGTGAACTTTAACAAGCTGCCCTGTACAGGAGACATGATGACGGCCTTTCACACTGCACTGAGGAAGCCTCCACTCAATACCAAAAATGCAGCCGTAAAGGTGCCTCTTCTTTTATGTAGTATATTTTTTCTATACTCATTCTATACTGCTCTCCACTGTCAGTCACTGTTATACTCAAAGGTTGTTTAGCCGGGTTTATGCAATTCAGAAAGTTTAGTCTATAGTTACTGGATATAACTTACCTCTGATTGGCCGATTTGCAGACTGCCAAGTGCTTTGGCACTTAACTGAAGAGACCTTTCTCCTCGCTTCTGTGTGGTTAGGAGAGGGCCCAGATGACAGTGCTCAGAGTCCTCACGTCCTTCAGGAGCAGCGAGATTGAGATGGCAGTCCGCTCGCTGGACACAAACGGCGTGGACTTGCTAATGAAATACATCTACAGAGGTTTTGAGAAGCCCACAGAAAACAGCAGTGTGATCTTGCTGCAGTGGCACGAAAAGGTCAGCCTTTGGAATCGTGGGGTATGCAGTCTGGGTCCAGCTGTCACAAGTGTGCGGCTCCTGCCTTTAACTGAGTATGGACAAACAGACATGTTAAAACATAACCGGTTATTCCAAAGGGAATAGACTGGATTTAAAGTCAGGATGCATGTTGTCTATTGAAAAACTTTTAAGGCATGTTAAACAACAGGTTAACTATAAAATTTTTAAATAATACCCAATAAACCACAAATATTTGTAAGTTCTTGCTAAATTTGCATTCGTTGCTCTGGTTTACAGAGTATTTAATACATTGATTTTTTTGTATTTTTAAACGGGTTGTTTGAGAAGAGCACATTCCATTCAGTTTATGTTCATTTTGTGTATTGCAGTTCTTTCTAATTTCCTGTTATACACTGAACAAGCTGAGGTTCAGGTTATAACACAGTTTACAATGACTTGTTTTTCCTTTCCAGGCTTTTGCTGTTGGGGGTTTAGGGTCCATCTTGCGAGTTCTCACAGCACGAAAGACCGTTTAAAAGACTGACACCAGGCTACGAAGGAAGCCTGCAAGTGCATTAGTTTCTAATAATTTATCCAAAAACAATTGTAAGGACAATGCTGTAAAAGAAGGAAGTGCTTTTTGAGCCATATTTGTTGTATTGGAATGTTTTATCTGTCAGAAGTTGAGGTGGTTTATTCTTCTATTTAATGTATATTGTTTTTTTATATATAAACAACATTGCATACTGTACTTTTGTTAGTGAATTAGTTTACCTTAAAGTTTAAAACTGAACAGGTAGGAGCAGGAAGGACTCCCCTGGTATACAGAAGAGGATGTACTTTTCTGTGAGGAAGAGCAGTGCCTTTCAGCTGCTTGGCTGGTCCAGCATTGAATACTTAAGTTTTTCTTTGTCCTTGTTCTTGTTTTGTACAGAAATCGTACACTTACTACAAAGCAACGATGACTTGGATTGTTTCAGTGGAGTGTGTGAGAAAGGCTTTTGAAGTGCCTGTTGAAATAAAGTTACTGGGTTATGCATTTATTTTCCCCTTTAATAGTCATCATTTAGCCTGGGTGTCCTCCATGCACTTGTCTGCTTAAAAAAACTCTCCAAATGAAGCAAATGGCGATACAGAATGCATCTGTTCAGACATGTAGTCTCATCTCTTTGCAGAAAAATGGTTCCAGTTCAGACTGTAAAGTGTACACACATGGAATCCATCATTGAATTTGCAGATTTCGGTCAATGTCAGACGCCAGTGAGCGTGTCGTTTAATGGCAGTGGTTCCGTCTGAACAGAGTAAACACACGTGTAGGAGCCCTTGTGCCCTCACGATTCCAGACGTTCACGTGAACGTTTGCAGCTCTCACTATTCTCAGATTGAAGCGCTGATCACCACAATGCAGCAAACACCACAAACATCTAAAGTTATTTTAATGAAACCCAAATTAATATATGCGCATTTACAAAGTAGTCCCCAAGCAGAAAGGGAAACGATGCAAAGGAGAGAATAAACAGCAAAAATATGGGATTAGTGGGTAATCGTAGTGATGGATTTTAAAAATGGAAAGACATGCACATAACAGATGTATTGGTTTAAAAAGTGCATTATCTCGTCCGAGTTTCATATCCTGCTGTGGACAGTTCATTAAAAAAAAAAAAACCCACATGGCAACAACTCGCTGGAACAATAAGCAAAACGAACACGTCCTGTGCAGGCAGCCCAACCGTGACAGTACGGCGATTCTCCCCGGTTGTGTTTATACGCTATAAGCTGTGCACTGGCAGCAGCAGGTTAAACCAGGTGCGACAGATCCCATCCACAAACCCACCTCAGCATGATGTTTCCCCTTTACTTGCAGTCTCCTTCTGTCCATCGACTGAGAGCACAGCTGGTGTGGTAGGGTTTAGTGTTAGGAATAGTTCACTTCCAGTTTTGGATAACTAGTTGCAGCATTAATTTAATATGATCTGAGATTCAGATAAAATAAAAATTCCCAGTACAAGTTATCCAAAAACAGCCTCGTGACCTTGTACTTTGTGACCACAGATAATGCATTAACTGAGGACAATGACAGAATATCTGACAAATACTGCTGTCATGTAGAACACATGCATATTTCCTCTGCATCCACCTCCCCCCCCCCCCCCAGGAAGGTAAATAATTTCCCAGTGTAGTTTACATGAGGGACATCTGCTAATGGAGCAAAACAGTCTCTTCAGCAAAGGCCAGACAGGTTAAACATCAATTTCCAATCTAAAACAAAATACTGATCATGAACCTCAAAAAAAAAAGTGATTTATACATTTCTCAATGTTTATATACAGGTACTGGTACATAAATATTAATGTGGAATGTATTTTACACAAACAAGGCAGGTAGAGGCAGGTCATGTCTTTAAGAATTTTAGCTGTACCATGTACTCACTTCAGATAAAAAGTTACTTTTGAGGACCTTCATCAGCACAAAATAACAGGGTCACTTAGCAACAAGGAGCTGCGGACGTTTGAAGTGTTTCACTAGAGAGGTGCAGAAAAGCTGTGATGAGGAAAATTAGTATTTCAATAATATGCTGAGGAATCACAATTCGGTGACATTTAAGTCAGGACTCCAAACTAACAAGCCCTTTTCCAGAGATAAAACTGCAGGCAGGGGGTGTACAGAATGGTGTCAGTGACCCGGGACGAGCCCTCCACAGGATGGAGCCCATCGATGGAGAGGAAGCCAAGCTGTGGGTCTTGAGATGAGGGAGGGGCTGTGTGTCTCAGCCAGGAGCTCCACGACCAGCTCGAGTAGATGGGGACAGAAGCCCGTTGGGTCAGACGCGAACCACACGCGCCGCAGAGGATGGGATTGTTCTCTCTCACGCACACGCATCAGTCTGCCCCCACACAATGAGGGATTTCTTCTTACTCTCCATTTTAAGAGCAGACACTTCCATAAGCCAAACCATTCATATCAGTTGTGATTCACTTTATGTGAAATACATTAAAAAAAATCAAACCATCTTGCCAATTTTCTTCAAAATGTGTAGACTTTTCTCTTAATCCACAAGGAATTTAACTCATCTTTGGACAAAGAAGAAAAAAAAAAAAAAAAACATTCAAGGAAAAAATGAAAAAGACAGCACTGGTAGTGTTTATAAAGAGAACAGGCTACATCAGTCTTGTAGAAATTTAAAAGCTTTTTAAAGTGTCCTTATTAAAAGTATGTTTTTCTGTTAAAAAAAATGAAGCACTCTGTTGCCACAGTGATGAGGTGACATCCTGGATATGGATGGGGCACATGGTAGGGAAGGATTCTTATCGCCAGTCCAGCCTTTTGCTTCCACTTCAGTTCAGCTCCAGTGTGCAGGCGCTGCTGAAATCGATGGTCGTACAATACCTTTTGGAGATGGCTTTGATCCAAACCATGACATCTGAGAAAGTCAACAAAAAGAAGCGTGTTTTAATAGAAGTTTATTAGGAGAATTTTAAAAATCTAAATATTGACAAATATAAATAAAAATCAGAAACAGACACAGCAGATGAACAAATTTCCCCGTTTCTTGACTTCTGGTAAAAATACCATAAAAACACCTCCTTAGAATATTATTTCTTTAAAACAAAACTGCTAGTTTTTCCAAAACGTCCATAATTTCACATCAAATCTACACAATTTATTGAAGCATCTGTCTTTCCTCAGCATTACTTTATACATATCGAATGTCAAAAGCAAATCTAACAGAATCCTCAATACAACATGACACAGGACCAGAAGCAGACCTTGTACTCTAGTGTTTCCTTAAGCATGTTCTCCTCTTCACGCGTGAAGTTTAGCAGCACGGACACAGCTTTAATCAGCTGGTATGCCTGTGGGGGGAGAAAAGTCATCTCTCACAAAGAGCACATTGTGCTCACTTCCGCTCAGAAACCTTCCTCACACGTGCACTGGAAGGGTACAGCAGTGCTAAGAAAGTATAACGAAACATACATAATATAAAAATATCCATTACTGACCCCAAAAGGGACTAGATAAAGAAAATGCAGTACAATATGACCATCTATTTTGTGGGCTGCAATCATGAAACTGTGGCTTTCCCATGAGTACCCGTGGCATGGTAACCATAGTAACCAGGGGATCAGAGAGCAGGGCTCACCTCAGCCTCCCTGGAGGACATGAACTTGAGCACCACGTGCTTGAGGTACTCGAAGTTGATCTCACGGGAGTCGTTGAGGTCAGCGTTGTTTGTGACAGTGACAGCAGAGGTACCAGCGGGTCCCATGGCGACTGCCTCAGGACCAGGCCTCTCAGGCTTGTCTATCTTGGGTTCTTGCCGCTTCTCCTTCACCTCAGCCTCCTGCTCTGGCTTCAGTTTCTGTACCCAAACACCAAATAAACACACCCCACGCAGTGACACATGGACACACTCCATCCTCAGTCAGTCTGCTTGTCAGCTCAGTGTGGTGTGGACACCTTATTTTAACATGAATGGTCCCAAAACTCTTTCAACCGGCATGCAGTTACTAATATTTACAAAATGTGTTGGCTACAATTGTCATAAAAAAGTAGTAGGTAAAATTTCAAATTTTCAATGTGCTTAAAAAATACAAATGTACTTGATAGTTCAGTTTTCAGAGGGAGAGCAGATGCGGGACAGCTGTTCCTTCCCCCTCTCTGGACATGTGACCACACTCACCAGCTCCTTCTGCAGCGTCCGCTTCAGCTCCGCAAGCCTCTGCTGCAGCTGCCTAATGGTCTGTAGGACAAGCAGCACCGATTCAGAACCCTCCCCACAGCCAAACGAGCACCAGCGACACCATGCCAAAGCATCCTCCAAACCCACCGCTGCCGCTATTCAGTCCCAACTATACAGCACCTCAATGAAACATTCAAGTGCTAATCTAAGATGAACACCACAAGTCATTCCCATTGGTCAAATTACAGAAAAGTAACATGTGACTGAATCATTTGACCTACTGGAACATGCATAACCGCCGTAGCATCAATTGACATCTGCTGGAAGACTCAGATTCCAGTAACAGTGTTCTGTCACATTACATTAGTGTACTGGTGTTCTGTGAAGGACATGCCGGTGTCCAGTAGGATGTGGAATAATGAAGCGAACCCCCACCCTTGTTGAGTGGTGGTGGGGGGGTTACTCACCTTGTTCTTCTCACTCAACTGCTGCTCCAGCTCCCTGTTCACCCTCTGCATGCCAGCGAGGTCGTCCATGGTGACCGTCCCGTTCTGCTCCGCCTTGCACACAACTGGACCGTGGAGCTGCTCCGTCAGGCTCTCCACCTCCACCTCCAGGTCAGACACCTGCAATGCAGGAACAAAAATGCTTCTCTGAGTGGTGCTGCCGTCACCCTAGGCCTGGAGGCATGCACAAATTTCTATCCAGTTGTGAGCATTAAATCTGCCAGTACACCATAATACAAAACAGACACCATTTTGGTCTCATTTTGGTTGTATCTGAACTCTTCATACAAAGCTTTCAAAATTTTTTACTGCAGTCTGTTACAATTCTCATCTCTATTCTGTAAGAAACCAAATACAAATGGCTCGTAAATATCTGTGCAGTTGTTAACTAGCTGTGTTTTTTCTGCAAGTCATGGATGCAGTTAATCCATGCCCTGTGACCTCCTCCGAATTCTCTCCAGGTCGGTTCTGACCCGAGACTGCCAGGTGTCCAGCTGCTGGTTGTGGGCCAGTGCCTCCTGTGTCAGGGCAGCCAGCTGGGCCTGCGTCTGTGCCTCTCGCTCCTCCATCTGCCGCCTTAGTTGACGTGTCTCCTCCTGCAGCTCCGCCAGGCTGGTCTCAGCCGCTCCCAGCTCTGACACACAAGGTAAACACCTCGGTGTCACTCTCTAACCATGGGTTACAACATTGTAACCATCTATGACAGGCCAAACTCTCACTATCATGTAAAGGAACTTAAATATTATACACAGTATGCTCTGAAATTAAAGAAAAGTAATTTCCAAAGACCTTTAAGTGATTAATCATCCCACAGCACATGATGAAAACAGTGATTTGACTGGCTCCTTTACCTTTTCGGAGGGCTTGCAGCTCCGCTTCCCTATTGGTGAGCTGCTCGGCAATCCCTCTTAGCTCTGCCTCCTTGGTCCTCAAAGTCAATGTCACCTGCTCAACCTGCCAGGACAGAATGTAGGTTTCGCTCTCTCATTTGGAACAGTAAGACTGGTATGCCTCCACCACTCTGATCTGCTCCTTCCAGCTCCTGACCTGCTCCTGTAGCTCTTCCTTCTGCCTCCTTGTGTCCTCCAGGGCCTTGGCAATCTCCACACTCACTGTCTGTCGCCTGTCTAGCTCTGACTAGAAAAACACAGGCCATAAACAGAGCATCATAGCTAGGAGCAGAATTTCTTCAGCATACAGCATATTTTGGCTGTACTAAATGACCTTTATAAAGCTAAACCCCATTTTTCTGTCAATAAAAAGCAGGCCACATATCCTTAAAGGTACAACAGCAGCATACTCTGGAGATGTGGCCCAGAGGTTCCCCATGGATGAAGGGAAGAGGGCTGCTCACTGCACTTACTGTAGCCTGTTCCAGCTCCTGAGTCAGTTTCCTCAGTTCTCTCTCAGTGTCATCCCTGCCCTGCAGAAGTGCACACTTTTCCTGCTCCAGCTCACTCTGGGGGGGGCACGAGAGGGGGCATGGAGAAAGAGGAAGGGTGAAAAAGGGAAACATAGGGAGTGTGAATGCATCAAAGTGCACATCACCCTTAATTTTTAACGGCGTCACTCTGAAATGATTCTCTGTTGCTGGAGTCGAGTTTCCCCAGACGGATCCTGTGACACAAACAGAAGCTGCTGACAGCCTCAGTGCTCAGGGTCTGTTTCTGGGACAGGAAGGCCCACACTTTGATGCAGGCCAAAAGTCCTCTTCCCACATACACAAGTTAAAACAATACACTCCATTATCACGGAAAGGCAACAGCTGAGAAATTATAGAGAAGGCAGGGTTTAAAGTTATGGCACGTCTGTACCTACAACAAACGGCAGTAAGGGCATAACCTCGTGTTTGTGTTTGTGTGTGTGTGTGTGTACAAACTTAATCACACATCCGCACTCACGGAAACACAGGAATAAAGGCGCATGTGGAGCACACAGCTGAAGCCAGACCGGCATTATGTTTCTACTGACGTGCAAAGCAAGACCTCTTAAGGCTGCTACTCACAATCCTGCACTCTGCGAGAGCTCGGTCCGCACGTCGAGCCGCCTCCAGCGTGCCGACCTGAGCCTCCAGCTGTGCCAGGGCCTCCTGCTCCTGATGTCGTAGTCGCTCGCTCGTCTCGCTCCACTCTACCTGCTGGGGGGGGGTCACAAAATCAAAAATGGTGCCATGCACTACTGAGCAGTACCATGGGGGAGGGGGAAATAACTGAATGTATAACTACTAGCACGTGTTTTTTGAGTAACCCTGAGTTAGTCTAACTGACTCCTTATGTAAAGTACTCGTTCTGAAACATATCCCTCATAGTGGCAATCCATCCTGCTCATCTCTCCACTATGGTGTCCTGTTCAGCTAACAATAAAACTGCAGCAAACCGTGGTATCCCCTCAAATCTCAGCCCATGGGTGCTTCTCTAGTCCCCCAACACACAAACGTGCCATGACGACGGTCGCTCGCGATCTCACCATCTTCTTGATCTGTGCTTCTCTGTCGGCCAGCTGCTGCTCAGCGCTCATCAGCCTCTCTCTGAACTCCTGCAGCTGCTGCTCTAGGGCGCCGACCTGCAGGGGGCGCCAGAGCGAGGCCCAGGCCACCAGCATAATACCAATTAAAGTACCGCATGGTATAACAATCCATATGCTCCAAAGAGAGGACCATTACAAGTTAAGGGTTCTCCCTTTACCAGCTCCTCATTTACAATTACAAGCTGTTATTTAGGCCGTAAGTGGCAGATATGATACACACACACGGGCTGATGTGGCACTCACCTGGGTTTCGCTCTTCTCTTGGAGGGCCTTCAGACTGTCGTGTTTGGTTACCAGCAGGGCCTGCTGCTCTGCCACCATGCTGTTGAGCCTGGATATCTGTCGAAACAGTACAGGCACCAACAGTGCCAAGGCAGTGGGCGAGGCAGAGATATCACACGATACACAGCGTTACACACGTACCTCTGCCTCCAGGGAGCTGACTGTGTCTGCGTGGCTTGTCCTCACTCCTAGCAGCTCTGCCCGTGCTTCATCCACCTTCTGCTCCAGCACCGATTTCTGCACCCGTTGGGAGACAATGCAAAAAATAGAAACAAGGCTGCAGAGACGGCCTTCTGTTCTTTGGGGGCCTCCCACAGCACACCACCTCTCAGTGACATACATTTTAAGAGCTCTAACAGTTACCTCCTTGAGCAGCTCCTTCAGGTGCTCATCCTCCGTGAGGTTCCCCTCCAGGCGCCTCTCCAGGATAGAGACCTTTTCCTGCAGTTCCGACACCAGACGGTCCTTCTCCTCCTCAGCCACTGCCACCTGGAGGATGGACAGGTGAGGAGGAGGTGACTCAGGGCTGAAGCAGACAGGTGTAGAGCAGGTGCTGTGGGTTTGGGCAGCCCAGAGCTCTCACCTTCTGCTTATACTGATCATGCTGGAGCTTCAGGGCCTCGTGCTCGGCCTTCTGCAAGCAGAGCGACTGCTGTAGCCGCGCCACAGTGCCCTGCGACTGAGGCACCGATGGGTAAGCCGCGCGCATGCAACAAAGGCAAGAGACATAACAAGACAGTAAGACATTTAAAGCGACGCGATGACTCCCACTGCTGGAGGCGTGCTGAAACACACGTGGTGAGAGGAGACACATGCTCACCTTTTGGAGATCTTCAGTCACCTGCTGCACGACGTCCTGGAGCTCCCGCGCCCTCCCCTCCAACTCAAAGATCTTCTTCTCTGCCTCCTCCCTCAGGTCGAGGAGCTCCTCTCTAGGGAAGGGAAGGAAGGAGGCTGTCACATACCAGGACTTTGTTCTCTGCATTTAACCCACTCAGCAGTGGGCAGCCAGGAGCTAGCGTAATTTTTTATTTTTTTTGAGTGTCTTGTTCAAGGACACACCTGGGCTGGGATTTTAGCTGAGAGACTTCCACACCCCAGCCTGATGTTCTACCCATTGAGCCACCAGGCCTCTAACAGAAAGATGAGCCCGCGCACGCACACACACCAAATACTCCACACATCCAAACCTCCACACATTCAACCCCACTGACTCAAACTCTAAAGACTTATTTCACGCCATTTTTAATTCCAACCAGTCCAAGCCTTAGTCTAATTAGTAAGCATAAGTAGCATGCCTAATTAATTTTACATTCATAAGAGTGCAATCAAATACATTAGCGCCTGAAATGAGATGAAGCTTTCACAGGAAAAGGAGACAATTACAGGAGTCCCGCTGGAGTAACAATTAAACAGCTAAAAGGAAATCAACCAAATCCATTTATGACATTCTCCGCAGGTGCTGACTGATCCTGTCGTGAGTGCCATGTTGGACAGGGCCTCTCTGTCCCGGCAGCAGGGTCTCACCTCTCAGCCTGTAGCTCTGCACTGAGCCTGAGGCTTTCCTGCCGCTCGTCCTCCAGCAACTGCAGCTTGTCCTGGGCCTGGGCCAGAGCCCCACGGGCCGCCTGCAGCTCAGCTCCCTGCTTCTGGAGCTCCCGCTCCCGCTGACCCAGGGCCTCCTCCTTCCTCAGCAGCTGAACACAGTAACGGGTGTCCGGTTAGTCTGCCGGTCGAGCTTCAGAGCCAGTGCCCCGTTCGCTCATCATGTCGTTCCTACGCTTAGCCGCGTTGACATGTTAAAAGCACCCCCAGCTACAGACGTCACATTTAAGCTTTTCACTACATTCCTGAGTTTCACTTCGTTTCTGTGCCATATGGACACGACACCAAAATATAACTTCAGTCCATTAAACCTACTCCAGGTGTTCAGAAGCTCAGAAGTCTAAAAATCCCAGTATCCAAATCAGCATTAGGCTCCAGCAATAATAGTTTAAGGAAGCGCATCTTTGCAATGTTCAGCTTCAACACTACCATTAGTTATTAGACAGCTGAAGCCAACTAGACACACAAGCTTTACATAAACATTTATCGGACTTTTTCAGTTACAGGTTTTTTTGTCTTTTATTGCAGACTACAGGTTATGGACCTAACTCATGGTTACAGTAATGAGCCCCTCTGCAGGGATTTCCATCCTGCAAGCCTAATGTCCAAGCTGCATTACAGAACTGCACGCGTGCAGCAGTCCCCCCAGGCCCGCACCATGTGCTTCAGCTTAGCTAGCTCCTGCTGCTGGAAGCCCTCCAGCTCATCCAGGTCATCACGCTTCTGGAACAGGCTGAGGCTCTGCTCGGCCATCTGGTCCAGCCTTGACAACAGCGCCGTCTTGTCCTGCACCCAACGCAGGGTCGGGGGAGAAGTGAAGTGAGCCCACATACTGCGTCCACAGCCGGTACACACACTATCTACCAACTACAAGCTGCCCCAAAAACGTATTGGACCCAACATGTCTCAGCTAGCCAAAAATGCTCTGGTATGTGCAGAGATAGGATAATTCATGGACATTCATAACTTTTTCCCCGAAATTGACCTAAATGTTCAGGCTAATTTGAGTGAATTCCCATTGCTTTAACTCCAGGACTGACAAGTGAGGGTGCTTACCTTTTCCAAAGCATCGACCTTCTCCATCCACTCCTACAGAACAGAGGGAGCATGTCTGAGAACAGGCCTTGGCAAAAGCCAACAGCACACTGAGAGAGCAGCAAGCATCAGTGAACGGGTTTCTATTTCATTTACAAAACCAATTTTCCTCCCATCCTTCATTCACACTTTTACATGCTGAGAACTAAACACCACCCCTTTTTGCTGCAGTGTACGGAGCAAAGTCAGAGGTCAGTGCGTGATCGTGTCACCTGATCCTTCTTCTCCAGTGCCAGAGCCATGCCTTCAGCCATTTTGGCTCTGCTGGCTTGGTACATCTCATTCTGTTCCTGCAGCTTCCTCATGGATGCTGGGGAACGACAGGCAGGAAGACACGGGGGCGGAGCTTCACTTTAATGCATCACCATGTGCTACACAGCAAAAGGCTACAGTGCTGCGACTCAAGAAGGACACACCAGGAGTTAAAAGAGAAGGGAAAGTTCAGGAAAATCAATATAAATATCATGTTAATCAGGGAAAACCATGGATGTGTGTAATGGATGCTTGTAGGTTACTTTAGCCTAAGGAAGATAAACGTCCTATAGCCAGGTCGCAGCAGGCTAACCCTGACACTTTTATAACCAGAGAACACAAAACAAGGCTGGTAAAAGGTAGGCACAGGATCATTCTTGTTCCTGAATGACTCCAGAACGGATGACCTCTGACCATGAAGGTTTACAGCCAACTTTGTTCTGTGAGCTAGGGGAGAGATACAAAACACCCTCTTCCTCTTCTTGAAAGATACTCTTTATATTAGCAAGAAGCCTCACAATTGGTTTTAGCGGACGAGGGTTTTCGGTAGTTACTGTTTTGTTAGAAAAGTGTAGGATGTCTCATTAACTGATGAATATGAAAAGCAGGATCGCCCCTGACGTCAGCTTTTGGCTCTCTGAAATAACAGGATGGCTCAAGTGAGGTGCAACTGGCAACTGAGTGGCATCACGCAAGATGATGAATCAAGAGGTCTCATGATCAGTTAGCGTTATGACACCGAGCGAACGAATGAAGCTCGACATCCGGTGCTCCGCCAGCACTTCCACGTGAGTGCGTCACGCAGCAACAAGGAAAGCATTATCAAAACGGAAAACGAGAAGAAGGAGGGAGCAGTGAAATAAACACAAGGAAAAAATAAGGGTACGTACAATCCTGATGTTTTTCTAACGCAATTTCAAGCTTCTCTTTCGTCTTCTGCAGAAGTCGAAGTTGCTCGGCGTAGTCTGGGGGGGGGGTCAGGAGATGGGGGGGGGGGGCAGAGAAGGGAACCACACACAGACACACACACACACAAACACACGTAAACACATAAAACACAAACAGTGCAGAGAGGGTCATGAGGGGAAAGGGACAGGGCCGGGTTTCAAAAGTAAAAATGGACAACAGAAAGGATAAACATGAGTACGTGCTGAACAAAATGGAAAGAGTAACAAAATGATTTTTTGAAATGAAAAACGAGCCCAACCAGGAGGTTGCATTAAAGTGGGCCTTCCCTTGACGTTTTTTTCTGGGATTAGACGCAGCAGAAGGGGGAGTGGGGAGGAACACACACAAGGGACAGGGAAGGTGGGGTTAAAGTGTGGGCTGAGGGCAAAGCTCCTACAGAAGGCTCATCGCCATTATGATCTGCCCACTCTTTAACTGAAGCCACTCATAAGAATGTTTAGACTACACAGGTCAAAGGTCAATGGCGTGCCTTCCACAGTCTCGCCCAAGTCAGCAGAGTAGTTCAGCGCAGGCCCACCTTACCCGAGAGCTTGGCTTCCAGTTTGCGGATTTGGTCATTGCGCCTAAGCAGCTGGGAGGGGAGGTCGTCTCTGGAACTGCTGCCATCAGAGGCCTGCAAGAGGTGCGCGGCAGTGTCCATTAGACAGTCCAGACCATCACAGTTAACCATACACTGTGCATACAGAAAGCATGGCCATGTGTATCGAGTTTAAAATCCTCCCCCCACCACACAAAAGAACAAACACCTATGGTAGACATGCTAACTCCCTGATCTGCATCAAGGAGCGCCTGACCGAGCAGGAGACAAACATGTCTACATTAAAATCTGAATTAGATGAGCTAAGTACTGTCTTCACCAAATCCCTGAATACACAGGAAGTTAAACATGAAATTCTTCATAGATGAAAATGCTTTCATTCTGCAGCTGTGCTTGTAAGTGAATACTGTCTTTGGTCTTACAGCAGCAAATAAACGAAAAAAAATGTACAGCCCCTAAACTGTTGATAATCACTGTACTTTGCTCCATATCTGACATAATATTCACTGTAGCCAAAAATGCTAAATGCTTGCACATCAGATTACAGCTCAGCAACAGCTGTAAATCATGCTGACATCTAACGGACCAGCAATGTTATCAAGCGCAGAGTTGTGTCACAAAACCGAATTGTTCACGATGAGGCAGAAATGAGGAAATCAGTGACCAAGAGCTAAGGAAAGACAGAGTACCTTGTCAGCATGATCTGAAAGACAATGTCAACACGGCTACTACACAAAGAAGGACTAGGTTTCCTAGGTCTCAATCGGGGACATTTATTGCTGGTACAACCATGTTGTTTGCTGGAAAAAAAATACGTGAACTATAGTGTCGAGCTGAAAGCCACCTTCAAACTCTTGCACAGTTCCTGAGGTCGGTAGAAGAAAGATTACCCCAGGTCATGACTCCAAGGCAAGGCTGGGTGACGCAGGATGATGTAAGCACCAGGATGTTAAGTTCAACCACCAAAACCACATCAATTAAACCGAGGACAATCAGCAATTCTCACCTCCACGGTAATCACCATTTGTTCAGCACTTTAAAACCAACCCCTTTCACCGACACACATTCTTGTAAGTGAACTGCAAGCACATCCTGAGGTACATACAAAGTTACATCACTCCCAGCAGAAAATGTGGTGGAAGTTTCATCTCTAAGCAACAGCCCCCTCCCTAAAGGCAGCGGATAAGCACAGCTGAAGGGTTTAATGACAAAGGTTAATGAAGATTCTTCTACACAATGTCTAATGACGAGAGGTTAATGAAGGTTCTTCTGTACACAAGCAGAGGATCAGACAGGATTAAAGCACAAGAACTCAGCATCACAACTTCTCCAGCTTGAACACCATTTCTGGACCTGTGCCTACTGGTTCAAGACAAGCACATGTGCTGTAGAACACAGTACACTGCAAGGAAGAACACTGAGCAGCACATGACTATTCAAATTAGAGCTGATTGTCATAAGTGTTTCCAAGGCAATTTTTTTTTTGGGGGGGGGAGGTGAATAAAAGTAATCAACATTTCCTAAACAGCAAACCTGAAAATGAAAACAGGAGTCTTGTGTCAGAGGTCTCTGTTTTCACATTATGTGTACGCCTTACTAACATATGCAAATCAAAGTTACTCTCCTGACTCAGGCCCCACCCACAGCAAAGGTTCCGGTCTGCAGTGTAAGCATTGTCAAATCAGTGGTGTACTTTTTACCACAGTAAAACTCAACAACTAAATGAGGCATGGACAATTCCCTGAAGCACTCGCAAAAACAGCTTTGTGCGACAGATTCTTCTTCTCCCTCTAGGGGTCGCCACAGCAGATCATCCCTCTCCATACCAACCTGTTCTCTGCAGCTTCCTCTGTCACCCCAA